>JAMXBB010000008.1:90039087-90639087 GCA_024138015.1 Lumnitzera littorea
GGGGGGGGGGGGGGGGGGGGGTCGAATTAGGGTCAGACGAGGAAGGGGTTAAGGGGATCTAAATGTTTCATCTATAGGGTGACATTCCATTAAGTTAGGTTAGATTGGTTTTAGCTCAAGGGCTTTGCATGTTATACTACCATTTCATTAACCATTTTGTAATATACAGGTGATGCCTCGCAAAAGACGTACTACGCACTCGCAGAGCTCTACCATTGGTGAAGGGGTCACCCAACACCATCTACCTCCACATGTCTGTCTAGAGTGTTTTCAAACTTACTGGCTGTCTGAGAGACGACCATCATTATTATCTAGATATGGGGTGTTTTTTAGTCAGCGTAAGGGTTGGCATTAGATTTTATTTTCTAGATATTTTTTTTGGTATTCTAATTGTAATAGTAACCAATGTATCTAGATATTATTTATATTTTATTTTTTTTACACTCTTTTCATATGTACATATGGTATTGACAAATAAATATATTTTTTATCTAAAATATAAGCGTTTAACATTCCCGTTAGAATGAAAAAAAAACCAGCACAATTATTGAAGTTGCATTAAGCCATGTAATTTCACTACATATTTGTTTTATGATAATAAATTGCAATGAAGTCAAAATTTTAAAAAAAAATTACACTAAAGTTGTAATCTTTTATGAAAAATTTACACTAAAGTTACATAGAGGGGTATGCAACTTCACTATCATATTCTCGTATTAACTTTTGCTTAGGACTTATTTTCATATTATTTTTTACCAAGTACTGTATCTACGTACTAAACCTGGATGATGATGTGTGTTAAATTATATACAAAGACACATAAGGTTATCTAATCTTAATCAAATCGTAACTAGCAGTCTCATAAGATAAACCTTAGTTTTTTCATATCCTAATTTTATCTTGTCAATGTAAATCCTTTAAGATAAAACTTATCTTGATGAAGCAACAAATAGATTTACATCAACAATTGATAATGACTTATCGATATCAAATCGAATTGGATGAAAAGAAAATCGAATCCAACTTTCTCTCTCTTCCTCTCACATTTTCGCACGTTGTCTAAAGGGGTCCAAGCATAAAATATATTGCCTCAGGTGAGATTTAAACCTATGACCAAGAAGGACCCACGTACATACCTTACTAGCTGAGCTAGTTTCTCTCTTGAGTATGATTGTAACCTATATTAATTAATGATCTGCATCTTTGGCCTAAATTTATATTAGACCATCAAATTCTAAACCTATTTCAATTCAGTTAATTTTACAATTAAATGGCCTAAAATGCATATGCTAAAACTTGTTAATATAATTTTAATTTGATAAATTTAGAGTCTTATTATATTGTCTAATTAAAATTACTCAAATTTTAAATTGAACCAAATCCATTTACATGAGTTCAAATTTTATTGGACTTTTTCCAAAATATATTTTGCAACGAAGCCCAATTTTTCAAAAACTTAGAATTTATTAAATTGCATGTATATATTAATATTACTAAACCTAACCCTAAACGACTAACTGATGTTGAGCTTAAATTTTTGATTTAATTTTCCTTACCCAATTAGTATTAAACCCTAACCCATTTAATACTAACCCCGACTAAAAGTTAAGAAAAAAACTTGGTTTTCTTTTAATTTTAAAAAGATTTTGGAGTCATTATCTAACTAGAGTTGGAAAAAGATTAAATTATAACTAATTGGGTAGATTAATTATAACTTAACCACTTGTTTATAGAAAAACCAATTTTGACAATGGTTTGAAGACTAAAGTTTTAAATCCGAAGGCTAACCTATTAAATCTTAACGGGTATTGTCGTAGGCTTCCAAATTTGGTTTTACTTTTCAATATAACCTTATAATTTGAAATTTCAATTTCTATTTTACAAGGAAAGAAAACAACAAATCATGTTTATTTACAAAAAGAATAAATAGATAAATAAAAAAACTAATTATTTACAAAGAGGAAAATTTAATCTTTTTTTCGTATTTTAAGTGGCCTCGTAATTACCTATGGGTGTCTACATACTACTACTCAAGATTAGACTTCTATAGTTTGTTTAAAAAATTTAAGTATGTTGGTTTGTTTTAAATAAAAATTGGTCGAGTTTACATATTTTGACCATTTTATTTGAGGAAAATTTCTAAGGAAAGGGTTCTAATGTTTTTGGAATAATTTATTTTGAAAAGAAAAAAAAAAACTAAGAAAAAGATCCCTAATTTTAAAAGATGGTTTATTAATGGATTTCATTTTTAAAATCATTTTTTTTTCTAATTGATGAAGAGAAAAAGAGAAAAAAAAAAATTGAAATGTGTTTTATTTGAAAATGGAAAAATTTGAAAACTAGTAACAAGATTTTATTTTATTATATTATTTATTATATATTTTTTACTTTTTATATTTTATAAGAATGAAATAGAAAATAAAAACAACAAATTATAAAGAAAAAAAAAATCTAAGAAGAGATTGTTAGACCAAGACTTGGTTTTAAGTAGGACATGGATTGGATTTAAGCATAGGAACGGGATATAGGTTGAATCTCGGTTTGAATCGGGTTACATAAGGAGGACGAAGCAAATGCTATAGAGACTTGATTGAAGCGTTTTCAGGTCGATTTTTCATCGAGAAGAGGTGCTTTTATGTGTTTTGGATTGGCAAATATAGGTCTGCAACAGATGCTACGGCCTACGGAGGTAGTTTGGAGGTGTTTGAAGTTTGGTGGTCAATGATGGTGGTTGAGTCATGCAATGGTGGTTAAGGGTGAAAGAGTGGTGTGGCTTTAGGTTTTCTACCACCACGAACTCAACTATAGTGGTAGTTTTGCATGGGGGTGATGTATCGAGCTAGGGCTACAATGATTAGGGTAATTGAACCCCTTGACGATTGCGGTTATGATTGGCAGCACGGTTGTGGATATGAATGATTAGGTTAGAGAGCTCATTGCATGGGGGTTCTTTTGGTAGCACTAACTTATCTCGAAAAAGTTCGAATCTCTCCTATTTCTAGAGAGAGAGAAAGAGGTCGCGATGGAGGGTTTAGAGAGAAAGTGTGTCGAAATGTATGTTTGTGGTTTATGTTGATGCTGGAAATGAATCCCCAATGCCCAATTTATACTAATTGAACAAAGATTAAGCTTGGAAAGTCCTTTCTCCACTTGAATTTGAAAAATTAATTAGAGCATTTGATTGAGCTTGAATTACGCAATTCAATTCGAATTCGGGTAAATTGTTGGTCAAAATACAATGATTTGCATATGAAATTACTGGAATGAATCAATGGAAGCTTTGATATTCAATGTTGAAGCTCGAATTAAGCTCGATCAAACATGAACAAGTTGAGTTTTCATTTGAATTTCAAATGGATTTTTGACCACCTTAATGCTTCACTATGTGAAAGTTTTGAGATCCAATTCAAAGTAGGCCATGTCAGGAATCTAAATATGCAAAAATTTGCGTTAGATTTTGACAAAAAATTGATGAAAAAAGGTTAGAAATGATTGCTTCGAACATGTCAAGTGTGGTTTTTTCAAGCTTCCATGAGTGTTCATGGTAGTGAAGAGGATGTTGACATAGCGCCATGTTAGCTACATGGCCTAATGGGACCGTGCCATGTGTCTTACTAGGATATGTGGCCTAGTAATTGCTCAACACATGGCAAATGCGTGTGGAAAGAAAAAATAAAATGAAAGGGTGCAATTTTGTACCTTGCTAAGATCGAAACAAAGACCTCTCTCTTCAGTTCAATGCTATGACCAAGTGTTAAAAAATTTATTTAAGCTCATCTACCTAGACTTAGTTAAAAAAGAAAATAACACCTAATTCTAAACTATTTTATTCTTCTTATCATTATTTTTATACCCCCCACACCCCCCTTTTTTTGTATTTTTCCAATTAAAAGAAAATATTTTATTCTTTTATTATTCTTTTTTTTTTAAGTTTTTTTCAACTTTTTTAAAAAACTTTTCTAGATTTTCTAATTTTTTGTAGTTTCCTAATTTTTCTATTTTTCTAAGTTTTTTTTTATATTTTTAAATTAGGACCCTTTCTAACAATAAAAAACAATAAATAAATAAATAAAATAAATGTGAGTAAAAATTGGGTATCTATAACTACTCCTCTTTATGGTGATGCTTAAATAAAACTTTACAATAAAGATAAAAGATACACCATTTTTGCCTAAAGAATAAACTATACTAGGAAACACTACAATCAGCTAGCTATCATAAACTTGATCTATTGGAGATTTTAGAGATGAAAGAAAGAAATTTTTCCCTAGGGAAGAGAACCAAATGAAAGAATACAGGTATGCCCTTAAAAATAGGTCGAACCATGAAGGTATTGTCTTTGATGTATGGTAAAATAGATACTTTAGAGTGACAAAGTAAATCTTAAATGACCATCTTGGGTGGATCGTCGTTCAAAAATAATCATTTATTGTGGTTAACCCCCCAAACAAACCTTACACACAAAGAACTACAAGAAAAATAATCATTTAATTTGAAGTGATGACTATTGATAAAAATTCTTTTAATACTTTATTGTGGTTAACCCCCCAAAGAAAGGAAGATTTGTTTCCTATTTTTCAGGACAGGGCCATGTTCAAAAAGGGTAATGTGTGGCATGTAAGTAGAAACTCGCTTGAGAACAAATGCTTGCTCGGAAAGCCAATGTTTAGACTGGAAGTTCAATACAGGACATCCTTGTTCGAGAAGAATATGTTTTATATTCGATTCAAGCTTAAGTTGTTTTCAAAAGAGAAGGAAAAAAGAAGAAAAAAGAAAAAAGAGGTTTTGGAGAAAGACTGCAGAATAAAGAAGAAGAAGAACGAAAACAAGAAAAGCAATGGTAAGGTTCAGAATTGTTGGTTCTAATCGGACTGCTTAATAAGACAAGAGACGATTTGGGAGCTATCATTGAAACCAGGTAAGTGGTTCTAAACCTGATAAAACATTGCATTGACAATTGGTTTCCCTCTAAGGATAATAGCTTATTTAGCTCATAGATCATGGTCCCAGTGTGCCTTCAACTTCCAATCATCCAACTCACAGAACGTTATTTAACTCAAAATTTCTTCAAGGGATTTAGTGCTTCGATCAGCTTATGGAGCGTTACTTCGACTCATATTCTCATTTAGGGATTTAGCCAGTTCATAGAGCATAGTCCCAATCTTAAGTTTCTAGTTGACTCCTAAAACAGTCCTAATTCGGAGTTTCACAGGCTCCCAATCACCCAACTCACAAAATGTTGCTCAACTTATAATCTTTCAGGGATTTAGTAAGCTTATGGAGTACTATCCCGATCCAAGTCTTCTTCAAATTTTTAGGTCTTAGCCAACTCAAGGGGCGCTTTGACCGCCTTGGAGAGTCAGCTCATTAAGGGTACAATCCAAGTCTTCTTCAAATTTTTAGGTCTTAGCTAGCTCAAGGGGCGCTTTGACCACCTTGGAGAGTCAGCTCATTAAGGGCACGATCCAAGTCTTCTTCGTATTTTTAGGTCTTAGCTAACTCAAGGGGCGTTTTGACCGCCTTGGAGAGTCAGCTCATTAAGGGTACGTTCCAAGTCTTCTTCAAATTTTTAAGTCTTAGCCAGCTCTCTTCTTTAAATTTTTAGGTCTTAGCTAGCTTAAGGGGTACTTTGACCGCCTTGGAGAGTCAGCTCATTAAGGGCACGATCCAAGTCTTCTTCATATTTTTAGGTCTTAGCCAACTTAAGGGGCGCTTTAACCGCCTTGGAGAGTCAGCTCATTAAGGGCACGATCCAAGTCTTCTTCATATTTTTAGGTCTTAGCCAGCTCAAGGGGCGCTTTGACCGTCTTGGAGAGTTAGCTCATTAAGGGCACGATCTAAGTCTTCTTCATATTTTTAGGTCTTAGCCAGCTCAAGGGGCGCTTTGACCGCCTTGGAGAGTCAGCTCATTAAGGGCATGATCCAAGTCTTCTTTAAATTTTTAGGTCTTAGCTACCTCATGGGGCGTTTTGACCGCCTTGGTAAGTCAGCTCATTAAGGGCACGATCCAAGTCTTCTTCAAATTTTTAGGTCTTAGCCAGCTCAAAGGGCGCTTTGACCACCTTAGAGAGTCAGCTCATTAAGGGCACAATCCAAGTCTTCTTCAAATTTTTAGGTCTTAGCCAGCTCAAGGGGCACTTTGACCGCCTTGGTGAGTCAGCTCATTTAGGGTACGATTCAAGTCTTCTTCATATTTTTAGGTCTTAGTCAGCTCAAGGAGCACTTTGACCGTCTTGGTGAGTCAACTCATTAAGGGTACGATCTAAGTCTTCTTCAAATTTTTAGGTCTTAGCTAGCTCATAAGGCGCTTTGATCACCTTGGTGAGTCAGCTCATTAAGGGTACGATCTAAGTCTTCTTCAAATTTTTAGGTCTTAGCCAGCTCGTGGGGCGCTTTGATCGCCTTAGTAAGTCAGCTCATCAAGGGCACGACCAAGATTCTCGTCATTCTTTTTTAGAGATTTTTGCCAATTCACAAAGGCACTTCCTATTGTCGTTCTAACCCTCGTCAAGTGACTTAACATTCTTTAGGATAGAGTCATCCTGAGGCAAAAACGGTGTCCTTTTTGTCTTTGTGGCAAAGTTTTGCTCAAATTTCACTACAAAGAGGGGCAGCTGTAGACACCTAATTTTTGCCCTTTTATAGTCTTAGTTTTTATTTTTACAAAAAGGGTCTTAATTAAAAAATAATAAACAAAAAATTAATAAAAGATAAAAATGATAAAAATTAACAAATAATGAAAATACCAAAAAAATAAGAAAAGGAAAAATTATAAAGATTTCGTAGATTTTTAGGAAGTAATTTATATTGGGAATAATTAGTTTAATGTTAGTGTTAATTTTAGTTTAGTTAAAAATTTTTAATTTAGGAATTTAGATAGTTTAAATATAATTTAATTGTAATGAATGTTAAGATACAAACCAACAGCCTAACGGATAAGTAGCGGAGTACTTGGGTGGATTTAGTTGGAGGTCACGAGTTCGAGTTTCAGCAGGCACCTATGTCTTTATTTTTCTATCTTTGTAGAAACGAGATGAAAATCGGATTCATATTTAATTAAGTCGTATGAGTTTAGTTAAATTAGATTTGAATAAGATTTGAATCTAGTTTAATCAGATATAATAGGATTTGATTTGGACTTTATAAAAGAAAAAAACCACAACGGGAATCAGATCATCAGCTTCGACGCTAAACTCTGAGCAAATTCCAACTATAAGTCGACAACCCCGCTATCCAATATCGAACACAACTATAACAACCAATTGGAATTTACGGCGGTGAACTCGTTTGTGCCTCCAACATGATCACGATGCCGAATTCCACGCAGCAGTCCACGATCATTCCATGCAGCAGTCCACGATCAATCCAACGAACAGCAGCCACAATCCAACGAACAATAGCCAACTCCAACTGCTGTAGTACGAACCAACGCCAACAGCAATTCCGTCACACGCCACAGCCTCTTCGTTGACGAACAGCTGACACGCCGCTGCCTCTCACTGATTATGTAACGTCCACTGCTTTGCTGCTCCTTTACTGAACCGCCCAAATCAGGTTTGAATACTAGTTTTTATTATTATTATTGTTATTGATTAGTTGTTATCATGTTTTAGTTACTTAGTTATTTAATAGTATATATATATATATAGAGTTAGGAAACTTTTAATATTAGTTTATATATGAATGAGTATATTACATAGTTTATTTAAATAAGTAGTTGTTGACAATAAAATATAGTTGTAAATATATATATAGAGAGAGTTTTTTAATATTGTTTTAGAATTCTTCACATAGGAAAACTTTCTTTTTAAATTAACAGTGAAAAATTTAATTTTATTTAATTTTTTTTAAATTTTAGGCCTTTTAGAGAATTTTTATAAAATAGAATAAAAGGACTTAGTGAATTAGGACCCTTTTGGAGTTTTGAAAAACTGAATTGATAATAACGTAAACTTGGTTGGTTTTCAAAATTAAAATCAATCAACACACTAAATTTTTTTTTAAAGAAAAAACTACGATCGTTTGATCCTGGCTAGCGAGTACGTAGGCACTTTCGGGGCGACGATAAAATATGTAAAGACTTAGGTTTTTTTTTTTCTTTTGATTTTTATTTATTTTTTAAATATTATAATTGGAAAAATGATCCTAATTTCGGCAAATAAATAGTGATACCCGTTAGAGTTTAATAGGTTAGCCCCCAAATTCGGAACTCTCTGGTTCTTTGTTAAAATTGAAATCAAAGACTGGTAGTTAAATTGTAATCAATCCATCCAATTGATTACGGTTTCTTTTTCCTTTCCCGACTTTGGTCGGGTGGCGATTGCAAAAATTATTTTCAATAAAAAAACCGAAATTTCTCAATTTTTTTAGTTGAGGATTAATATTAAATGGGTTAGGGTTTAGTATTAATCGAGAAATGAGAAATCAATTTTAAAAAATAAAAAATCGAAAAATCAAACTCGACAGATGTCAAAGTAGATTGTTCGGTGGGTCGTGCGATTTGCAAGTCTGATTTCCATTGACAAGCGATTCTTGTCGTATTGGTGTGACGGATGCCAAGTTAGGTTCTCTCAAAGTAGCAGTTGTCAATAACGAAACTTACTGCGTAGAGTGTGGACTGCGGAACGTAGTTGGTCTTAGCTATCGGCAGTGAGGATGAATGCTAGACAAAAGAATTGATTTAGCTGCCGCTGTAGGATGTCAATTGGGGCATTGTGTGGACGTGGCTGACTAGAGTTGATTCGCGATCCATGTTTAGAATCAGGTTAGCGTTGCGATGCGATGGTTGGTGGACGGACTTGGATTTTGCTGTTGGTCACTAGATGAGTAGCTGCTGTTCAGTCACTGGGCCTCTCGATGCGGTGTATGTATTGCAGTTACGTCTATTATAGATGGAGGGAATTCGGCTGCTTGGTCGGCAAGTGTAGTGATGGTGTTACGGTTGTGATCGTGTGTTGCTGATTAGTAGTGTAGCATGTACTGTTGTGGGCAGTGGGCTATGGAGGCTGATCACGTGTGTTGAAAACTTTTTTCTTATGTCCCACACAATCTGTATTTATAAACTTCTAAAAGAATCTTTTCTTATTGAATCGAATTGAATCTCATCTAATATGAATCTTACGAGTCTTTGTTTCATTAGATTCAAAAGATTCGTTGAGATTTAAAATTGGATCTCTTTTTTTAAAAAGAAATCGTAATGGAATAAAAGATAAAAAACACATATGTGCTTGATGAGATTCGAACTTACGACTTCAAATTAAATCTAATCCAACATTCTAATGCTTATCTATTAGGCTATTGGCCTATGCCTTGATTTTTAATAGAATTAAATTCTACTTAAACCGCGTCACTCTCTAAAATAATTATTTGAATTGGATAAAAACTAAAATTAGTTGACCCTAAATCTTTATAATTTTTCCTTTTCTCATTTTTTAGTATTTTCATCATTTGTTGATTTTTATTTATTTATTTATTTATATTATTTTTGAGTCAAGTCCCTATTTAAAAAAAAAACTAAACTATAATGACTAGGGGCAAAAATCAGGTGTCTACAAAGCTTTAGAACTTTCTTTGTTTGATGGAGTCGTGAACTTAAGTAAGGCGTTGCTGTCAACAAGGAAGCTCAGTTGATCTGCAATTTTCCTTACTGTTTGTTCCAAAGATTAGAACCTTAGCTTAATGGGATCAATAAGTTCGGGGTTGACATTATTATTGGTGTTGATATTGTTGTTTCTGTGGTTGGCCATTCTAGTTTGTAAGTGGGTTCAAATAGGACTTCCCTAGAAGGTTTGACACTTAGGAGCTATCTTGGCAACCTGTTTAAGATCACTTCTCAACAAGTTAGCACATAAATATTTTAATTTTTGAAAGAATGCAAATGAATAAAATGCAAATGAGCTACATGGATGCAAAAGGAAAAGAATCAATGAATAACCAGCAAGATGGTAAAAAAATTTATTTTTGTAGCTTTTGGAGTTCCCTCTTACATTATTTGAAAAAAAAAAAAAGAAAATACATTCAAGAAGACCATTCTAAATGTTCTTTTGGCGCTTGGCAAGTGTTCCCTTTTTCTGCCTACTAGACTCAGCTGGTGCTCTCTTCTTCTTTTCTAAGTTGGACTCTTCCATTTCTTCAAGTGCTTTGAGCCTCTTCTGGGTCATCTTCAATTGATGTTCCAAGGCTCGGGAACATTGTTTAGATTCTCGAAACAGATCTTCCCATATGTCCCGCTCTTCATAGATTACTTCCATTTAGGCTTATACTTGGTCCATGTAGGTCTTAATTTCAAAATTTGTTTCAGTTGGTGTAGGTTGGATGACTTTTGGTGCTCGATATTGGACCTTTCCTACCTTATGGAGTTGATGGTACAAATATTCTTTGGTAACTCGGTGTTTGTCCACTTCTCTTAGCCATTCTCCTAAATTAATGTTTGGGCTAATAGTCCATGTTCCCTATAACTGTTTGATTGCCCTAAGTTTGGATATCTTCTATGGTAGGCGAATCTGAAGGTCCTCATAATCCAAGGTCATGATATTCAATGGAGGCCTATAGACTATATCTTGGATAACTTCGAATTATCTGATCATATTGTTAGGGTAATAGCTTGTGTATAATTTCATCCTAATTAGGAGTATTGCTTGATAATTTTTGCAAACTAAGATTACCCTTTTGAACTTACTCTATCTTATTGTCCATAAGATATTAATGACTTGGAAATTTTTCAGCACTTTTACCCAGCAGTAAGTGGATTTTCCTTCTGGGAGATGGACCTTATCGACAAAAGAATCAATCAGATCGATGTTATGAGCAAAGTCTCCCTGAATTAGATCAAGCCCATAACATTTCACGTAGCTTACGAACCAGATTGTCAATAACGCTATGCTGGTTTTTAGTAGCCATCATTTTTTTTTTTTTTAAATACCGAGGCTTTTGATCTATTCTACGAGGAAGGCTAAGACATATGAGTTGCCTTCAAGAAATTAGCTCACTAACTCAGCAATCGTTAAATGGGTGAGGAACTTTCCATTAGGGAATAGGAGGGTCCCGAATGCTGCCATGATGAAGACTTTTATTCTATTTTGTCCCCAATTTTTGAGATTGCCACAAAAGATGCCCTGTTGGTTGGATTTAGGCTCAACAATGAATCAGGCTTTTAAGTCTTCCATTTTAATGTAGTTACTGTTACAACTTCTTAGGGCTTCATTTACTTTAGCTTTTCTAATACCCAAGAGTCTTGAAAAGGCATTCATTGGATCTACTTCCAAATTTGGGGTGTATATATTTTCTAAAGAAGGGGCTTAAAGTAATTGCGTATGCTCTTCAAGTGTTGGGCTAATCAGGTGAGGCCCAACTCGAAAAGCCACTTCTTCGGGTTCCCAAAAGTTAGTCAGAGCCCTAATCAAATTAATCTCTATCTTTACTTTAGGAAGTGATAGAGTGGGCTTGATCTTACTGAAGATGATCTCTTTTTCCATTGAATTGAAGTGTCATAACTATTGGTCCAGGTTTAGCTTGGGGCAAATGGGCTTGCTTATAAATTTTTCCTTGAAGTAGACGGAGTTGGATGAACTGATCATTTCCTAATCTGAATTACAAAAGAGAAAATATGTTACAAGATTGTTCGACTATTATTTACAATGACAAAACCTATTTACTGCAATTTTATGTTTTACAACATGTGAAAATTACATGGGAAATCAAGAAAACTCAAAGCCATTCTATATTTTTATTCTCATCTTGCTTGATTATTCATCAATTCTGGATGTTGTGAGTGCATAAAGGGTGGGTTCTAAAGATTCTTAAGCTTGTGTGACCTCACTTGTTAAAGAACACTTTCATTGGTCACGTCAAGCTTAAGTGGGGATGGCTCAATTAACCCTGAGCGATGGTTACACCATAGCACTCGGACCCTATACAATGGCCCTACGTCTTAAGGTCCTAAGACAGTTCGGGTTTGACTGTATCTATCATGCATTTATGGTACATAAAATTAATTCCACTTAAATAAAATAAAGAAAACCTGCAAAGAAAATGTTAGTACAATTATGCTATAAACAAAGAACGAATAAATAAATTGCATTTAAGGTGATTTTATAGATCTATTTTAATTTTGGAAAATTGAAGGGTTAACCCTTTTGACAAGTTCCTAGTGGAATCACCAAGCTGTCGAGCTTGGTTTTTCACTACCCAATTTGTAAAAATTCATTCTTCTTTAAACCGACCGGTATTAAACTTAACCCATTTAATATCGACTCTCGATTAGAGTTTAAAGAAAATCGGTTATTAATATCTTAAAAAATGCTTTTGGAGTTGCCACTCGACTAGAGTTGGAAAAAAGAGTTAAGTTATAATTAATTTGGTGGATTGGTTATAATATAGTTATTGGTTTATCGATAAAAAACCAATTTTGTAAAATGGTTTTAGAAACCTAAAGATTTAGATTTGGGAGTTAAGTTTTTTAAACCATTTTGGGTACCATTAACTTTCCAAATTTAACTTTAATATTAAAAATCACCTTTTAGTTTCATGAAGACATAACTTGGTTTATTAGTTACTTTAATTAGATAAATCGGAGTAATCTAGGAAAAAAGGAAAATTAGATTTTTTTATTTTTATTGTCGTCTCATAGGTACTTATATACTCGCTATTCGAGATCAGATGTACCTAATTCTTTTTTTTTTTTTATAAAACTCTAGTGGATTGATCGATTTTAGTTTTGAAAAGATTAAGTTTACGTTTTTATCCGATTTGATTTATTTAAAGAAATCTTCCTAAATGGTCTTAGTTAATGTTTAAAAACTAACCCTAATTTAGGAAAAAGGTCAATTTATTTATTTTTTTAATTTTTAGAAAACCTAATTTTTCTAAGTGATAAAATGAATTTGTTTATTTACAAGCTCATTTATTTGTTTTTATTACCTTGTTTATTTATTTCTTTATTTATCTATTTCCATAAGTAAATAAAAAACTTCCCTTTTCTTTTCCTTTCTTTTTTTTTTTCTTGTTTTTCTTTTATTTCATTTTTATTTTTTTTTCTTCTCTTCTTCTTTTTTTTTTTAGTATTACAAGTATAAGTGTAAAAGGATTAATAAATAAAAATAAAATTAATTAATTAAATTAAATTAAAAAAAATCAAACCAAGTTAACTTAAGTTAGCTTGGTCTCGGCTTAGGTTGGCTTTGTCATCTTGAGTTGACTCGGTTGACTTTGGTTGGCTCGTACGGCTTGGATCGTTTCGAGAAGTCGAATTGAAGTGTTTTACCTAGGGTTTTTAGATGCTAGGATTCTGATGGTGGTAATAGTTTTTGCCAAAAACATTCGTAGAGGTGGCTATCCTAGAGAGATAAAGGGATTGGGTTAGAGAGAGAAATCTTCGATTTGCTTTCCTTAAGCGTTTCTAAGCTTGTGTTATGTGTCGTTATGTGTTCCCTAACGCCTATTTATACTAAACATGGCTCGAACAAGTTTGGAAAGGTCATTAATGGAGGAAACGGCTATGAATGGGGATGCTAGAATTTTGGTTTTTTTTTTTTCTCTCATTTTGGAGTTGATTTATTATTGAATTTGGATGAAAAAATGAGGTAGGTTCAAAAGTATGCCATGTGTATTATACGATTTCACAAATTAATTTGGTGAAATCGTATAATAAAATTGATAAAAATTGACCTTGAGCAGAGAGCATGAGGAGGAAAAAAATTGGAAACTGGAAAGGAGAAGATTTTGAGGTAAGGGGGGGGGGGGGGAGTGGGGTGGGTGGGGTGGTGGTGGTGGGGGTTGTGGGGTTGCCGTGTGTGGGATACCTGCAAAAAAGAAGCACTAGGTTCAAATAGGGTATCAGCATTTTAAAAAGTTTAAATAAGAGATAAATATCTCACAAAATAGTTTAAATAAGAGATCAATATTTCATAAAATAGTTTAAACAATTTTAGGAATTGATTATTATGAATCTTTTTAAACTATTTTGTAAAACGTTAATTCATTAATTAAACTTTTCGAAATGTTGATTTTTTATTTAAATTTTTTGAAACATCAATCTCTTAATTCAATTTATCATCAAACATTGACCCTTTCATTGTAGTTTTTCATACTAACATAGCATAAAAGTATAAATAAAATTTTAATATGTGNGGGGGGAGTGGGGTGGTTGAGATGGTGTTGTGGGGGGTTGTGGGGTTGCCGTGTGTGGGATACCTGCAAAAAAGAAGCACTAGGTTCAAATAGGGTATCAGCATTTTAAAAAGTTTAAATAAGAGATAAATATCTCACAAAATAGTTTAAATAAGAGATCAATATTTCATAAAATAGTTTAAACAATTTTAGGAATTGATTATTATGAATCTTTTTAAACTATTTTGTAAAACGTTAATTCATTAATTAAACTTTTCGAAATGTTGATTTTTTATTTAAATTTTTTGAAACATCAATCTCTTAATTCAATTTATCATCAAACATTGACCCTTTCATTGTAGTTTTTCATACTAACATAGCATAAAAGTATAAATAAAATTTTAATATGTGAAAAAATAATTTGTGCTAACATGAAGTGCTAACTCATCAATATATGTCAAAATTTTATTGATATCATAAACTAAAATTTAATTGTGTTACGTGAAGTGTTAACGTTATTAAATCTTTTTCCTTTAACATATGTAGTGCCCATAAATTTTGCTTGTGAAGCGGTACATGTGAAAAAACCTGATGTAGCATTGCTAAACCCTAAAAATTGACTTAAAAAAAATCTAAACTTTTCAAAATGCAATAAAAATAAGAAAAAGAGTAAGGAGGAAATTTAGGGTTGGGTAAAAAAACCACGAATTGTGGATTGAATGGTGAATTGAATCGAAAAATTGAATTTTTTGTGAACCGTAGTTTATGGTTCAGTTTGGTTATATATAAATGGTTTGCGGTTTAGTTTGGAGAAGTAAATCGAATCGTACCATTTTCAATTGAATCGAACAGTTTAGTTAAATAAAAAAAATTTATACAATTATTTTGTATTTTTTTTATATTTTTTTCATTAATCTTCATAAATTTCATTAAATTTTTCATATCTTGTTATTTTTTATCATAATTTTGTGTTAATTATTAAGATTAAGTTAAATAAATTTCATTTGAAATTTCGCATTTGTTAGAAATAAGAATGTTTAATGAAAATTTGATACAAACGGTTCGAATTGTGGATTGAATCAAACTGAACCAATTTTAATTAGGTTCGAAAAACTTATGAATATAACAATATGATTAAGTTCGATTTAAAGGAAAAAAAAAACTAAATTATTATATTAAATTCGATTTGGTAAGAGAGATAAACCATACCAAATGGAATTATTCCATGAAGTCGAGGAGTATTATTGGAACAATCATGTCCTCGTCGT
Organism: Lumnitzera littorea; assembly: GCA_024138015.1. Lineage (NCBI taxonomy): Eukaryota > Viridiplantae > Streptophyta > Magnoliopsida > Myrtales > Combretaceae > Lumnitzera > Lumnitzera littorea. The sequence continues at coordinate 90,054,462 of JAMXBB010000008.1, forward strand.
CATCTGCACGGTCATCTTCTTTACCGATTGCCTGGATTTTCGTTTACTATTGTCCACGAGTACTATCAAAATCATAGAATCATTAAAGAAGAAATAAAAACAAAATTGATTAATGGAACTTCCCCTCTTCCACCATAACAATTTTGAAAGCAACTATCATTTCACACCAAATCCTTAGATTTGAAAAAAAAGAAAGAAAGAGTTTAACTATAGTAGGTGAGCAAAATGAATCTAACGTAACAAAAACCATATAAACATTAAAACTAAAAGAAAAGCCCCATAAGCATATGAGCAAAATGAATCTGTCTCATCATTTTAGAACATATTCTTAGTAATTATTGAATGACTAGAGTCTAAGCAACATCCACTCAGTCTTCGTACGACAACAACTCGAGCCCTGGTGCGACAATGAGTCAAGTCAGGTGCAACAGGAAATCGAGCGAGAGTGGCTCTAGCTTAAACCAATAGCGGTAATTCGTTGGAGGTGGCTGTGGAAATTTATCTACAGGAGGTTGTGGCCGGGATTGGTAGTCGCAATGGTTGGGGTCAAACTTGAGCACATGAGTATCCTAATATCGCTTTTCTTCTTTTCATATTTCATAGCATTTTGTTTAGTCTTTATCTTTTTAAAGTTAAGATTTATAAAGTAGCAATGTCAGAAGACTTTTCACTAAATATATTGCCACATAAGTAAAATTTACTTCATATGTGTGAATGGAGAAAGTGCTCAATTTTAAATGTTAGAAATATTCATGTAATTATAAAAATTTCTAGAAGTAGTTGATAAATTTACTATAGAAATATTATGTAGAACGAGAAAACAAGCAGATCTATAAGCTTGACGGTTAAAATGTCGTGCTATGAATGCAAAGGTTGCTTGCATGTCCAGATTCTTTGTTTTTTTGGGTAAATTTGCATGTTCAGATTCGCATTCGCATGGGTTATTTCATTCCTTTTTTAGCTGCATAATTTCTTATCAGGAATATCATGTGGTCGGAGGTCCGGGGTTCCATAAAAAATATATTCCTTTTGGTTAGTCGATCTCTTGCTTAGTTTTATTCCATTTACTGCCCCTCTTTTTTGCCTACTTGAAAAAGATGCGTAGATTTCTGCTCAAGCATATATAAACACTATTATATGAAAGTTGGTTTATTTATTTATTTGTCGATTTTGTGTATGATTTTAATTTAAAATTCTATATAAAGGCATTTTTATGTCAATATTTGGCTGATAGAAAAATAAATAATAATTATATTGTTGGACCTTCAATCAACTGGCCTATTAGCTCAGTTGGTTAGAGCGTCGTGCTAATAACGCGAAGGTCGCAGGTTCGAGACCTGCATGGGCCACATCTCTTTATTTTTTCCCTTTTTCAAATTCATCCTTGTTTAGATACATTTTATACGGTATAGCACCTCAAATTAAGACGACAAGATTACTTAAAACTTAAAAGCGAGTTCATCCTTTTTATTTTGCACACATTCATGTTTTTATTGTTTTTTATAATTTCTACCACGTGATATGTAAACTTTTAAAATTAAAACTACAAGGAAAAATAAAATGTTGGACCATTTTATCTACATATTCAAATATGAAAATCTCTAGGATCACCTATGAATTGATCCTTAAAAAGGAATACTAAAGCATGAATGGCACTTTTGAAATATTCTAATGAAAATTCCAGTTTGTCGACATTGCTAGAGCTGAAACGCATACGAATAGAATCTTCTTTTTATATTAACTAAATCAATGCATTTAGCTCTCCTTTAATCTAATACTAGCAAACATCGTATCCTTAAATTTAATTATAATTAATTATCTATTTAACTTATATATATATATATATATCATACAATGAAAAGATAATGATTTGGAGATTTTATCAATATGGTAGTTATTAATAACAAATTTTGTACTTGTATGATCCCCTATAATTATTCTACCTATAAAGATATAGACCATTTTTTTTTTCTAAATGTATGTAAATGAAACTTAGATTTTTTAGTTTCTTGGTAACTTGGGTAACTTAACTAATAATATAAGCCATTGTACTTCTTGTTATTGTCCTATTTTAGACAATCTTTACAATAACAATGATAATAGAATAATGGACTACGTGTGAAAATTTGGTAGGATGAATTTGCAAACTATTTTGTTGAAAACTCGGCAATTCAATTGTACAATGATAATGGATATATTCTGTAGGTTAGTCTGCATAAGTTGTGTGGAATGTATTTGGCAACTATTTTGCTAACTATCATATACATACATGTGGAATATATTAAATGCATCAAACCTATAAAACATTAAATTTTGGTAGTTATGATAGTTAAAAAAGAGCTCTTGCTTTAATAATATAGATAAAACTAAAGGCCTTGCTATTACATGAATATGATAAGACTAAACATTCTCTTGGCAAGAAAACGAAAGAAAAAAAAAAAATTCACTTTTGTTTAACTTAGATTAAGGCTATCATCTTGTAAAAAAAAAAGAGAAGAGATAATACAAATAATAATTCTCTTAAACTTTGGCCTTGATATAGATATATTCTCTAAACTTATAAAGTGTACTTTAATAAACACTAAACTCTTAGGAACTAGTAAATAACCTCTAGAAATTACAAACAACCACTTAAAGTTTTGATCTTGGTGTGAATACATTATACTCTTATTTCTAGACTTATTAAGATGTGCTTTAAAACCTCTAAAACTTTAGTCTTAATACTATTTTTTTTCAAAAAAAAATCCAATGTCCTTTCATGCATCCAATTTATAAAAGCTTAAAAGGTGTTAAATTATGCTTTATAAATTTGAGTGTGTATGTTACGACTAAAGGAAGAACAGTATGTCAACCACAGTGGAGAAGAGATTACAGCACATGATTATAATTTTTAGTTTGAGATATTATAACAGATCTGGTACTAAAACTACCATTAGAATACAATAATAAATAGAAAATAGCAAATAGATAGCAAATTTGTAACAAGTATATAAGTAATGATAAAGAAAAGAAGAGAGGTCGAAAACCCCTTTTGAGAATCTGTTTTAGTTCCATATTTCCTTTCCTCTTCCACCTTTTGGAGTTCAGTGAACTTAAATCACCATTGCATCTAGTACAAAAAAAAAAGAAAAAAAAAAAGAAAAGAAGATTAGGGTTAATATCTATATATCAATGAAAGATCAAATTAACAAGATACATAATAAACACTTTAACAAACACGAGAGACTTGTGAGAGGATAAGGTTCCACATAGTACTCTACTAGCAAACCCTAAGAGAGAGATATTGGTAAGAGTAATAGAGGGTTCGAGAGAAGCATGTATAGAGTAAGATTGACAGACTTTTGAGTGTTATTGAATTAATCCCGTAGTGATAAAGGAGTGGTAGGCTGGGCTTAATATTGGTGCTCTCGTCATGATGGATTCAACAAGGACTCAGATTCTTGGTGACAGGATAGAAGCTTTGAATGCTAAGCAATTAACCATGCAACAAGAGATGAACAACAAACTTTATGCACTTTTGTAGTAGTTAGAATAGTTACAAATAGTACCTTTGAAGCAATAAGATGGGAATTAGAATTTATCATTGGGATCTTCATTAGTTTCTTCAAATTCTTCATTTAACAGGGTCTTTCTAATGATAATTTTCTTGAAGGAATTAAATTAGAGGTGATAAAATTCAATGGTGATCATCCAATTGCTTGGATCTTCAAAGTTAATTAGTTCTTTGATTTTCATTAGATTCCTGATGAACAAAGACTCACAATTGCATCTTTTACAAAAGGAAGATAGAGCATTCAGATGGTACTAATGGATGCACCATAGTCACCAACTTAGTTCATAGTAGAGATTTATTAAAGCGTTGGAGGGATTATTTGGTCCATCCGAGTTTAAGGATGTTTAAGGGCTATTGGTTAAGCTTACTCAATAAAGTTTAGCAAAAGAGTGACCATCCCAGTTTGAGGCTTTACTAAATAGGGTAACTGACTTATTTGCTAGTTTTATTACTAGTTGCTTTATTTCTGGATTGAATATGAGTATTCGCAATGATGTCTTCTTAGCTAAGCCTAAATGATTACCTTAAGCTGTTTCTATAGCTAAGATGCTTCAGTTCTAACCAAATTTTCTTCAAGAAACCATTCATTCCTAGTTCCAAATTGTCTCATTTGCAATTTTATAAACCTTCATTTCATTCTCCTTCTCCTTCATCATCTTCTTACTCACCTTCACTTTCTTCTCAACCTCCTTTGTTGCCTGTACCTAAACCACCTTTACCTATTAAATGAATGACTCAAGATGAATTACAAGCAAGACGTGATAAAGGCTTGTGCTACTACTATAACGAGAAGTATCATGGGGGACATAAGTGTAAAGTTAAGTTTCTGTTGTTAGTGTAAGAAGAAGAGGAAGATTTTGAGGTTTTCTAAGAGGATCAAGTCAAAGCTATAGATTAAGGGCTTACAGATGGACAAGAGTCCCTTGCCATCAGTTACCATACTCTTTCGAGTGGTATGGTACCTAAAACTTTGATATTTCAAGGTCTTCTTAATAACATCAGGTCCATATCTTAGTTGATTCTAGAAGTACTTAAAATTTTGTGCTATTAAGGCTTGTGAAACATTTGGGTTTGACTATTAAATCATCTCTCAAGTTCTAGGTGATGATTAGCAATGGTTAGAAATCGATATGTGAAGGGAATTGTGTGGATGTTCCATTATCGATTCAAGGAGTGGAATTTGTTGAATCTTTCTATTTCCTACCTATTTAAGGGGCAGATTTAGTTTTGGGGGTATAGTGGCTTAAATAGCTGGGCCTTATTACAATTGATTACTTCAAATCGTCTTTACAATTTTGGAAAAAAAGGCTGTTTTGTCACATTGACTGGGGATCCTATCCTTGAGAATGCTCCCATTTCATCCAGTCAATTTAAGCTTTTGCTTTGAATTGATGTTAGTACATCTTGTTTTCAATTAAAGGCTCAGATGGTGACTTTTACTTTAGCTCAATTCGCTTGCAGTATGGTTATTGAGCACATATTAGGCAAATTTTCTCACATCTTTGAGGTACTTTTATTGCCTCCCTTACGTAATGTTCAACATAGAATTTATCTTAAGGATAACAAGCCCATCAACATTAAGCCTTATTGGTACCCTCATTTTTAGAAGAAGGAAATAGAGCAACAAGTGATAGACATGTTGAAACAAAGAGTTGTTCAATATATCACTAGTCCATATTCTTCTCCGATTCTCTTGGTTAAGAAGAAAGACAGTACATGGTGTTTTTGTGTGGATTATAGAGCTTTGAATCATGCTATTGTTAAAGATGAGTTTCCTATTCCCACTATTGACGAATTACTTGATGAATTACATGGTGCCTCCATTTTCTCTAAATTAGATTTAAGGGCCAATTATCATTAAATTTGAATGCACCCTAATGATGTTGAAAAGACTGCTTTTCGTACTTATGAGGGTCATTACAAATTTTTAGTAATGCCATTTGGATTGAGTAATGCCTCAGCTACTTTCGAAGCTATTATGAATAGGATCTTTAACCTTACTTAAGAAAGTTTGTGATTGTATTTTTTAATGATATTTTGGTATATAGTAAGTCACTAGACCAACATGTATAGAATTTGACTATAGTATTATGAATATTATCTTATAACACTATGTTCTTAAAAAAAAAAAAAAACCAAGCGTGCTTTTGGTTAGACTATTATCAATTATTTAGGCCATGTTTTTTTTGTGAATGGGGTACAACTAGACCCTTCAAAGGTGAAAGTTGTTAGGAAATGACCTTTACCACAAAATTTGAAGCAATTAAGGGCTTTCTTGGGACTATCTGGTTATTATAGAAGATTTATTAGAGGGTATGGTGCCATTGCTTATCTACTCATAGATATGTTACAAAGGGGCAATTTTAAGTAGACTGAGTTAGCTAGAGAAGCTTTTGAGAAGTTGAAGCAAGCTTTAATATCTACTCTTATTCTTGCTTTGCCTGATTTTTCTAAGGAGTTTATGGTGGAGATGGATGCATCGTCTACATGAATAGGGGCTATTTTGTTACAAGAAGGTCACCCTATTGCATATTTTAGTAAAAAAAGAAAAAGAAAAAAGAATTCCTTCTCATCTTACAAAAGCTTCAACTTACGTTCGAGAGTTGCATGCTATGATGGAAGCCATATGGAAATGGTGCCAATATCTGTTAAGGGTGCACTTCATTGTTAAAACAAACCATAGAAGTTTGAAGGACTCCTAAATCAGGTTATTTAAACACTAGAGCAACATAAATATTTGGCTAAATTGCTTGGCTATAGCTACACTATAGTATATAAGTCAAGTCAGGACAACAAAGCAGTCGATTCTCTTTCAAGGCAGCATGATGTGGCTTATTCTATACCTTACTTTCATTTGTTGGTAGAGTTACAAGAAAAGTATCATCATTTACTGGCCTTTAAGCGAGTAATTGAAGCATTGCAAAATGGGAGCCCACTAAAATGGGAGTTACGGTAGAGAAATAGTATTCTATTTTTCAAAGATAGGGTTTTTTGGTGCTTACTTCGAACCTTATACTAAAGCTTCTTTATGAAATTCATTCTGTACTAGTAGCTGGACATTTTGGAGTATTCAAGATGTATAAATGTTTTTCTTTTGAATTTTAGTGGGAGGGCATGAAATCAGACATAGAAGCTTATGTTCATACATGTACTATTTGTTAGCAAATTAAATACAGTATCAGGTGTCCACAGGGTTTATTGTCAACTTTTTCGATACCTGATCAGATATAGGAGGATTTTTCCATGGAGTTTGTGACTTCACTTCCTCAGTTACAAGGATACTCGATTATTTTAGTAGTTGTGGACAAACTTTCAAAATATTGCCATATTGGTGCTTTGGAGACTTACTTTACTGCTTCGAAAGTGGCCTCATTATTCCTTCACATGGTAGTTAAATTGCATGGATTTCCTAGGTTAGTGGTTTTTGACTAAGATCCCATTTTTGTTAGCTAAATTTGGAAAGAGCTATTTCAATTGAGTGGAACCAATTTATCTTTTAGTACTGTGTATCATCCTCAATTTGATGGGCAATTGAGGTGCTCAATTGAGTGATTCAATAGTACTTGAGAGGATATGTGATGGAATGTCCTCACGAATGGATAAAGTTTTTACCATAGGTTGAATTTGTGTATAATTCTTCCTATTATCAAGATTCCTTTATTACACCTTTTGAGATAGTATATGGTAAGAAAGCTCCTACTACTCTTACCTATATTAAAGGTACTACCAAAGTGGAAGCAGTAGAGAAGAAACTAGTGGATATGGATGCAATGCTATGCTTGTTAAAGGAGAATTTGTTGAAGGCCTAATAGCGTATGAAATCTTACACTAACAAGCATCATATTGATGTTTCTTTTGACATAGGGACTTAGTCTATGTTAACCTTTAGCCCTTATAAACAACTTTCTCTTTCTTAAGGATTTCATAAGCTTTCACAAAAATATTATGGCCCTTTTCCAAACACTGAGAAAGGGGGCCCTTGTGCTTATGAACTAGCATTATCGGATTCAACCAAGATTCATAATTTTTTTCATGTGTCCCTAATGAAAGCAATTAAGGGTTCAACTATTCCTTCTTTGGCAACCTTATCACAAGGCCATCTAATTATTGAGCCATTATCAATACTAAACATTAGACATATATAGAGACAGGGTAAATGGGTACCTTAGATTTTGGTTCAGTGGCAAGGCTTACTTCTAAAGGATGCATCTTAGGAAGATCTCAACTTATTTTGACATACTTATTCAACTAATGACCTTGGGGATAAGGTCACTTTTCAAAGGATGGGGGAAACTATTACAACTAAAGGAAGAATAGTACATCAAACATAGTAGAGAAGAGATTATAGCACGTGATTATAATTTTCAATTTGAGAATTCATAACAAACATAATAGATCTAACTAGATCTAGTACTAAAACTACCATTAGAATACAAGAACAAATAGAAAATAGCAAATAGACAACATATTTGTAACAAGTATATAAGTAATGATAAAGAAAAGAAGGTATCGAAAACCCTTTTTAAGAATCTATTTTAGTTCCATCTTTCCTTTCCTCTTCCACCTTTTGGAATCTGGTGAATTTGTATCACTATTGCATCTTGCACAAAAAAAAAATAAAAAAATAAAGAAACAGATCAGGGATAGTATCTATATATCAGTGAAAGATTTGATTAACAAGATACATAATAAACACTTTAACAAACACGAGAGATTTGTGAGAGGATAGGGTTTCGTATAGTACTTTTCTAGCAAACCTTAAGAGAGAGATACTGGTAAGAGTGATAGAGGGTTTGAGAGAAGAGAGTACAAAGTAAGATTGAGAGACTTCTGAATGTTTTTGAGTCACTCTCGTGGTGATAAAGGAGATGTAGGCTAGGCCTAACTGTATATCTACACATGTAGATTAAAGTTTAGAGGAGCTATTTGTAATTTCTTTAAAAGTAGACTTGCTGGATTATAATGTTAATAAAATAATGAAATAGGATAGAAAAAAACAACATTTTTATATTGTCAAAGAGAGTAAAAAACAACTAAAATGGGACATTGAGCGTTAAGGGATCTCTTAACTCATGGAATGGAGTCAATTCCTTGTGATAGGAAATCATAGGAACCTAAATTTTAGTGACAATCTTGATTTTGATTAAAGATTCTTCCATGCCTTTTTTAGTTCTTTTTTAACCTTGTTACTATACAAAATCATTATCACCCCATTGCAAGACGGTTCATTCCTATATGAAAGAGTCTCTTAATATTTTTTTTGGTGTTTAAATTGACAATCATTACAAGAATTTCAAATTTTAATGGCTCCTTTTCAATATATTTAGCAACATTTTTAATGGCTACAAGAACTTTTAGTGGTGGTGTAAAACTATCATGGATGTAAGAATAGTAAGGTGTAATTAGGAACATTTTTTTTTTCTAATGTGTATGTATATAAGACAATTTTAATATATATATATATATATATATATATATATACTACAATAGAATTTACAAGAAGCTACTAAGTCAATTATATAAGAGCAACTTAAAACTAGTATTAATGGCATAATATAAACTTTATTTTAAACTATTGCTTTCTTTCATTTAAAGTTACTTCAAAATTGCTTTTAGTAACTTGAAAGGGGCCGAACCGCCTACCTTCATATTTTTTTCAGTTGCGAAACATTATTAAAAATATTTCCTTCTACTAACCACAAATTTATGTGCGTAATTTTCCATTCCATTGCACAGAAAAATTTGCATTAGCAAATACCGTTGATATACACATACCCATCATATAATTTCTACTATATTTTCTCTTATATATTATCTCTATCTTTTGCTCATAAATATTTGCACTAATGGAAAGATTTTTGTGCCATACCTTTTCCAATAAAAAACACAGTTCATCATCTAGTGGTAAAAGTAAGGGTGAAGGAGTTAGAACTTCCAATATGTCATCTACGTTACTACGATTTGAGGACATTTAAGCGTATCTGGATAATGAGTACAACCTGAATGAGTAGAGGATACACGATATGGTTGAGAATGTGGGAGAAGAATTTACACTACCTTTGAGTTTCAATGTAAAACCTCATTGTACGAGTAATTGGGGCACACTACCTCCTGGCTTTGATGTCGAACATCAACATATGAGTTATCGAGGCACACCACCTCCCGGTTTTGAACCTTCATGCATGAGTGTCCCTAAACGTCATGTTAGATTCGAACATCCTCATATGAGCGTCCTTGTATGACCTACAGAATTTAAACCTTTACGGATGAGTTACTTCGTAAGCATGTTTGAGGATAAGGAGGACGATATTGAAATTATTCTCGAAACAGAAGAGTAACATATGGGATAATGTGGGCCTAGCAGTTCGAGACCATCCAGCTCAGGTAAGCCCCTTAAGCCTGGTAAGTCTAATATTTTCACTACTCATTTCCGAAAAGGTACAGATGAAAGGGGGAACTCGAGGGCATTTTGTAACTATTGTAACGTGAGTTATTCGTGGAAAACGAAAAAGGGATATGGTAGCCTTAATAGGCACTTAAGATCGAAGCATCCCGAAGAGGTAGGAATAGATAGAACACAGTAATAGATTGCCTGAAGTGGTGGTTCATCCGAACAAATGCTAATAAGGTATGATGAAGACAGGCATGAATATAACCTGGCATAGTACTTGGCGAACATGCACCTCTCATTCGATACGGGTACATAAGAGTGGCAAAGTCGATACGAGTGGGAGACGTTCAACCTTAGCTCGTGACAGCTTAGCTGCAGAATGATAACTCGAGCCGTGCAAGAGCTTTACCACAAAGGTAAGAGGGAGCTCGCAGGTAAGTTGCTTCCCTCGATACGCAAGAGTTTATATTGCAAGCATATGGATGGATCCTTTTTGTAATAATTCTTATATGGGTGTTACTGTTCACTAGGTAGATGAGAATTGGAAACTTAATGAATGACTATTGGCTATAAGAGTATTTAACGATTGATACATGGCGTAAAACATTTATAAAATTATTAAAGAAATCCTAAATGAATATAGATTAGCGAAGAAAATTTCTTCTATTGGTTTTGATAATGCAACAGCTAATACCTCATCAATATTTGATTTGCAAAATTACTATCAACCAGCATTGGGGAGGATTTTTTTCCACATACATTGTACATGTCGTATTCTTAACTTGTGTATCAAGGATAACATTGCAGCTTTACATGACAATATAGCTTAGATTAAGAACGTCATCAAGACAATAATAGATAGGCCATCCTTTCACAAAAAGTGGAGGAACTTCTACATGAAGCGTGGGAAGAGACCTTGAAAGTTTAAGATAGATGTGCAACATCGCTAGAACTCGACTTGCGAGTTGTTGCATAGCATAGTTCCTTACAGCAAACTGTTATGTGATTTCACAAAGTACAACATGTAGGGAGTTGACATTTTCCCTAGTAACTAGGATATTTGCATTTAATTACTTAAAGTTTTGAAACTTTTTTGTTATGTCAGCTGTTAGTATACTTAGCGTGCTAGTTTAAGCCTATGAGGACCTAAACCTGCATGCATGCGTATATGATATGACGTTGAAGTGGTTAACTTATTATAAAGAAATTCCTCGTATTTATCTCATAGCAACTATTCTAGACCCTCGTTGTAAAATGGAATTATTACTAATGTATTTGAAAAATTATTGTGATTACATTCAAAATCTAATAGATTCTCAAGACGTGTACAGTTTGGAAACACAATAAGAAGTGTCGGCAGCAACGGCCAACATAGAGGAGATGCTCAACTGCTATCAAAGTCAGTACGGTAGCCAGTCATTAGTCTCTCCTTCGCCATCCACCAAGGAGTGGCATTACTCTTTTATGGGTGAGTAGTTACTGGTGCAAAAATTGAAGAGGCAATGATTTGGTGGTCTACGTCTGAGATATAGCATTACACCAATACAAATTTCAAGCTTTTGGAAAATATCTCCATAAATGACTTTGATATTTTAGAGTGGTGGCAAAAGCATAGAAGGGACTACTTACTACTATCTCACATCGCTTGTGAAGTACTCATTGCTCCGGCTTTAACGATCACTATTGAGCAAGTGTTTAGTATAATAGGCCTGATTGTCAACAAATGTTGAGCCTCCCTATCTATTGTCAGTGTTGAGGCAAATGCTTGCATAGAAGATTAGTACAAGGTGAGTTATAGACGATAAGAACCATGCGAGGCATCAAGCAAGGAGGATGATTACTTTAGTGACTGGAACCAATCTGATGGAAGCTTAAGCTCACCCACAGGTTCCACTCCTACTCACGAACATGAATAGTTTCCTCAAGATGATACATAGTAAGTTTTATTTTCATCCTTTATAAAAAGGTTTTATCATGTAGAAAAATCCTTTCTTCTAATTGTCCAAAAAACCTAAATGGCATGGTTTTCCCAAAAGTACTGATATAGCATTAGGTTTTTCTAAATTATGACCAATTGAAATTATTTTCATTCAAAAAATTTAACTTGGATAGTCATGTACACTTTGATACTTTTTTGAAAATGTAAAATTGATCAACAAACTAAAGGTTTTTTAAAAATCCAAACTAAACTACAGTAGTTAATTCCGATTAGCGGATACGTAGGCACCTTATGGGCGACTGTAAAATACTATAAAAAATATTTTCCCTCCAACTATTTCATTCTATTGGATCAGATTAGGACATTGTGTATTCATACTATAAGAAACTTTTTTTGTATTTTATTTTCTTTTTGTTTTTAATGTATATTTTATGGATGGTATGAAGAAAAAAAATGGTAAAAGGATCGGTAAGGCGAGAAGGAAAAAAAAATAATGTAAAGGCTTAGAAGAGGGGACATGAGACCTTAGCCCGTAAACCGGCGATTTAGGGCCGGGCTGAATCGGTGCCCACGTCTATATACAAGTTTGATTTTTCAAAGCTAATTATCAAATGTTAGAGACTCATATGTGTAGCTTGAAAACTAATTTGCAAAGTCAGGACTAGGGAGACTCAATTTTTTCAATGTTCTCAAGGATCCTCTCCAATTGTATGGGAGTTATATATATATATCTCATATCTTAATTAAACTTGTACAATAATCATTTATACTTCATAAACAATTATGATAATTAAATTATTTGAAGAAGAGTTTTTTCAATCCAATGGTATGTGATAAATGAATATAGCAACTTGTATTCATGTGGAAAGATATCATGCATTAGCTAAAGCTATAAACATATCATTTGGAAGGTGGATACAATATCTCCTAACCAATCCATCTCTCTAAATTAATTCAACATGAACAAAACAAAAGTACAGCTATATACCCTCATATCTTATATTGAATCTTGTAAATGGAAGTAATACTCCTTTTGAATATAAAATTAGTACAACACGAGAGAGATATATATAAATAAATTTAAGTGGGCTTGATCCATATATTAAATGCCCTTACCAACATCTAGTGGAAGCTAGCATCTACTTAAGAAGCTTACACATGCACAAACTAACAATAACTAACTACAAAAGAGAAATGACTAAAGGATCTCTCCTTGTTGTTTTTGGATGTGATGTTAACAACTCATCAATTGATTTGGTTGCATCATGATAATTATATCATAGTGGTTGTATGTAGATTTTACCTCTTGGGCCCTACTATATACATAGCCTATGGAGCCCTAGTCTAGCTTACTTTCCAGGCTAACTTATTCTCTAGTTTAGCTTATTCTCTAAAGAAGAAGATGCTCAAGGAATGCAGATTGACATAAAGCATCCCCAGTAGTCTTGTAGCAATTCAAGGTGGTGTCATAGAAATGAAGACCTTCTGCCACCTATCTTCATCTGGACAGTCCCAGTACAGCTTTAAGGATACACATCTACAAGAAGGATCCACCTTAGACAAGAGAGATCCGCCATCTGTTTATCATAGAAATGAAGACCTTTTGCCACCTATCTTTATTTGGACAGTCCCAATACAACTTTAAGGATACACATATGCAAGAAGGATCCACCTTAGACAAGGGAAGAACTACTAGCTAAATAGAACCATTGTCCATGTGACAAGATCCTATAGGTTGTCTCTAACCTATAAAACTACTTAGATACTTCTTAGATTAGGATCCTTTTTCCATTTATAATACCCCAATTGATCTTTAAGACTCAAACCCCTCTCCCCTTGAGTATTAGTCTTAGGTGCATGATACGAGGCAAGCGCACCTATCAATTTTAATATAGTCGGATATGAGTCCGAGTCGATCCCTCAGAGATTTTGAGTACTAATATTAACTTTAGCTTTATTATCTAACCGGAAAATTATGTCAAGTTGAATGAATTAAAAATACCGAAATTAATAAACTAAACTAATTATGAGACTTAACTAAGCAATTTAGAAAGCAATAAACTACTAACGACTTCAAGTATGCAATGATGTATTTAGGAATTATTTCCCCTAGTGTTTAACATGTAACCTTTTCAAAATGTATTCAATTCAGTTTCTATAATTCTTGACCGGAGGAATTCACAATTAAAGCTAATATCTTTCTCAAGCATATTAACCCTAATCCTAAATTATTTATCGGAATCTCTTCACTTAGTAATATAACTTAGAATTGCATTAATGTTTAATGAATTCCCACACAAACAATCAACTTTTCCGAAAGAATCATGTATCTTATCTCTAAGTATACATGTAATTCTCTTCAATTATGTTAAGATCTAATTACACATGCAATTTCTCAATTAACATGCATAATATCATATATTGATACTCTAGAATTATCAATCCACAATTAACGACATAATTGAATCAAGAAAAGATAGAAACTTTCTTGAAATTATAATTCAATCCAAGGTTTATATGAAACCCTAGGTTCCATAATCCTAAATACTTGAATTCTAAGCTATCATAATGAGTCTAAAAACGAGATTCATCAAAAACATGAAATAAAGCATGAAAACCCCTTTTGATTTGATGAACAATCTTTAATCTTGAAATCGATGTCGTTATCGCTTCTTGATCGATGTTCTCCTCAAGTCTCTTCTCTTCTCTTGTTTCTCTCCGTTTCTGTAAAATCTCTCTTTCTTTTGAACCCTAAGATCCCCTTTTATATGTGTATTTCACGGATTTTATTTTCGTCACCAGACACGGGCTGGGACATGGCCGTGTCCCCAGGTCGTGTAACTTTCTGCACAAAGGCAAAAATTTCTGCACAATTTCAAAATTTCATAACTTCTTCGTTTGAACTCGGAATTGAGTGAAACTTGATTCGTTTTCTTCGTTTTTGAGCCTAGAACGCGTTTAAACCCTGAAATCAACATTTTACTCAATTAAGTATCAATTTCTTTAAATAAAACCAAAAATGTACGGGAAATGCTATAAAATCACCATATAAAATATGTTTAAAATTAGAGTTATCAGTGCACTCTTTATCTTTTTAAGTGTTGATATTGAAGGTTCTCCATACATTGAGGCCACCTAACTGACTTAGGCGTTAGAGTGTATACAATGAAGCCACCTTCATGTCCTTATTAGACCACATTTTCTTTTTTATAATCTCAAGCTTAAGCCTAAAGCTAGATGAATGAGTGTAAGGGATTCTTTAAACATCAACCATTGCCTACACTTATAGTTCTTCCATTTCACATACCGAAGTTCATGATGATCATGCCTTTATGGCTTCTTTTTACATCCTTAGAATCAAGAATTTTAACTAAACATAACAAAAGGAAAAAGAAAGAAAAATTCAATCACAATTTTAGTGTAGAAATTCTTGTAGTAAATCATCCATGCAATACTACCTTAACCTTACTCTACATTTCTTCTCATTAGCATTTGGTATCTCATGTGAACATATCAAATTATTGGGAGCCAATTGAAGCTTAACAATAGTACCAAGAAATTTAGTGAGAGTTACAATTAGGACATGCAAGTGCACCATGAGTGCTCTAACTTGATAAGCTACTATAAATTGGAAAATCATTAACTATCTACATGAGCACTACAGGTGTATTGAAACTTCATTGTCTAAAATGTCAAAAGTTCTAATGCTGACTTTCCATAACTCCTTTAGTTTCTTTATCAATGGCTATAAGTATATGTTAATATCATTTCCAAGAGTTGTAATTCTAAAAATCAATGATGATAAAATAAAGTTTGGTTGCTTCATGCACATCGATAAAGGCAAGTTATAAAGCATCAAGACAACTAGCTATGTACTCTATAAAGTAATAAATGATCCAAATGAGTTGAAACCATCCTAGAAAGGCCAAGTCTAACATTTTGATGTTCTAATGAGAATGTAGGATACTTGGAATTGAAATGTTCGCAAGTCAAACTATTTGCCCAATGCCTTACTTCCTCATATATGACTACCATCATGCCACCTCATCAAAGAAACTATAATGGAGGACATGAAAAGCTTACTAAGCCTTGACCTTAAAGGAAATTGACATAAGATTTTTATAGCTTTCTTTTCCTTTTTGACATTTTGATTGCTACTTAAGTCATGCTTGACTTCCATCTTGAGTAGAAGTGTAGATTTGTTACACCTCCTTGAAAGCTACATTTGGTGGTTGCTTCGATGAATTATTTTGAACTCTACTTTGCATTTGTTTATGTGCTCTTTGCATTTCATTAAGTAGTCTATGGATATTATGTCGATTGAAAGCATGTGTTAGAAGATGTAACTCGCTTGAAGAAGAAGCATGACTTGTTATAGACTCTCCATGAAAATACCAATAAGTATACTTTATGTTGATGCCATCACATACCAAGCGGTCATAAACTATTTCTTGTAAATATAAGTTGCAATTTTAGTAATTCAAACATAGACATGGGATAGCTCCCTTAGTAATTCAAAGTAAAGTACTTGACTCTTTCCTCACACTCTTTGCCAACCAAATCAATTGTATTCGTTTCTTATCTATGTCCTAATCATAACCATACAATATAAGAGCTTGATTTTAATTTCATGAATTTGTAAATAATTAAAAATACACGAAAATTTTTGGTCCATTAAATAAACTAGCTTGTATAACTACTTGTTATTTAAAACTTCAAGCAATTATATTGATAGGAATAATGGTGCCACTTAAACATATTCATTAGTCATTGTTAGGAATATAGGTAAAGTATAATAATGGAGGCTAATTTTCACATTCTTTTGTTTCATAATTCGTGTTTTGCATTTGTGCCATTAAAGGTCCATATTTTCTTTTTTCTTTTTCTTTTTTTTTTTGTCATTATAGACTACAACCTGGGAAGGAAAAATGATTTAATGGGTAAATAGGTAATACATGCCATGTGTTAGGTATATGTAGTGTATAAATGCCAGTAAAATGTTGATATGTATAACGCATGCAAGTTATGTATGGTAATTGATTTGAAAATTATTTATTTTTTTATAATTTGTATCAATATTTTATTGATATTATGTAACCCCCTAAACTCAAGACGTCACAGATCGCTATATGTCCTTAATCCTCTACTGACATGTTAGGCTCTAAAACTATTATTCAAAATCCATCTCTAAAGTTCTAGTAAAGTCTCCAAATAATTTCATAAAATTAATTCTCCAAAATAAATTATAATAATGCTTAAATAAAATAATTAATTCTTGAACATCAATTAATAACTAAAAGACTAAAATTTTATCTATTCAAACTCATATAACAATCTACAAGTAACATACGTAGTCTTCGTTCTTCTTGTCCCATTAGTAATAATAAAAGTCTTCTAAAATCATGATAATCAATTTAACTGTAGTTACTACATTTGAAAAGAAATAAGGAGCAAGCTGAAACTTAGTATGGAATATGTAAGCAAATGTGCATGAACAAACAATGCAATAATACATGTGGAATATGCAACAACAATAAATACACAACAAATTATTGTCTTCAATCTTAGCCCTTCGAACAACACTTAAGGGTACTCATGACCATGATCAAACAATTGCAATGATTACATAGACAATATACTCAACACCATACCTAGGAACTACTTCCTCCAGCCTCAAGATTCCTAATCTACCTCAGATCATTTCAATGGGCAACTCTACTAGGGACATTGCCACCTATTAATCATTAAGGTATCCCTTAAGGTTCTGCCACCACCACCCCCTAGATCGAGCTATGCATAGGCAACACACCATAATTAAGAATCTAATATCAATTAGTCCGATTTCAAATAACTTTCCTAACAATTAGAATCAACAAACACATGTCATGTACCTGGAGGAATTGATTCCATTTGAACAATGCTATCAAAAGCAAGAGAACCTATAGTAGCAATGAAACATTAATCTTAGAGCCTATGTAATTTCATCCTTAGATCCTTAAACTAGTTAATCTCAGGTTATTAGATTGATTACAATTAACTTTGAGTGAAACTTCGAAGGGAAAACATTCTTGGGGTTCATGACTAGGATCACAACCATATTCTTGGTTGTATTCCTCTCGTTTTTTACTTTTCTCTCAAGATCATGCCCAACTTCAAGCTCTCCTCTTCTATAAGAATCACTGTTAGAAGTACATTCATGTTTCTTGACTATGATTCTATTACTTCACCAAAAACTCTATTTTTCTTTAAATCCAACTCTCCAAACTTTATATCTATATCTTAATTTTGATCTAACATCATTGCTCTTAATAATCCCTATCCATTTCTTTCTAACGCTCTTTTGTAATTAAATAGAAGATTCAATGAGTTTTCAAAACTTCTTTGGATCCTTGTAAGATCTTGTACAATTCAATGTTGTTGGCACATAACAAACAAATTGATCCTATGCCCATGTTCATATTATACTTAATCCATTCCTTTGCTTTTTCAATAAAATCTTGGTAATTTAAACAAGAGATCTAATGAATCTTTTAATACTTACTTGAGTTTTCGTGAGATCTTACGCAAAATAATATTTCTTCACAACAAACGCTTAATTCTTTAACCTTAAAAAAATAATTCAATTAGATCCTCATCAGATTCAAAAATTCTTTAAAACATACCTCCTTACCTCAAAATCCCTTTTTGTGCATTAGGGTTACCTTCTCTTCCACCAAGCTCGCAAAGCACTTGTTTAGGGTTTATTGTTGGGTTATCCAACTAGTTTAGGAAAGGCTCTGATGGATGAGAGTCCAAATCTGATAAGAGGATGGGAAAAGAGATCTTTTATAGCTAAGTTAGCCTGAGATTGTCTAACATTTTGTGATTCCTAGAATGCCTCTCCTTTAGATTGTCCTTTTTCTAAACTACCCTTGTATTAACTAATATATCTTCTTTAATTCTTTTTTTTTTTTCTTGGCTATTATATATTAACATGTGCTGTGTAATACTTGTTGAATCTTTTTTCCTTGAGAAGGGAGATTCAAATTTATTCTATCTTGTTGAGAGACTAATATTTATATCATTAGGTTATAACGACATTAACAAAGATTTATGTTTTAAGAAATTTTATGAAAAAGCATGATTTCATCAAACTCCATTAGCAAGTTTGTAAGAACTTACAAACTTGCTTAGTTGGCACACAACATTACCTATAAGAGGACCAATCTTTGTTGCTTTTCATTTTAGGCTGTCTTTCACTTTAATGCAATTCAAGGAATTTGTAATTAAGGAAATCCCTCTAAATATATATACAAGCCTAAAGCTAGAAACCAAGGGGGAAAAATAAAAAGAAAAAAAAGGCTAATGGTAGCAAGATGAAATGCGACTAAGCATGCATTAGTGGACTTGGGAAATGTACCTTGAAAGTTTACGTTTTCCTAAATTTTTTAGAATTACAAATCAATGATTGTCATTATCTAAATTTTCTAAAAAATATGACCTTACAATAATGTCATAAGATATTTAAAAAATTTAGACAATAATAACTATTAATTTATAATTTCAAAAAATTTTAGAAAAAAATAATTTTAGGGGATTCAAATCCATGGACTCGATATCAAAATTTGCAAAAGCTACTTTTCACGGGTCTTTTCAAAAAATAGGCCCTAATTCGTGTAAATAAAAAAAAAAAATGAAAATTAGGCTCCTCTAGTCACTTTTTCCTCAAGAATTCGTATTATCATGGACTGACTTCAAACAGGACAATAAGTAGCCATCTTATATCTCTGTCTCTGTTCGCGCTTATCATTTTGCATATATCATATCTTCCTGTACCAAGTGATTCAACTTTATGTACCATTGGCCCATGACTAAATTATTTCCTTGACTAGAAACATAAAAAGAGGAAAAGAAAAATCACAAAAGTAACTCTTTCAACATGCCACAATGAAACTGATGTTGCTCTCCTATTCCAACTTCTTCCTTGGCTAAATTTAAAATTTAATATAATAAGAAAACGTGTGGACTTAAGCAGCACCTTCTGGCTGCTTAACAATATAGAAGCCTACGTATTCAAGAATTACCAGAAACTAGAATGGCAAGCGATGGAATGCACCTTATGGCTTTAGATTACAGGAAAACACTGAAGAGTACTGGCATATATATTATGTATAAATGTAGTAAGCTACCATTTCATATGTTATAAGGAAAATTCTATAGTCCTGTCCATCTTATTATCTTAACTCTCATGATCATTTCAAAGCATGAACTGGATGGTCCCATTAACGGGGCCGTAGAAATTCTCTTTATTATAGATATTATTCATATAATTGGAGCTAAAAATCAATATACTAATGATGTGCATATGAGAAAAGGGCATGTTTCACTATCACATTCAATTGTAGTATAATGAATTTCGAGTGTAGACATATCATTTTTTATCGCACCAATTTTAGTTCTTACTTAAAGCCCTATTTTTGGGAAAAAAAGAATGAAAAATAAGGAAAAAATTTTGAAAAATAAAGAAAAGACAAAAGACTTGAAAAGTGAAAAAATACAAACATTTGAAAAAGAAGAAAAACAATACATATATATATATATATATCTATATTATTTAAGCTGGAAAGAGTTTATATAATCACCTCCTCTTTAATTACAAATTGAACCTCTAAAATTTATTTTAATTACTATTTTCAGTTATGATAATATTTGTATTTAATATATATATGTGTGTATATTATTGTCACTTTATTAGTTTTGCCCATGTTTCCACTTCTCACGTGGTTCTAGATATTTCTTTATAACTCTATGTCCTTTCTCATATTCGCCATTTACTTTTCTCACGTTTAACATGTATATGATATTTTCCTACTCTATTTCATTTTTGCATTTTTTTCTCAATCATATTTGTTCTCACCCTCTTTTTCTCTCTCCTAAGTTCCCAATTTTCTCTCTTTCCTCGTTTCCTCAAACTAACGACATTTCATCTCTTCTCTTTAATGGAATAGCAACATCTAATAGTCATGAATTGTAAATGGTAGGCCTAGAATTTTCCGTTTATAACAAAATCTTAGTTTCTTTTTTCTTGCAAGATTCATAATTTATGCTTTGTATTAGTATGATTTGGCTGGAATTCCATAGATGCTTAGTTATTTTCTTATCTGATTGTTGAAATTAGAGAAATCATTGAGACGTTTGTTAATTAGTGAGTTTGTTGTTATTTTCTGGTGCTTGATTTGGTTTTTGTGTTTATTTGATTAGGGATTTAGATCGAGGGTCTTTTTGATTCCTATTTGATCGAAAATGTGAGTCAAACTACATGAGTTTGATGTTTATTTCTTTTTTCAATGTAAACGTTACAAATTTATGGTAGAATTGGAGTTTTGTTTAGTTAGAGAATAGATTTCATGGAGTCAATTTCTAGATTTGCATTGCAGTTTTTCTTTCAATGGAGCATTTTCTTTTGAAAACATACTTTATCTAGTGCCTACCTCCAACCATAAGAAGGTAGTGAAGTAAAGCCATTTATTCCATGGTCATTCTCCTTTCCCTATAGGGTAGATAAGTAAAATGAAGATCAAGAGTAGTTTCGAATAATTACTGTCACGACCTGAGAATAGCCTAGTTGTGGTAGGGGCTATATATTGTACAAAAGGTAGTATATTGATTTTCCTTCCAATCGACGACTCTTCATACGATATACAAGGCTATTACCACAACCAATTACCCAAGAGCATATAAGTAAAGATAATATCACAACATATTCATATTAAGATAAAATTCATAAAGTATCATCACTATATAATACAGTACGCTAAGTTTCAAAATATTAGTAGATAATCTACAGTAGTAAAGAGAGTTATTGAACCCAACTATTGGATAATATGGAACAAAATATCATAGTAACTATATTGAAAAGTCACACACACACACACACACACACACATTCACTCTTCTCTACTTCCTTTCATACATAACCCATAGTATTAATTTGACCTTAGGCATGCCTCGGCTAAATATAGTGGAGGAGTCCTCCTACAACAAAAGTTTACAAGGATGTAAGTTATTGAGTTTAATGAGTTATCTCTTAATCATACAGATAAGTAAGATATTTAAATATTAATTACAAGCATATGAATACATGATCAAGTAGAATGCTATACGAATACATGATTAGGTACTGTATGAAGTCAAATTTAATGCCTTTCAAAGTTAGGATTGGAGAATACATAGTACCAGTCAAATCTGAGTATCATACTTGAACTTATTTAACTATGAAACTCCACGTTTTGTATTTAAGTAAAAACAATCTTTTAATTTTAGTTTAAAACTAAGTTCTAGACATAATTATGAGTGGACCTCCATAGTCCACACTTACCCCTAAACAGAGACTTTTGAACTCAACTTTTAACTAGGCAGTTGGCGTTAACTAGATGGTTGACGCCTCTAACGCTTAGTAATCTCGCAAGTCAAAGTGAGGTTATGTTATATGTGCACATCATACTAAAATACTATAATCATAATTTAATTAACCCCCACATGGCCTCTTGCTACCTCCATATAATGTGATAGTCAGATTAAAGATAATGTAATGCATGTTTATGCACGATCCAATTTAGTTTAATAAAATCATATAGTTAGATCCAATTATTATATGACCAAACAATATCACAAACAATCAAATTTCTATAGAACCTATCATGCAGCAAATAATTCATTATCATAATTTAAAGTAATTTCACATTTTAATAAGCAACAATATTTATATGTATAACCTAACCTTATACATCATTCATTTATCAATAATAATTAAATATCATTAACTATAAGTATAAACAAGTATTGAATTATTAGAAGTACTCACTTGACCATGATGAAGCTCAAGGATTGTAGTAATTAGTGGGGAGATCCACACCCTCATTGAGATCACCTGATAATTATAAAATAGAAAGGATCCTAAGTATCTAAGTGAGATAACTATTTTACGTAAGGCTTTATCTAAAAGTCTATCTAAATTTTCCATTTATCTTATAAAATTTCTTGATTCAAGATCTTTTGTTAATCACATATAACTTTTTTGTTCTAACTTTGAGTTTTATAAACTTATAGTTAATTTTTATTGTTTTCAGACATACTTTCATGTAGTATTTGTTTTGGATGTTGAAATCAGCATTTTTAGTTATGGGCCTAAAATATTACAAATTTAGTTATTTTGGCCCAAATAATTTTATTTATCGATTTTAAGTTTTCATTATTATTTTATGATTTAATTAATTTTTAATTTTTATATTTTTAACATATTTTATTTTTGAGTTCATTTTACATTAATTTCTTTATTATTCCATTTTAGGCTTAATTTGTCAATTATGTTAATTTTGTTATTATCATAATTTCCTAATCAATTAATTATTATTTTTTAAATTTTTTATGATTTATGATTTAAGTGGAAATTTTTTGGAGATGCTATCATGGCAGTCCCCCATTGGTCCACGTGGAAATTTGCTATTTCTTCTAGTTTTTATAATCTTGTGATGTTAATATATATATATATATATATATATGTATACATATATATTATTATAATTTATCAACTATTATAGTTAATTCCTAATTTTCTTTTTATAAGTCAAGTTTACACACACACACACACACATACATATATATATACTTTTTTAACTTATTTAGGAACTTAACATTTTAATATGTATATTTGTATCGTTTAGGTATATATATACATATACATGTATTTATACTTATACCATCTAATACTATACGTATATTTATACATATATATATACATATACATATGTATATGTATTTATACTTTTACTATACTACTATTATACGTATTTCTATATGTGTATGTATATGTATATATATAGTCATGTTTTCTTAATCTATTTGATATAACACACACACACACACACACATGCTTATGTAATTTTTTGTATACATGTATATACATATAAATACTTAATTTACCTTATGTATACATTTATTTATATATTAAGGTAGATATATATATAGGTGCATATGTATATATGTATGTATAATCCTATCTTATATTTTCTTGTTTATTTACATATATGTACATGCATTAGGTATATATATAATAATTGTATATGTATATACATATATGTACGCATACATAACTAACTTATATAACATATCCATACATATGGATGTATATTTATATGTATCTAAGTGTATATGTACATATGTAAATACATTACTATAAGAAATAAAGTTGTGTAAATTAAAATCACATATATGTACATATGATTTTCACTACAAAATACTAAAATACATGTAGTATAACTCCTAACACATAAAGCATAGAAATACATGTATGTATTAGAGAAAAATACACAAAACCTAAATTACTTAAGAAAAATAAGAATCATATGAAATAAGGGTTGCATGATTATGTTGTTCTTAAAGAAAAATTGAAGATGAAATTCCCTTATCCTCCCTTTGATGTTGTTAAAATATGAGGTAGATAGTAGAAATAGAAGAAGAATGATAGCTAGGAAAAAATAAGGGAAAACAAAGGGAAGAAGAAGAGAAAATGATAGAGAGAATGTCAATTCACTTTTTGATGAAAAGTTTTATACATTTTGCATTAATTTGTAATAAAACAAGGAGATTTAGAGAGGGTTCTAGTGCCATCTACATGGCTGGTGGTTGGGGAGAGAAGAAGAAAAAGAAGATAAAAAGTTTGAAAATGACAAGTTTGACTTTGGTTAAAATTTTAGTTATAATATTACATGTATATGTATCAACTATAAATTGAAAAGCGAAAAGAAAATAAAAAGGAAAAGATAAAGAAAAAAAAAAGATAAGGAAATAAGTAAATAAATATTTGAATTTTCTTGAAATATTTCTAACCATATAAATAATATTTAGAATAATGTATAATATAATTATGAAGAAATTATAGAATATAAAATTAATATTTACTATATAATCTATAAATATAACATATGTAGTAGAATTAAATTCAATTAATTAAATTACTATATCAATAGCATACATATATATATATATATATATATAAAGTTATAAACAATTATAAAATAATATTCTTAATCTTATTAATTTTATAAATTAATTTCTGACTCTTTACATTTATTAATATTTTGAAATTATCTTTAGTAGTTTATTAGTAATTTTATGTGATTAAACATATCGTTCAATAATTGTATTCAATTAGGATTTTATCACCATAAAAGCAAATTTATATGTTTATAAGTTTAAAGTTTTAATTTTAGGGTTTTTATCATATTTGGGTTCAATTTCTAGTATTTACACATATATAAGGTTTAAGTATTTAATTTAATAGAGTTTTTAGTTTATCTAGCCTTGTCAACTCATGAAGTTATCTAGGACATCTAAATTCAAACAAAAAATTTATGGGGTTTACAATTGCAGTTAGAGGATTCTTTTATAACAATCAAAATTCGTTATTTCCTTTCTTTAGTTTCAAT
This sequence comes from Lumnitzera littorea, assembly GCA_024138015.1. Taxonomy (NCBI): domain Eukaryota; kingdom Viridiplantae; phylum Streptophyta; class Magnoliopsida; order Myrtales; family Combretaceae; genus Lumnitzera; species Lumnitzera littorea. Next base: position 90,079,811 of record JAMXBB010000008.1, read on the forward strand.
TAAGTTTTAATTGTTTTGGTAATTGGGTTTGGTTTTCTTAACTATTGCTTATGGAATTTCTTCTTTTAGGTTGTTACAAACTTTCCCTCGAAAGAAGCTGTTTTAAGAGTAAATGGACAGAGTTTTCTATCTGGCTCTACTACTTATAACTAAGATCATAAGGAGAAGAAGAGAGGAAAGGTTATGGTTAGGGTGAGTCCAATTATTAGTGGTTTGTTGCACAATTTTTAAGAAATTGATTATATCTATATTATTTAAGCCAAAAAGGGTTTATATAAACCCCTACTCTTTAATTACAAATTGATCTTCAAAAATGTATTTTAATTATCGTATTTAGTTATGATAATATTTATATTTAAAAAATATATACATATATTATAGTCATTCCATTTGTTTTGCCCATGTTCCCGTTTCCTACACGATTCTAAATATTTCTTCTTAATTCCATGTCCTTTCCAATATTCCCCATTTACTTTTCCTATGTTTAACATATATATATATAATGTTTTCCTTCTCTATTTCATTTTTGCAGTTTCTTTTTCATCCATGTTTCTTTTTCAACCACATTTCTTCTTAGCCTTTCTTTATCTCTATCCCTAATTCTCCATTTTCTCTCTATCCTCATCTCCTCAAACCAACAAATGTTTTATTTCATTACCTTATTGTATCAACATCCAACAACCATGAATTCTAAATCTTAAGCCTAAAATTTCTCTTTTATAATGAAATCTTAATGTCTTTTTCTTGCGTAATTCATAATTTGTAGTTTGTTTGAATATGATTTAGTTGGAATTTCATAGATCTATAATTATTTCCTAATTTGATTGTTGAATTTAGTGAAATTATTGAAATGTTAGTTAATTATTAAGTTTGTTGTTAGTTTCTACCACTTGATTTAGTTTCTATCTTTATTTGGTTAGGGATTTGGATCGAGGATCTTTTGGGTTCTTATTTAGTGGAATATTTGAGTCAAACTGCATGATTTTGATATTCATTTATTTTTTAGTGTAAAAGTTATGAATTTATGATAGAAGGGGATATTTCTTTGATCGGAGAATAGATTTCATGGAACCTGTTTTTGGACTTGTATTGCAATTTTCCTTTCAATGGAGAATTTTCTTTTGAAAACACACTTTTTCTAGTGCATGCCTCTGACTACAAGAAGACAGTGAAGTAAAACCCTCTATTCCATCATCCTTCTCCCTCTCCCATAGGGTAGATAAGTAAAATGAGGAACAAGAGCAATTTTAGATGGTTACGGTAAGTGGTTTCTTCTATAATATTCGTTATTTTATATTTTCAATCATTAGTTTTGCTCATGTTCCCATTTTCACAAGATTCTAGATATTTCTTCTTAATTCCATGTCCTTTCCCATATTTGCCATTTACTTTTCCTACATTCAACTTATATATGACATTTTCCCACTCCATTTCATTTTTGTGTTTCTTTTTCAACCATATTACTTCTCACCCTCTCTTTCTCTCTCCCACTTTCTTGACTTTCTCTCTTTTCTCATCTCCTCATACCAACAACGTTTCATCTCTTCGCTTCAATGGAATATTAACATCCAATAGCTGTGAATTTTAAATAATAATCTAAAGTTTTCTTTTTATAACAAAATCATAGTTTCTTTTTTCTATAACGATTCATGATTTATGGTTTGTTTTAGTATGATTTGGTTGAAATTTCATAAATGCATAGTTATTTTCTGATTTTAATTGTTGAATTTAGTAAAATTGTTGAAACATTTGATAATTATTAAGTTTGTTGTCCTAGTGCTTGATTTGGTTTTTTTCTTTATTTAGTTAGGGATTTAGATTAAGGATCTTTTGGATTCTCATTTGGTAGAAAATTTGAATCAAACTATAAGATTTTTATGTTTATTTAGTTTTTCGGAATAAAAGTTATGAATTTATGGTAGAATGAAAGATTTCTTTGATTGGAGAATAGATTTCATAAAATCAGTTTTTGACTCTATATTGTAGTTTTCCTTTAAATGGAGTATGTTTTTATGTAAGCACACTTTGTTTTGCTCCTGCCTCCAACTACAAAATGGTAGTGAAGCAAAACCCACTATCTCATTGTCATTCTCCCTTTCTTAAAGGATGGATAAGTAAAATGAAGAACACGAGCAGTTTCAGATGATTGTGGTAATTGGTTTATTTTATAATATTCAAAGTTCATTATTTTATTTTTTCAGTTTCAATTAATTTTTAATTGTTTTGATAATTAGGTTTTGTTTTCTTAACTATTACTTTGGAGTAGATGAATAGAGTTTTTTATCTAACTTTACTACTTGATAACTAAGATTACTGGGAAAAGAAGAGAAGAAAGGCAATGGTAAGGGTAAGTCCAATTATTGGTAGTTTGATATACAATTTTTAGGGAATTGAATGTATCTATATTATTTAAGCCAGAAAAGGCTATGTAACTGTCACCTCTTTAATTACAAATTGATCCTCAAAAAAGTGTTTTATTTACAATTTTCAATTATGATAATATTTGTATTTGAAAATTATATACATATATTATTGGCACTTCATTAGTTTTGCCCATGTTCCTGCTTCCTGCATGATTTTAGGGATTTCTTCTTAACTCCATGTCTTTTTCCATATTTACCATTTACTTTTCTTACGTTTAACATGTATATGATATTTTCCCATTCCATTTCATTTCCATGGTTTCTTTTTCAACCATATTTCTTCTTACCCTCACTTTCTCTCTCCTACATTCTTGATTTTCTCTCTTTCACTATCTCCTCAAACCAACGATGTTTCGTCTCTTTGCTTTAATGGAATATCAACATCCAATAGCTATGAATTATGAATAGTAGGCCTAAAATTTTCCTTTCATAATGAAATTTTAATTTCTTTTTTCTTTTACAATACATAATTTGTAGTTTATTTTAGTATGATTTGTTTGGAATTTCATACTTTCATAGTTATTTTTCACTCTAATTGTTAAATCTAGTGAAACCATTCAAATGTTTATTAATTGCCAAATTTATTGTTATTTTCTATTGCTCGACTTGTTTTTTCTTTTTATTTGATTAGGGATTTATATTGAGGGTCTATGGAATTCCTACTTGGTGGAAAATTTGAGTTAAATTGCAAGATTTTAATGTTTATTTATTTTTCCATTGTAAAAGTTATGAAATAATTAAAGAATGGTAGATTTGTTTAATGAGAGAATATATTTTGTGGAGCTAATTTCTTGATATGTATTGTACTTTTACTTTTAATGGAGCATTTTCTTCTGAAAGCACACTTTGTATAACTGCTATCTTCAACTACAAGAAGATAGTAAAGCAAAACCCTATATTCCATTGTCATTCTCCTTTTCCCATAAGGTGGATAAGTAAAATGAAGAACAAGAGCAATTTTGGATGATTACAGCATGTGGTTTTGTTAGTTTCTTGTTTTAGTTTCAGTTAAGTTGTAATTGTTTTGGTAAGTAAGTTTTGTTTTCTTAATGATTACTTATGGAATTTTGTCTTTCATGTTGTTACAATTTTTTTTTTATAAAGAAATTGTTTTAGGAGTTGATGGATAGAATTTTTTGTCTAGGTCTACCACTTGTAAGGAAAGGAAGAGAGGAAAGGCTATGGTAAGAGTCAGTCTAATTATTGGTGGTTTGATGTATGGTTTTTATAAGATTGATTGTATCTATATTATTTAAGCCTGAAAAAGCTTATGTAACCACCTCTACTTTAATTACAAATTGATCCTCTAAAATGTGCTTTAATTACTAGTTTCAATTGTGATAATACTTATATTTAAAAAATATATATGTATATTATTGTCACTATTCTGACTTGAAGGTGACCTAGTCGTGATAGGTACCGTATATCATACAAAAAACTGTAGATTAGTTTCCCTTTCAATCGACTACCTTTTATATAACATATAAGGCTATGACTATAACTAGTTATTCAAGGGTAAACGAGTAAAGATGATATCATAGCATATTTACATTAGTATAAAATTTACTAAGTACAACACTAAATAAGTGCTACAGTACTTTAAACCACTAGTAATGTAAATACGGTAAAGTAATAAAAGATTACTACAAGAGTTATATTTGAAAGTTTACATATATTCACTCAACTCTCTCATCTACTTCACACATTCCCAAAATGACCTACAACTAACCTCAAGCATCCTTCGGCCAGCTTCCACAAAAAGCTAATCCTACATAAAAAATCTACGAGAGTATAAGCTATAAAGCTTAGTGAGATAATCCCTCAACCATGTTGACAAGCAAGTTATACAAACATTAATTTCAAATATATAAATGTATGAACAAACAGAATGTCAAACGAATACATATAGTTGACTAAGTACTGTATTCAACTTAGATTTAATATCCTTCGAAATCATGGTTAGAGTATATGCAGCACCAATCAAATTTGAATATTATACTTGAACTTATATCACTACGAAACTCCACATTTCATATTCAAAGTAAAAACATTCTATTTGTTTTAATCAAAAATCAAGTTTTATATATAATTGTAAGTGAAACCCCGTGGTTTACACTTAACCCTAAATAGAGGCCTTTAAACTCAACCCTTAGCTAAGTAATTGGAGCCTCCATTGCTTAGTAATCTCATGAGTTAGGGTAATGTCATATTGTATGTGTACACCATACTAAAACACTATAATATAATAAATCAACCCCTACATGGCCTCTCGTTATATCTGTGTGATGTGATAACCGAAATTAGTATAATGTAATGCATGTTTATGCATGATCCGGTTTAATTTAAACAAGTTAGATACAATTAGGTCTAATTATTGTATGACCAAACAATTTCACAAACATTTCAATTCCTACAAAATCTACTATACAACAAACAATTCATTATCATAATTTAAAGTAGCTTCACAATCTAGCACACAATAGGAATTACATGAATAACCAAACACCATACATCATTCAGTTATTGATATAAATTAAACAAATATTAACTACAAACACAAACAAATATGAAATGATCTAGAGTACTCACTTGGCCATGATGAATCTCAAGGGTCGTAATAGTCTATAGGAAGATTTGAACCCTCGTTGAGATCACCTGATTATTATATAATAGAAAAGATAATAAGTAACTAAGTGAATTAATTAAACTATATAATTATTTACCTAAATCTACTTAAATTTTCTACTAATTTTCTCGATTCGAGCTTTTTCGTTAGTTATGTATAACCTTTCCATTCTAATTTCGATATTTACAAAATTATAGTCAATTTCTATCGTTTTTAGATATATGTTCACGTAGCAGAGTCTATTTTGAACGTTAAAACTTGTATTTTTTAATATGAGCCTAAATTATTACGAATTTAGTTATTTTGACTCTAATACTTTTATTTATTGATTTTAAGCTTTTCTTTAGTATTTTATGATTTAATTAATTTCTAAATTTTATATTTTCATAATATACTATTTTTAAGCTCAATTTATGTAAATTTCCTTATTTCTTCATATTTAAGCTTAATTAATATTTACTATATAATCTATAAGACCAATCTTGGTTTTAGAGTTTATCTATTATAATTAGTTTATATTCATAGTTTAGAAAATATTATTAGAAAAAAAAAGAAAAGGAAAGAAAAAAAGAGAGAAAATAGAAAAATATATTACGTGTCATTACATGAGTTGGTAACATTCTAGAATATTCTAGACTAGTTTTTGTTATTATCTTTTGGCCTTGAGGATGGCTATATATATTGTACAAAGCATCTTGCAAACAATGAAGAAACAACAAAAATATTCTCCCCAATTCTTGGTTGCATTTGGCTACTGGAGCTATTGAATTCAACAACTTCAATGCTCTATATTTAGAGCATTCTAAAATTCCTTTATTCATTCACATTTTAATTCCATAACCATACTTTTGCAAACCATTCACTATTCTACTTTCCAGAATTTACAAAATCATCAAGTAATTTAGAACCTAAAAATCTACCATGCTCCACTTTTTCACCTATATTTTTTCTCACTGTCTCTTTCTCTCTCCTAAGTTCTTGATTTTCTCTCTTTCCCCATCTCTTCAAACCAACGATGTTTCATCTCTTTGTTTTAATGGAATATCAATGTCTAATAACCATAAATTTTGAATAGTAAGCCTAGAATTTTCCTTTTATAACAAAATCTTAGTTTCTTTTTATTTGTACAAATCATGACTTATGTTTTGTTTTTGTATGATATGGTTGAAATTTCATAGATCCATATTTATTTTTTATTTGATTGTTAAATTTAGCGAAATCATTGAAACATTTGTTAATTATTGAGTTTGTTGTTATTTTTTGGTGCTTGATTTGGTTTTTGTCTTTATTTGATTAGAGATTTAGATTGGGGGTCTCTTAGATTGCTATTTGGTGGAAATTTTAAGTCAAAATGCATGACTTTGATGTTTATTTATTTTTTCGCTGTAAAAGTTATGAATTTATGGTAGAATGGGAGATTTGTTTAATTGAAGAATAGATTTTGTGGAACCAATTTTTGGATCTATATTGTTGTTTTCATTTAAATGGAGTGTTTTCTTTTGAAAGTATGCTCTATCTAGTACTTGCATCCAATTACATAAAAGTAGTGAAGCAAAACCTTCTATTTCATTGTCATTCTCCTTTTCTCATAGTGTGGATGAGTAAAATGAAGAAAAATAGTAGTTTCAGATTATTACATTAAGTGGTTTCTTTTATAACAATCAAAGTTCGTTATTTTCTTTTTTCAATTTCAGTTAATTTTTAATTATTTTGGTAATTGGCTTTTGTTTTCTTTACTATTGCTTATGAAATTTTGTCTTTCAGGTTATTACAATTTTTCTTTTCTAAAGAAACTATTTTAGGATTAGGTGGATAGAGTTTTCTATCCTACTCTACCACTTCACAACTAAGATGATAGGGATAAAAGGAGAGGAAAGGTTGTAGTAAGAGTGAGTCCAATTATTAGTGGTTTGATGTATGGTTTTTAAGGAATTGATTGTATCTATATCATTTAAGCTGTAAAGAAAATGGTTCATTGCTATCATCCTTGAGTTAGGGATAAGGCAAAGCTGATACTTAACCTATCATAAACTCCTCATTATCAAAACTATTCGCATTTGATTTAACATACACTAACATAGATCTTTACATTAATGAGGTAACATAGAGTATTATAGTTATAAAGTCTTTTACAATACATAACTCTATCAAGATATTTGTATATATTACAATTTGATTAGAAGGTCTACAAAACACTTTTATAATCCCTCGTTGAGGCCATCGTAGCTTAACTTGACAACCTTCTTAGACATTTACTTTGGCTACAAAAGGGTTTCTCTCCAGTATACCTTCTAACCAATATTTTGACTTACATTCTACTTCACGGTTTACCTTAAAGGTGCCAATTAGTTGTACTATGATATCCAGGTTTCTACGACGAGAGATCCTAGTTAACTTCCTTAAAAACTTGAGGATAAGGAAACTTATCCTCTTAGCTTTTTATAAGTTAAGTGAGAGTGGACAACAAGTAACAATAGAAACCAGTATCTCATCAATATATCAATTCCAATCACACCACATACTTTCCAACCAAGCAATGCAAGTGTAACATAGCGTATCATGCTCATGTACGTGATATGCATTGGCGTTGATATCCTAGCCTAACCCCAACCCTAGACTTAGTTATCTAAGTAGTCAATATTGCCGAGTATTTGAATTATCTAATTCAAGAACCTATAATAGAGTTTAAAAAACTCTATCTATCTTAAGCTATGTAATTTTATATGCTTGGACACTAGTTTGTAAACCAAGATATTTGTATTACAAAAACAAGCTCCTAGAAACTTAATCGTTTGCTTAATAATAATCTAGTTTTCAAGATAAAACTCAACTAAGTAAATCCTAAGTTTAGAGAACTTGACCTGTAGGTCCTTTCAGCTGTGCCGTGTTATGAATGCATTAACTGCACACTCAAAAAGATTAAGAATCCCAAGCAACACAAGTAAGCTTATTCATCAATTTATTAACCTAACATTTACTTTATTCAATTTATGTTTCCATCTCTAAAACCTTATTATTGGGTTCACTAAAGTGAACACCTTAGGAGACTGGATTAGTAATTAATACCTAGTTTCTTATCCTAGATAATACAGATCTATAGCATCAATTATAACGAAACAATATATAGATCTACAACATCAAATATAACCAAGCAATATACACAATTAATGTTATCATAGTCGATAGCCAAGCCCATTTCATCCAAAAACATATACTAAGGAATTCACAAGGCATTTCATGACTCAACAATCAACATATCATGTTCACTTACACAAGATCAATTTTTAGGTACTATAGTTAGATAAGTTAAGAGTAGATTAAATCTACTCCATAAGACAAGCAATTCACTTACCCTGACCACTTAGCAAATTCCCCAAGTCTTACTCTTGTCCCTAACACTTTAATATGCGCATAACTCCTAAAGAAGGCACATACGATATCCAAGTTAATATATGCTAAGTATAAACAAAGTCACTAACTTACTTACACTTAGGGTCTAGTTCTTGGTATTGTTTTTTTTTTTCTTTTTCTTTAAGACAACTTTAATCTCAACTACTTTTTGACCCAGTTTTTGACACAGTCTCTATACAAGATCCCTATAACACACTTTTTGATATGGTTTCTAACCTTTTCAGCATTATATAGTTGTTCTTATATCTCATTTCCTTATCACACTATTCAAATTTTAGTAGATAAAACTTTAGTAAAACACTTATTAATTGTCCAATTGCTAAAGTATCATTAATCTACCAACACTATTCAAATTTTAGTAGATAAAACTTTAGTAAAACACTTATTAATTGTCTAATTGCTAAAGTATCATTAATCTACCAATTAGTTAACTATTTTGCCAATAGTGCCTAAAGGATGTAAAAAGTTACTTATAAAAACACATATACATGTCCAAAAGTCAATTAAACCTTACATTAGTTTACAACATACATCATGCACATAAACTATTTCAAATTCTTTGCTACTATATATTTTAACTTACATTTTGACATGCAGGATAAGCTCCTTAAATCATCAAATCACTCGATCCCAACACCAACTCTCTTATTTCTACACTCGATTAGAATAATCCAATGTCCCAAACTCGTTTACAACCAAACTATATCACATGCAAATCGAATTACTCAATGAAACATCACTTTCATTCACTTCTAATCCACTATTTCCATGTTAAATAAAAAATACCTAAAATCCAATCTCATAGTTTTCCAAAAATATTTACACAACATTAAAATAAACCCTTTGAGAAACTTATGTATAAAAATTTGAGTAGAAACATGTGAGACCCAACAAAAATAACAATTAAGATCTAACATCTAAACATAGTATGACCATGAGAGTTATAAGTTTGAGTAAAAGTGTAAGCTCGCAACATCTAAATGCATATTCTGATTTACATTCTAACCTGCACGATAAACTCCTTAAATTATCAAATCACCCAATTCTAACACTAACTCCCTTATTTCTACACTCCACTAGAATAATCCAATGTCCTAAACTTGTTAACAATCGAACTATATCACAAGCAAATCGAATTACTTAAGGAAACATCACTTTCATTCATTTCCAGCCCACTATTTCCATGTTAAATAAAAAAATACCCAAAATCCAACCTCATAGTTTTCCTAAAATATTTACACAACATTAAAATAGACCATTCGAGGAACTTATGTATAAAAATTTGAGTAGAAACATGTAAGACCCCACAAAAATAACAATTAAGATCAACATCTAAACGTAATATGACCATGAGAGTTATAAGTTTGAGTAAAAATGTAAGCTCGCGACATGATAATTTAAGTTTAGTATTTAAAATTTAGGGAAATAACAAAAGTTATTTCATTTGACCGAAGTTTTGTGATGAGATTAGGAAAGTTAATATAAGTGACCATACGAGCTTAAATTTTAAAAAAATAAAATAATAATATAATTAAAAAATCTAATTATAGTTATAGTGCTTATACTTATCAAAAATGTGAAATTTGAATTTTGATAATTAACGAGCCTTTAGAAATATATTATGGGGGAAATAAATTTTATAAAATGATATTTAGGAAAATTTACATACAACAGGATACTTGGTATGTATAAAATATGTAAGTCAAACTCTATAATGAGATCATACCAATTAATAGAAGATCCCATATGGTTCATTTTGTAAATTAAAATTTATAAGAGTTTTAATTTGACATGAACGTTAGTTTATCGTGATAGATCGTTATATATATTGGAAACTCAAATAAAAAGCTCGAAATATATTAAGAAACGGAGATAAATTATTTAACTTATTGAATTTACTAATAATGGATGAATTGTCATGTAGAGTATATATTTCCACTAAATATGCATAAAATTAACATTAGTACTAGTTAATTAATATAGGTAATATACAATATAAATTATTATATTTGTCAATGCTGTGGGATTTTATATTTGTTAGGAAAAGGGTACTAGCTGTTATTCCCGTGGATCAATATGAAGCAACTATGGATTAGTCCTCTTCCCTGCAAATCATAGTGGAAATTGGAGTACATAAAATAAAAGTGGGATTTGTCGGAAGAAAGCAACACCTAGATGATACTAACAATATTCTTATCCAATTAAGCCAGAATTTTATAAGAAGGCCAACGACTTTAGATCGTGAAACTATATTAATAAAATAATAATATAGTTAAAAAAAAGTATACTTATTGATAATTTTATCGATAGCACAAAATTAATGTTGATAGCTAGTAAATTTTTAAAGATAAAGTTACTCGGTTAATTTAGTTAATCAAAATAAACTCATAAAATTAGAAAATAAATAAAATGATTAAATAAGTTATTATGAAGGATAACGACTCGCGGTGGCAACTTCTCAAAGCTTCTATACTAAATATACCGTAAGTGGAGATATAAAATCAAGAAACATCCCATTTTCATAAGGAAAGCATTGGGATCATCAATTGTAACTTGGAAAGTCCTCTGAAATCCATGCCCTTCCATCATCTGGCTTCAACTTTTGGAAAGGAATTGAAGCATCCAAGATTCCAGAAAAATTAAAAAGGAAAGTGGAAGAAAATTCTATCCTTTTTCCATCACCGATTCCCATACGTTATTGTGATTGAAGTTTATAGCAGCTTACAAATGAGTAACCTAGTGGAAATTTGTAAAGCAAAAGATCAAATATATCAAGTTTTGATATTAAATTTTGGTAAATTTTCACATACCGACACCTAGCTATTAAGGCAATTGGGATAATTGTTGTTATTAGAGCATTTACGCACTTTGTTTAGCCTTTCTTTTAATTGCATCGATATTAATCTCCAATGATGGGAATAAATTAAAGCAACATCACTTGTTGTATTATATTGATAATTACAAACTAAATAAAAAAAAAAAAAAAAAAACTAGAGAGAATTCAATGAATAACCTAGATGTGGCAATGCATGGGAGATCAAGGACACTAAGAGCTCCAGTAAATCAACCACATAAGGGTACAACTATAATATCGTGGCTTCGGAACTTATCAACACGTAAGCATGGGATGGCTGCAGCAAATTCTGTGGACCGACACCAACGAAGCAAGATAAATTGGTAAGAACATGGCTAAAGAAAAAATTTTTTTCTTTTTGGAAAACAAAATAATGGTCCCTCTATCGACGAAGTTTGGAAAAGAGAGAGAGAGAGAGAAAGGGAAAAGAAACAAAGATTTGCATGGGAAGCAGGGTCCTCAAAAGCATGATCAGTTGATCTCATAATCAAATATAATGACCTCAAATCGGTAAGTCTTACTCTATTCTCCTCTTGGTATTTTAATATTCGTGTTTATTATTATATCAACTGCATGTAGTGCTTTTCTTTTCCTCAGAATTTTTGCAAAAAGGGGATATATGGTCCCTAAGGCTGTCAAAGTTTTATAGACGACAAGTATGACGTTAGTTTTCTAAACAAGCCTTGTAATAATAATATAGTAGGTAGCAATTCTTTTGATTAAATAACACATATATAGATAATATGCAACAATTTTCGAGTTTGGTATAAATAGGTGGAAGTTTTATGAATTTGATTCTCGCTTGCTACCTTATCTAACTTTTAAGACGGTATAGAATGGAAGATTGTTACTAATTAACATTATAAAAGGCTTTTTTGTTTTGAGATGTGAAGCATGTGGTGCCAAATTTAGCTATTGATGAAAGTTATGATATGTTTCCAAACTAGTTTGATAATTGAGTGGTGATGATCTTTGCCTATAAGCAAAGAGTATAATAATTTAATGCAAAAATTGCTTTTAGATGGAAATGAGATTATTATTTGAACTATCTTTAAATTTCTTTGAATGTGAATATATGATTTATGGGTTACCTTATAAAATTTGATACAGATATGGTAATCAATTCATGAACAACATATATCTCAAGGATAAATTAGTCATATTGTAACAAGAGTAGAAACTAATAATGTCCATAATACTTATCCTAAATTCAATGGTATATATGCAAATTTAGTAGTCTTTTGGCACATTATTTTTCTAAGAAAGTATTGATTGATCCTTCCCCATACAAGGAGTTTTAGTATAAACCACCATTTTAGGTTAACGGGTTTATGTATTGTTATTATGTTCAAGTTCATGTTTCTATATAATAGTTGTTAAATTCACATCATAGTATATAATTTTATTCAGGATGCCTAAGAACTTTGCAAGGATAAATTGATCTTTTCCTAAAATTTGAACATATATTTAGAATCATTGTTTTCTTACAGTTGACTTATAGTGATTGTAGAAAATATCAACTTATAGTGACCATTTTGAAACCAAAACATGACTTCACAAATGAATGTCTCATTTCAATATGATTGAAACATATATCAAAAGTAGCACTTCTTTAACCCAATTAAAGGTCTGCTTATATAAAACATATATGTATTATATTGTATATACAGAAATATATATATATATATGTATTGATGAGTATATATAGAAATGAGCAAATGCTAAATATCTCATATTGTATAAACCTATAAGATTTGTATGTTAAGTTATATGTGTATAACCACAACTACTAAAAGGTAACATGTACATTGTATTAAAGAAGTGTATTTACGTATATATTCTTATGTCACTACAATATTGCAATACAATATAATATAAGCCACATTATGGAACTATATATAAAGTATCTTACCGATAATTCTGGCAAACTTATTCTTCTATGAAGCTTAACTTACATGTAAACGTATAAGATACTTTCTTAACGATGAAATTCAATGAATTACACCATATAGAGTTTATCATAATTGAATAATTATACCAATCGAATACAACAGCATAACAATAGATTAAAAAGCATAAAATGGAGTATCATTTCGATAAACATTACCGATCTTAAAGTTTTATTACATTATATATAGGAACTCAATATAAAGGAGTCGATAAGGCGAGCCATCCTATTCAAGTAACTACAGTTGTAGGTAAGTTGGATAAATGTTTTGTAGCATTTTGGAGTATTGTTTTATAATACTTGGAGGCTTACATATGTTTTTGGCTTATTGTTGTAATTTAGTTGATTGTGCATGTACTGTGCATATGCTGTGTGTAAACCTCACAAATTTGTCTTTTAAGTGTAAAGTTAAACTTGAATGTTGTATATAATTTCCTATGTCAACAGAATCAATAAACTTATAATTGATTAAAATTTTAATTACAAAACCTAAAATGAGCATGAAAAACACTAATATATTGATCGAAACCTTAATAGCATATAAAAACCTTAAACGTATGTATGTATAAATATAAGAAGCTAAACCTAAACCTAAACCTAATAAGAACCTTAAAACTAAAGCTTTAAGTTTATAAAACATATAAAATTTATCCTAACAGTGATAAAATCCTAAATGAATACGGTTATCGATCAAGACACATAATCGCGTAAAATCGCTAACAAACAAATAGAGATAACTCTTAAATATTAATAAACATAAAGAGTACTAAATTAATTTACAAAAGTAATAAGATTAAGAATATTATTTTATAATTATTTGTGACTTTATATATATATATATATNATATAGGATAGGATTACATATGTATATATGCGCCTATATATATATATACACCTGAATATTTAAATAAATATAAACATAGAATAATTTAAGTATGTATATGTATATATATATATTGAAAAATACATAAGTGTATACATGTGTATTACATCTAATTTTTCTTAAAAATAGAGTAAGAAAACATAAGTGTATACGTATATATACATATATAAATATACGTATAGTATTAGTATAGTTAAATATAAATACATGTACATATTTAAAAGATATAAGTATATGTATACTAATATGTTAATTTCTTAAAATAAGTTAATAGGTAAATATATGTGAATCATGACCCATAAAGGAAAATTTGGAAGTTTATTCACAATATTTAATAAATTATAATAATACATATGTATATATATTAATATCACAAAATTAGAAAAGCATAAAAATTAGAAGAACCACAAAATTTTCCACGTCAAGCAATGGAAAGTTGCCATGCTAGCATTCTTGGTTTTCGAAATTGAGACTGCAAATTACAAAAAATAATTGTAAAATATTTATAATTAAGTAGAAAATTGTAATTATAAAAAAATTTGATATAATTAATAATTTGAGCTTAAAATAGTGAAAGTAAAGAAATTGTTATAAAATAAGCCCAAAAATAAAATATTTAAAAATATATAAAATTTATAAATTAATTAAGTTGAAAAATAATGAAGAAAAGCCTAAAATGATAAATAAAATATTTGGAGCTAAAATAACTAAATTTGTAATAATTCAAGCCTATAATAAAAAATACAGATTTTAACATTCAAAATGAACTCTGCTATGTGAAAGTATGTCTAAAAATAATAAAGATCAACTATAAGATCATAAAAATTGGAGTTAGGATGAAAAAATTATACGCAACTAAAGATTTAAGATAAATCGCGAAGGATAGATAGGATAACTAAGTTAATTGGCCCTATAAATTAATAATGAGGATAAATAAATAAGTAAATACATAAGATATAATTATTTACAAATATACAATTATATTTCTTATTAACCTCAATAAGTAAGTTAAACTATGTTCTTGCTATACTTGGGTGAGAGTGGAAAATTAGGTAAAGTACAATAGACATTTAGATAACTGAAAAGCCTAGCTTTTCCAAATGCTTATAGGTCTTATTGTTTTTTAGGTACTTAATTGTCAAATTCTAGAACTTCCAAAGGTTTAGAGTAAGCATTAATCTAGGTGAGAGAGTTTTAATGATCCGCTATCTGCTTGCGCGTGTTACTTACTTGATGTTTGGTTGATTGGTGTTGTTTGTATGTCTGAATGACTGTTTTGCTTATGTCTTATCATCCGTGTGATCACTTGCTTAAACCAGTAAATATAAATATCTAATCAAAATAATTGGTTATATTTGTTGCATGTTTATGACTTAATTAGTATACATATGTAGAGTGCTAGCTTTACAAATTATTGAGAAAAGTATTTTTTTGGAAATGTTTTCCAATTTTAAAGGGATTCTTATATGATTTTTGGAGGGCTTGTAGCACCTATTGATGATATTTTTATTGTTGAGGCAAAGTTAGCATGGTATCTCTAATTGATAACGAGAGGACTCGCATGGTTGTACTCGTGGTGCCTTAGATATATTTTGATAGTGAGATGACTTACATAGTTGTGCCTCTGGGGCATTGGATATGATTTGTTCATAGTAGATGGCCCTAGTTTAGGGTCCACTTGTTTGGATTAGTATTTCTTTCTTGACTAGGGTAATAGTCGAGTGTCGTTTAGAAGAATAGTACCCCTAGGCATCCTCATGTGGTTTAAGTAAGGTGTCCCATATGGGTAAGTACGCGAGATAATTGACATATAGATGACGTAAATCTATACTTTTTATAGTTTCGAACCCCTTTGGATGTGTTTTTTGTATTCATCACGCATGTATTCATTTCGTATGTAGATAAACTTATATGGGTACTAACAATGTTTAACAACTCACTTGAACAGTAGTGGTGAGGAGCGAAATCACTGAGCTGTGGTTTGTTAAGTACATTATGGGTTTATAATAGGTAGATACAGAATTGGATGCTTCAAAGTGGTTGAGTTGGGTTCGTCTTATGTAACTAAGTCTATGATAGCAATTGTGAGGTTAACTTCTAGTATAGAGTGGTTCACATGGCAAGGCTATTTTTAATGACCTGGTCGGAACTTCTCCCATTGAGGTATTGTTTGCTTTAGCATGGAATGTTGCATGGTTTTATTCCCTAGTACAACAACTTCCTAGGAAGTTAACCATCTTAGGATTGACTCAGCCTGAGTATGCTTAACTTCAGAGTTTCAACATGTTCTAAGCCATTATATTGAAAGGTGCTTCAATGATTTGAGTTCCTTTTGCTAACATGTAAGAGGTAGTATAATCTACTCCCCTTAAAGAATTGACATCATCGTCAGTTTCATTACATAAGTCCAAGACTACCATTAGGTAAGGCTCCACCCTTTAGGTGGGTGATTACTCTTATATGACCTATAACGACCTAGTTAGGACTCCTCCCACTAAGGTATTTTCCACTTTGGTATGAAATGTTGTATGGTTTTGTTTCCTAATGTAATAGCTTCCTAGTCCTAGGATTGACCCAGCCTCGAGCACGCTTAACTTCGGAGTTCCGATGTGCTTCAAGCTGTTACACCAAAAGGCGCTTCAATAATTTGAGTTTCTTCTCCTAGCATGTAAGGGGTATTACATTGTTGCGACTTCATCTTTTTGGTGTGTGATAAAATAAGATCGTTTGCTATTTTTAAAATTTATTGTAAAATTCATTTTTTATGCCCTTTCTTAAGGAGCTCATATTTTTGCTTTGAATCTTAAAAATTGGTTTGATATTTTGATTTTACATGCGAATATACTTAAGAAAACCAAGTTTCATAATTTTTAGACAACATTTATTATTTTTAGAATTTTGTCAAAAGTTGGAGCAAAACGAAGAACTCACTAGCAAAAGCTTTTTCAACGGTCCACGGTGGTTAGGATGATGTTAGTTGGCTTAGATAGGTCATTCTCCTTTGAGGGGTGGCTTAGGTTTGTTGTCAAATTTCCAATTGATGTGTGAACTCTATACCTTCAATTCTCAATCCAATTTTCCCAATTTGATTCTAAATTCTTTGACAACTTATCTTAAGCTCCTATAAACTTTGCTAAAACCTAACTTTGTTTGAAAAAGGGGTGAATTGAAGATTGTATTGTGTTTGTAAAGAGGTAGAGTTAGTGGATGCTTATTTGTTGAGGAGTGACAAGTGTTCTACATCATTTTATCTTAAATTTTAAGTAATAATAGGTCTCCAAAACCAAATTAAAATTGCTTCTTTCTTGAGTTATTGCTACTACATCCATTCCCTACTAAGCCATACACACAACTTTTCAATGAAGTTGTTTTTTTTTTTTGTTGATTTACTAATTTCCCTATCATTGTAACATATTATATATGTACATTATAAGTATTAATCACAAGTACACATATCATAGACTAGTTACAACCAAGTATATTTAACATGTGTCCATATTTCCAAGACATTATTTAGTGTCTTTTTATTTACTTCCTTATCCAAATAATTTATCACTAAGGCCTTGTTAATTATCGAAACTCAAATCATACGTTTCCAATAAAACAATAAAATATTGATAAAATTACGCTTTTGTAAAATTAAACATCTTACACATTTTATTTTGAGAAACAAACTTCTCTAAGGCTCTTCTTTTAACCTTTGCGACTTTATATGAAAACTTTATTTGATTTTGAGAATATTTTTCGAAACCTTACATCTATTGATTTTGAGCAACTATGATACTTTATGTAACTGTACTTGTGATTTGTACTTCTCATGAGCACTTTATTTTATCACTTTGATATTGTAGAGTTTAGAAAGCGCAATTTATACCGACAAGTATATTGGATCGCATATGCAATAATGAAAAGAACTAATATGACTAGTTTGTATCCACAAGGATTAGGAACTAATTACTAGATTATACCAATTCTCTTTTAGCTAAGTGATCAAAATGAGATGTTTAAACAAATTAAAATAGAAAGAAATAAATTAACTAAAACACAAAAGTAACAATAGGGGAAGTTTATCAAGTCAATTGCATGGGATTTCGACTATGCTATCATTTGATTAATTAACATGTACTTTTAAAATATGTTAAGATTAATTAGTTAGTTTTTAATTAGATTTGTAAGGACTCACTTCCCTTTTGAGTTGTTATTATCCTAACTATAGCAGAAACATCACTTTTGAGTAATTTATCTATGATATTTAGTTAAGTAGTAAATTTCTCTCACAAGTATTACTACTTTAATTAATATTAAAATTCATGCATATTTCTATATCATAAAGATTAATATCAATTACAATAAGTTTGTAAATCCTAAAATTAATCTAAAGAGCATATGTGTACGACAACAATTAAATTAATTTTAGTCCTATCTCATATGAACCATCCATTCTCTTTTGAGTTTTTCAAGTTCTATTTACAGAAGTATCGTTGGTCAAACAATAAAATCATGAATCATGAAAACATGATAATTAGAAGTTGCAACTAATTAAATAGTAACATATAGTAAAATTATATATTAATCAAACCATCAAGCATGTCAAAATCTCATAATATAAATTTAGTTCATGATAGTTATAAAAGTTACATAAGAGAATTCAAGAAAATGGTAATATAATTAGAGCAAAGGAATAGAAAAACTAAAATAAATTCTTGGAGCATAAGTTTGTCTTCCATTCCCATAAATCTCTGAATTTATCTATAACTTCCTAAAAAAAAACCCCAATAGAGCTCCTTCCATATTCTTTTTCTCTAAACTTCTCCTTCCATTCTAAAAAAGTGCTCTAGCTTTTATATTCCTATAGCTCCAAGTCATTTGTTTTGCTTTTGTCCAATATTTTCTATCACATGATTTATTTTTCTTTCTTGAGTTTGGATTGCGTGTCGCAATTTCCTGACATTAGCATAGAACATGAAGTATTTGTAGATGAGGATGGAGATTTCCCATAATGGCCCACGTGACTAGCCAAAGAAATTTTGAGCAGTTTGCATCCTAGAAGTCCTTAATGTGATTCATCATGAGAAGATTACAAGCAATTGCCATACATAAGCTTTTACAAAACCTCTCATCATTTTGTTATAGTGAATCAAGTAGAACAACATCGGTGAAATAGACCGGGTCTCCAATAGTGGAGTTGGAAGAGAGTAGTAGGTAGAAGATCGAAGATCTATAAATCATTAACCTGATATACTCCTTCTTTACTCTTTTAATTTGGTTTATTAATTGTTGTGTGTTAAATTATTAAAATATCACTATTCACCATTATAAGTTGTTAAGAGGGGTAATTTTATTTTACAACAAAAAAAGCTTTAAAAAGTTCAAAGATATCAATTCACCCCTCCTCTTAATATCTTATACATGACCAATAATGTAAATGCAAATTCCATCTCTCTTCCAAGCATGAATCTTCAATTTGCAATGGTGACTACAAGTCAAACATGTGGACCCCATGGCAACATAAGCAATAATGTTGGCAACACAAACTCTTGTATGAAACTTGTGAAAATTTCCTAAGATAATGTTGTCTTCATTATTCAACTAAGATAGGAAATTGGAGCTACGACCCATTAGAGGTGTGTAAGTAGGCTTTGACCCACGAGCCAATCCATTTAATTTGCTTTTTAAATTGTTTAGATCGAGGTTGTTTTAGCCCGTTTAAAAAGTGGGCCAAATGAGCTTTACCCATTTAACTTGCAAGCTAAAGTAAGTCGATTTACATCAGCCTATTTAACATATTTACACCTTTGATCCATGTGCCAACCTATTTAACCCACTTTTTAAAGGGATAGGGTCGAGGTTTTTTAGCCCATTCAAAAAGCGAACTAAATAAGCTCAATCTGTTTAACTTATAGGCCAAAATGAGCAAGGTTGGGTTGGCCTGTTTAACCTACTTACACATCTCTACAACCCATGCCATCATCATTTAGAAAACTTAAAAAAGAAATGACTTTGATTGTTGGTCTGAACGTGATGAATGCTTAGAGATCTCAAGCCAATTGGCGCAACATGTGTTCAATTTATAATTATGGGCTTTCACTTCTTGCATATCTTTATACTTGTAATAGAACAAGTTTATATTTTCCAGTCCTGTATGTTTTTCCTATTACAAGTACAATATTGAAACATTAAAATGGCTTATAATTGAGATAAAAAATAGATAAACGTACTAAAAACCATTTAAGCCCACTCACAAAATAAATTTTCACAATTTTATTATATTGATCCAATTTTTTTGTAATTTTTAACTTTCTTGTTAATAATTTAATAAAACCACTATAAATTATACAGAATTGTAAGATTTATAATAGAATAAGTGTGTAAAATTACACACTTATCACACTTCATGACGTATATTTTCTAAGTTCCATATTTATGATGAATGTGTCATCATTCTGAGTCCTCAATAATTGGTCAAGGACTGGGATCTCACATTTTACCCCCTTACAAAAAGGTTCATCCTTAAAACTTTCAACTTATGTAACCACCACTCTAATTACAAATTACAAATTGATCTTCTACAATGTATTTTAATTACCATTTTTAGTAATCATAATAGTTGTATTTTAAAAATATATACATATATTATTGTCACTTCATTAATTTTACCCATGTTCCTACTTCCCACATGATTCTTGTAATTTCTTCTTAACTCCATGTCCTTTCCTATATTCACCCTTTACTTTTTCGACGTTTCAACATGTATATGATAATTTCCTTTCCATTTCATTTGTACGATTTCTTTTTCAACCACATTTCTTCTCATTGTCTTTTTATCTCTCTTACATTCTCGATTTTCCCTCTTTCTATCATGACCTTAAATTGAGGCTAGGTAGTATTATCCAAAAGTTATCATATCAAGTGTACACCCGTAATATGAAGATTGTCTTATAAGTCAGGGATTGTAAGACTCTAATTAAATATTAACTTATTACATTTAATCATAATATATATATAGTACATTTATATGAGAATTACTTATGGAGACCAACATTCCATTATTCACTAAAACTGTAGAGAATTATAATCCCTTAACAAACAATAAAATTGGATAGTTAATTTTTATAAGCAATGTTTATGAAAGATATAAGCTTTAATTTAAGAGAGTATACAAGTGTTAAAATTTTAATCTTGTAATCAAACATGAGTACCAAAAATACTATGTGTAAACCTATCCTTTAAGACTAACTTGGGGAAATGCTTTTCACTCTAATCCTAGCTTATTACCCACTTTTGAATAACCTACAAAAGGAACTATTGGGATATAAGCTACATCTAGCTTAGTGAGATATCCACTCATATCACCTTTCGAACAAATCAAGGAAGTTTTCATACATATGATATGGAGTTAATTAATCAAGCATATGTAGCAATACATGTGACCAACTGGTATCTAGCATGCAGTCTAGGGTATATTTCCCCTCTTAACTTTAGGTTGAGGATTCATAGTTTTACCAATGTTTATGTGTCCAAATATAGCATAAAAGCCACTTGGCATAACATCCTTGGCCACTATAATATAAATATCGTAGAACTACATTCTCAGCCCACAAATTATCTATGATGGCATAGTGATCAAAATAAAATGCCCTTTGATCAATATCAACTAAACCAAATGGCTAACATTTTCCCTAACCTCACCAAAGAACTAACCTCTTGATCTCCTAGGAGGACTTAAAGAAACATGTTCATTGTAGATCTAATACAATCTTAAGAACATGGATCTTCCGATTAGCAAAGTGAATCAAATGATATGTTCACCAAGGCTTAATTATAAGTCACAAGAGAAGGATTCTTGATTGGTCCTAGGAATGCCCAAATGAAATATTATTAGGAAATGAATGCCTTCCCCGACCACCAAATGACTAAGGATTGACTAAATCCTTAAACGATCTCCAAATGTATGCAAACTCGAAATAGCCATCTAGTACATGGCCATCTTCGAAGTCACTTAGTTTGTAAAAGACGGGGAAAGTTCTTTCCTCTCTATTCCTTATGTAACAGTGGTGGTAGAAAATAAAATTATGCAATATGCTATGCATAATCATTTTATACTTAAGTTGCGATATGCTAAAGATTTATATATAAAGCGACCAATCAACACATCGGACACTCAAATAGGAGTACATCACCTCACTCACCTACTATAGTGATTATGATCATTTTAAGATATCTTTGCAAGCAAATCAAACAATTCAAGCATAAGCATCAACCTGATACCCTAAACACACAATGCCAGTTGATATATATATATAAGGTGCTACTAACTACAACTACAAGTAAGTGATACTCACCATAGATACTCACCAAGCCATTTTCCTTATTACTTGCTGTAATAGTCTTTGGGTAGCTCAAAGTTGCAATCACCTCATTGAACACAATAAGAAAATTCTAAATATACATATTAAGTTTCCTAGTTTGTTACTTCTTATAGTTTTATGAAGTATTTTATTTAATTCTGTTATCATGTTTGAATTTTCCTTGTCATTTTCATGTCTAACATCCAATTTGTCCTTGTATTTGGTTTTTTAGTCTTCGTATTAGGTCCAATTGTTACGATATCAAGGTAATAATCCAAAGAGTCAAGGTAATGGATATGCTCTTATGTCCAATAGTTCTAATATGTTCATGAGTTGTACAATAAATGTCCATTGTATGTCAAAGTTGTCCATATGTCCAAAAGTCATTAAGACTTCATAAAAGTCCTAAGATAAGTATATGTCATAAAGATTCAAACATGAACCCCTAAAATTATTATGCATGGATTTATCCACTTGATTTTTAGAAGTTTCATATTAGGTTGTTTTAAAAGGAAAGTATGATCTCCTAGTTTTTATACTTTAGAGACTTTTACATATTGGGTCTAATAGTGAAATAAGGAAGGTTTTGGTAATGGTAAGAGCAAAGGTTTCTTTTTTGTAGAAAATATGATCTTTTATTTCAACTCTTTAAGAGACTTTTGACAATAAGATTTGATATGGGTTTTCAAGTGAAATAAAAGGGATTTCAATAAAGATAATGGTTTTTGTGACTTTCTTTTCATAAAAACACAACCTTTCAATAGGAAAAGCTTTTGTTTATCCTAAGCTCGATTTTGAAAAAGTTATTGATAAATACAAGATTAAAACTTATTTGAAGTAGAGATTTAGATAAAGAGGTTTTGATTTGTCAAAGGCTTAGTTTAAGGTGATTTTTAAGAAAAGATTGTAAAAATAAAGTCAAATTAATAAAACTCGGAAGTTTATAAAAGATTTTTGGTAGAAATGAAGATTTTACTTCTTGAATCATTTGATTGCTTTAAGAGATTTTTAGATCATGAAAGTTATAACAAACATTTGACTTTAGGAAGGTGTTATTAAATCAAAGAATGGTAGTTTGTAGAGTGTTTCTCATCTTCTTGATTTAGATTGTTTTTGAAACTCAAAAACAGTCCTTGGTGAGGCTAATGTTGGTATTGGAGGTGGTGAGGAGAGGAAAGAGTTTGGTTTGGAGAGAAACAAATTTGAAGAGAAGGCAACAGTGTGATCTAAAGGTTTAGAAGCGGCCTTTATATAGAAATAGTAGGATAAGCTTGGAAGTTACTTAAAGTGATGAAACTCTTCATTGAAGTGGTCTGATTGACCAAAATTCTTATTGATGCTCCTTTCATGCTTGTATGTGTGATGACATAAGTGGATATGAGGGAAGTTGGTATAATAATGGAAGCTCGTGAAAAGGACACTTAGAAGAGATCAAATGGAATTCCTCTCTCATGGTTCATGCTACCCACCATTATTGGCATTCATTCCATTGTATTGGATGTTGATAAACAATCTTTAGGAGAAAAATGATGGTATAACTTTAAGGTTCTCAATTCTTTAGGATTTAGTTGGAATTGGAAGTGTTAGGGACTTGAAACACTTGGCTAGTAGTTGATTAGTTTAGTTAGTTTTCAACTAAAGTGGTCATATAATTTGTCTACAGTCATGAAAACATCACTTTCTTTTGCTTCCTTATCTTAACCACAATTGTTGACTTAGGTTTGCTCAACATTAACTCCTCCTTATCCAGTTATCCATAGAAGCTCATAAGCTTAAGTAACTTAAGTTGTTGGACCATCCTTTTGTCAAATGTCATTATCTTAAAATTAAGGTTACTTGTTGGAATTGGCTTGTAAATTTCTAGAAAAAACATCTCTTTCAGTGTAGACATTCTTTGACTAAAGGTTTCTTAAGGAGAATATAGTGGACTAATGATGACATCATGCTTTCTTACCTCATTCTTCTTGTGTAAGCAAGTCAATCTTATCTCTAAACTTGACTTATTTAACAAGTTTAGATAGACTTTAGCCATCAAGTTTGACCTAAGGTTGCTTAAGTTGACTGACTCTCTTTTATTCTTATTTAATAACTGTTGATGGCTTTTATGAAAGAATATGATGGTGTCTTGCCAAAAATTATAGATATACCAACTAATTATGATACTATCCCTTAAATCTCTCTTAGTGATTCTAGCCTATCTTGAATATATCTCTAAATTTATCTTAGTGATTTTGAGATTTATAATAAAATTTCTTGGGATTTACACTTTTCCCATCTCCTCAAACCAACAATGTTTCATCTCTTCACTTCAATGGAATATTAACATTCGACAACCATTAATTCTGAATAGTAGGCCTAAAATTTTCCTTTTATAACAAAATCTTAGTTTCTTTTTTCTTGTACGATTCATCATCTATGGTTTGTTTTAGTATGATTTGGTTGGAATTCCAAAGATCCATACTTATTTTCTAATATGATTGTTGAATTTAGTGAAATCATTAAAATGTTTATTAATTATTGAGTTTGTTGTTATTTTCTGGTGCTTGATTTGTTTTTTTTTTTTCTTTATTTGATTGGTGATTTAGATCAAGGGTCTTTAGGATTCTTATTTAGTGGAAAATTTGAGTCAAATGACATGATTTTGATGTTTATTTATTTTTTCAGTATAAAAATTCTAAATTTATGGTAGCATATTAGATTTGTTTGATTGGAGAATAAATTTTGTAAGACCAATTTTTGAATCTATATTGTAATTTTCCTTTCAATGGAGCATTTTCTTTTGAAAGCATACTCTATCTAGCGCTTACTTCTAACTATAGGAAGGTAGTGAAGCAAAACCTTCTATTCCATCATCATTCTCCTTTTCCCATAGGGTAGATGAGTAAAATGAAGAGCAAGAGCAGTTTTGGATGATTGTAATGGGTGGTTTCTTCTATAACAGTAAAAGTTTATTATTTTCTTATATTCACTTTCAATTAAGTTTTAATTATTTTCATAGTTGGGTTTTGTTTTCTTTACTATTGCTTATGAAATTTTGTCTTTTAGGTTGTTACAATTTTTTTTTACAAAAGAAACTATTTAGGGGTAGATGGATAGAGTTTTCTATACAAGTCTACCACTTGACAACTAAGATTAAAGGGAGAAGAAGAGAGGAAATGCTATGGTAAGGGTGAATCCAATTGTTAGTAGTTTGATGTATGGTTTTTAAGGAATCGATTGTATATATGTTGATAACCATTAATTTCTTTTCATTAAGGTTGGAAATTATGATTTTTTCTTTAATGAATTGATTATGATGAATTGATTGTGATTTTGTGGTGTCCTAATGTAATACCCTTTAAATGATATTGATATAAGGCAGGTGCACCTATCAATTTTAATATAGCAGATGTGAGTCCGAATCGATCCCTCAGAGACCTCGAGTACTAATACTAATCTTAGCTCTATTATCTAATCGAAAAATTGTGATGGGTTAAATGAATTAAAAATACTAAAATTAACAAACTAATTTAATTATGAGACTTGACTAAGCAATTTAGGAAGCAATAAAATTAAAAACGACTTCAAGAAGGCAAATAACATATTTGGGAATTATTTCCCCTAGTGTTTAACATGTGACCACTAAAAATCTATCAAATTCCATCTCTATTATTCTTAACCAGAGGGATTCAAAATTAAAGTTAACACTTTTCTCGAGCATATTAACCCTAATCTTAAATTATTTATTGGAATCTCTTCACTTATTAATATAATTTAAAATTGCATTAATGTATAATGAATTCTCATACAAAAATAATAATTTTCTAGAAGAATCATGTATCTTATCTCTAAATATACATATAATTCTCTTCAATTATGTTAATATCTCATTATTCATGTGATTTCTCAGTCATCATGCATAATATCATAGATTGATGCCCTAGAAATATCAATTAACAATGAAAACATATAAATGAATCAAGAAAGATAGAAACTTTATTGAAAATTATTAATAAATCCAATAATCACATGAAACCCTAGGTTCTACAATCCTAACTACAAGAATCTTAAGCTATCATGATGAAATTAAAAATGAATTGTAACAAAATCAAGATATAAAACATGAAAAACCTTTTTTGTTGATGAGAAATCTCTTCAATCTTTAAGTAAGGTGTTGCTTTTGCCTTTTTTCTCCTCCTTCTCTTTAAGTTTGTTTTCTTTTTAATGTCAAAAGTCATGTGCAAAACCCTTACAAGTCCTTATATATTGTATTATGAAGTTTCTATTTTCGTCACTAGACATGGCTTGAGATACAGTTGTGTCCCTAGGTTGTGTAATTTATTGACCTTAGCATAAAAATTATCCTGCATGGACACAGCTTGGAGACATAATTGTGTCCTAAACTGTATAACTTTCTGATAAAAAATTACCACTTTCTCTTATTGCTTATGTAACTTCAAAACTTCATAACTCATTCATTTGAACTCTAAATTGAGTGAAACTTAATTCATTTTCTTTGTTTTCAATTTGAGAACTTGTTCAAACCTTGAAATCAAAATTTTACTCAATTAAGTATCAATTTCTTAAAAAAAAAACCAAAGATGTAAGGGAAATAATATAAAATCACCATGTGAAATGTATTTAAAATAAGAGTTATCAACTATACAATGGAACTCTAATCATCAAGGTGCCTTTTGGTATAGCATCTTAGATCCCATCAAAACCCTAAAGTTAAGTGTACTTATGTTAGGTAGATAGGTGACCTCCTGAAAGGTTACTACACTAAGGGATAAATCATATAGTGTTCAACACTAAAGTAGACAATACCTCAGTGGAAGCAATTCTGGTCAAGTCGTTATAGGTAGTATCAGAGCAGTCTACTAATCGAAAAGGGTGAAGTCCTTACCTAGTGGGAGTCTTGGACCTATGTAATAAAATTAATGAGGATGACTATTCTTTAAATGTTAGGAGACAAAATTTTAATTATTGTGACACCTTTTGGTGTAGTAGCTTAGATCCTACTAGAACTGCGAAGTGTAGCGTGCTTAGGCTAAGTAGATGAGTGATCTCCTAGGAAGCCACTACACTAAATGACAAAACCATGCAATGTTCAACTTCAAAGCAGACAATACGTTCGTAGAAGGATTTTTGATCAGATCGCTACACCTAAGTTCTTATATTACATTAGTTCATTCTCTCTCTCTTTTTTTTTTTTTTTCAATTCATAAGAACTTCATATAAACAAAGTAACAAAAGAAAAGTCATTTCTTTGGTTTTTTTTTTCATTTATATAGATATATATAAGTAGTAGTTTCTTTTGTATTCTATTTACTTGATGAGTCTTTTTTATCTTTTTTTTTTTGTTTAATCTATAGATTATTAAGGCAATGCAAGAGAGAATCCTATTCTTAAGGACATGAAGTTACTTCTAGTATCCGCTTTTGTTGCCTCTTTTTATGGATATTATGATCTAGACAAGGCAATTTTTCTACTTCTTCTTCTTTTGGCTTATGTTTACTATTTTATGTATTTTGGTGTATGTTTTAATGTCAATCTACCTTCAATGTACACATTTTCTTAGTTGGTTTTAATTTAATATTGAGTTCCTTTACGAGGAACATTAGAATTGTTGGTGCTAACTAACTTCAATTATATTAATACTTAATGACCTAAAAAAATATAAATTTATTTGATCAGTCATATGCTTAATGGTGCATTGGAGAAGGGAGAAAAAAGGAAAATGTCACTGGAAAGAATAAATGAATTTCTTAAAGCTATTTTTGGAAATCTTTAATTCCTTTTGTCTGGATGAAAATTCACTATCCATAAATTGTTGTCGCCAATGTGTCCCAACTTATAATATTATCGCATATGGTATTTAAATCTACTAAGAAAAAGCTCCTTTATTTTGTTCCATATCATTATGGAAAACGCTAGGACTTTCCTTCTTCGCAAAATACTAAATCTAACACATGACATTTAAAATTTAAAGATATAAGGAAATAATGATTAAACAATAATCTCATTAAAGCAACAAATGTTTTAAATTTATTTTATATAATAAAACTAATAAGGTAACAGTTCAACCTAATATATAATTAATATAGATTTTTTAATATTATGATATAAGACAATTCTAAACAAATGCTTAAAATTTATTTTATACCATAGAACTAGTGGGATAAATACAATTCAACTTAATATGTCCTGAATATAGATTTTTTAGTGTTATGATATAAGATAATTTTATGTCTCTTATGATTCTCTTATTATAGTATTACAACATATGATCCTTTCACAATGAAGTAATTGTTCCATTTTAGTTTAGCAAAATATTTATTAGTGGGCACAACTAATATTGTTTTAACATTGTATATGTGTAACTGTTCATTTTTCGATGTTTTCAATAGCAATTAAACATTAAAAATGTGCATATAATATTATATGTCTATCATATGCTATAATGTTTAGGTGTTCGAAATTGAGGCAAAATAAAAATATGAAATTAGAGGTTGTCACATGTTATATTTGAAAACACATACATATAAGCGTACATAATGTATGCTTATAATATCACATGTCTATCATGCTATAATATTTGGGCAATCAAAATTGAGGCAAAACAAAAATATGAAATTAGAGGTTATCATATGTTATATTTAAAAACACATACATATAAACTACATAATGTGTGCTTATAATATCATAATAAGCACACATTATGTATGCTTATATGTATCTATTTTAATGTTTAATTGCTATTGAAAATATCTAAAGATGAACAATTATACACATATGATAGTAAAATAATATTAGTTGCACTCACTAATGAATATTTTGCTAAATTAAAATGAAACAATTACTTCATGGTGAAAGGATCGTATATTGTATATCATATTACTATATTAATAGAATTATATGAAACATAAAATTGTCTTATATCATAACACTAAAAAATCTATATTTAGGACATGTTAGGTTAAATTGCATTTATCCCATTAGTTTTATGATATAAAATAAATTTTAAACATTTGTTTCTTAATAAGATTATTGTTTAATCATTATTTCCGTTTAATTTTGAATTCTATGTATCATGTGTCAAATTTGGTATTTGATGAAGGAGGAAAGTTCTAGTGTTTTTTAGACGATATGGAACAAAATAAAGGAGTTTTTTCTTGGTATATTTAGATATCATATGGCATAATATTATAAGTAAGGATACATTAAGGACGACAATTTGGGGGTGGTGAATTTTCATCCTCTTTATTTTCATTGCTCTATGTGTAGAATCACCTTTTCCTAAACTTTCTTTACTTATGATTGGTAGCTAAAAATAGTTGGGAATTAATTCTTTCATTTCACAAATTCTCTCGACTTATCTTGTACCTTTGCATTTGATTTTTTGTCCATTCCATCTCTACATCTATCCTTTCATCCATTTCCTTACCTTATCTTTGTTTTTGATGTTTTGTAATTAGCTAGAGCGTTGTTTGAGCTATAATTCATAAGATTTAACTCAAGCGACATGGTATCAGAGCTACACTACTAAATCAACATTTCCACTTTACCCTTAGAAGATGTTTTTCATGACCCTATAGAGGGCTCAGTAGAATCGTCTAAAATTTTTATATAATGTGAGCACCTATGATACGAAAACCGCCTTATAAGTTAAAGATTATAAAACTCTAAATAATTAATTGCTAAGGTTTTTTATTTGAATTTATTAACATGTTGTAAAATATGAATAACCATAGAGATCCAATATTCCATAGTTTCTCAGAACCATAGAGAATAGAAATCCCTTAACAAACAATAAAATCAGGTAATAAAGACCTAAAATTTATACTTACCGAAGTTGCAAAATCTAAATATAAGGGTAGTATATACATTTAATGTTTGAAACAAGCTATATAATTTATCTCTAGTTCTAACCTCTAAAACGTCTCAATACTTGCACTTAATAATTGGCTCTTAACCTATGCTCGATTATTTATCAACTTGCAAAAGAAAACTATTAGGGGTTAAGCTATACGGGTTTAGTAAGATATTCTTCATATTATATTGGCAAGCAGGTTATCAAATAGTTTATTAACAAACATATGAATACATGAATAAGCAGTATGCCAAACAATATATGCAGTTGACCGATGTTGCATAAAACATCGAATTTAACACCCTCCAATGTAAAGGTTAGAGATTCATCAGCATTAATCACAACTGGGTTTTAGCACCTGGGTTTTTAATCATAAATTTAAATTCTATATTTCATGAAATACATTTTCATTTCAAAGAAATCCAGTAGTATACAAAATCCCAAGTCTAGCAGTGAGGTGGTCTCCACAGTTTACACTCACGCCCTATAGCGATGGTTTCTAGACTCAACCTCTAACCACCTATGGTTAGCATCTTCGGCGCCAAGTAAACTTAAGAGCTAAGGGTAAGGTCTTGTTGTATCAGTGCTTCTGCATTAAATTAATCAAATCATATAGGAATTCGATCCCCATAAGGCTCTTCATTACCATCCATGTAAGGTGACTGTTGAAACATTATATGCAATGTTTGTACTTATGCATGAGTCATTTAATTTAAATTAAGTCGAATATAATTAAGTCAATTTATTAGGTGATCAATCAATAACAACAAACCATCCAAATCATGCAAAGATCAATTATACAATCAATTCTTCAGTTACTATATTTAACCACATTTTGCACAACAAGCAAAGATCATTTAATCGCATTTATATTCCTGAACCCTAAGCAAATAGTATTCAACCACATTTTGCACAACAACATTTTATCTTAATTATTTATTTATATAATCATATTACTTAAATAATATAACCCATTTATTTATATCACTCAGTCTTTTCTTAAATTTTAAATCGCATCTAACTTTTTTGTTTTAACTTCGATTTTTATAAGCTTATGGTCGATTTTTATCGTTTTCAGATATGCTTTTGCATAATGGGGTCCATTTTGGATATTAAAACCCGCATTTTTTAATATAGGTATAAAATGTTATGAATTTTATTATTTTGACCAAAATAATTTTATTTGTCGATTTTAAGCTTTTCTTTATTATTTTATGATTTAGTTAATTTCTAAATTTCATATTTTTACAATATTTTATTTTTAATTCCAATTTATATAAATTTCAATATTTCTTCATTTTAAAGCCAAAATTACCATCTATGTTAATTTTTTTATTATTGTAATTCTTCCTAAGTAATTAATTATCATTATTTCTTAATTATTTAGCAATTTTTTATTCACTTGATTGTTTTAGATAAATTGTTGACATGGCATGTTCCTATTTGTCTACGTAGCAATTTGTTGATTTTTCCTTTATTCTATATTTTTANCTCCCTAGGGTCGTTATATGGAGTGTGTCATGGCATTAAAGGGGAGAAAAAGGGAAGAAAAGAGAAAAAGAAAAAAAGGAAAAGGAAATGAAAAGAACATTAATTACATTGAAAAAGACATGTTGACCTTTAGTCAAAATTTGAAATATTAATATAATAATTATATTATGTACATGTATCAAATATAATTTCGTAAAAATAAAGAAAATAAGGAGGATAAGGAAACTAAAGACATAAAAAAAATATATAATAAAATTTTGAATTTCCTTAAAAAATTTCTAATATTATTAATAATATTTTATAAGACATAATAATAATATTGACAATATGACACATAAATAACAATTAAGTAATAATATAATTTCCAATAGCTGAATTCGTATAATACTAATTTACATACATATATATATATAGTTACTATCGATTATAAAGTAATATCATCAATTTTATAAATTAATTAAGTATTCTTACATTTACTAGTGTTTGAGAGTTATCTTTAATCGTTAGTTAACGATTTTACACGATTAAGCAGATCATTCAGTGATTGCACTTAATTAGGGTTTTATCACCATTAAGGTATATTTGTATGTTTGAAAAGTTTAAAGTTGTTGGTTTAAGGTTTTGATCAAGTTTGGGATCAATTTCTTGCAGTTATATATATTTAGGGTTTTAATTAATATATTAGGGTTTTTCATATTTGTTTTAAGTTTTAAATTTTAAATTTTAATCGATTTTAAACTTATCAACTTTATTAACTTAGGAAAATCATCTACAGTACACAAATTCGATTCTATACTTAGAAAACTAGATTTACAAGGTTTTCAATGTTAATTCACCATATTATATTCATTACTCAGATTTGCAGAGTTCTGTAACAATTGCACTTGTGCTTACTGGTCTCAACTATAATATATGGAGCCGTTCTTTCATGTTAGCACTCTCAATCTGGAACAAAGTTATCTTTGTAAAGGGATCCATTCTAATACTAGATAAAACAGATAAGATGTATATAGTCTGGAGTCAATGTAATAACTTGATAGTTACCTGGTTACTTCGTTCGATTTCATAACCAATTGTTATAACAATGTTGTATATGAACATGACCAAGAAAATTTGGGATGAATTGAAGGTACGTTTTTAGCAACCCAATGATAAAAGAATTTGTCAGCTATATCATATGTTGAGTAGTGTTGTTCAAGTATTAAGGAGTGTAGAAGAATATTTTATTGAGTTGAATATAATTTAGGAAGAGTTACAAAAGTTTAGGCCACTGCTACATTGCTCTTGTAGATCGTGTGATAAAAAATGTTTTGATAAGTTCATGGAAATGGCTAAAAAAGATTATGTTTTTAAGTTCCTTAATGGCTTAAATGAGAGTTTTTCTACTCTTAGATCTCAAATCTTGGTGTTATAGCCCTTTCCTATATTTGATGAGGCTTATAATCTAGTAGAAAGAGATGAATTTCAAAGGGCTAATTGGCCAAAAGATCTTGTTGTACTGGATGCTTTTGCTATGGTGAGTGTAAATATCAAGCTAAGAAGCAAAAATGAGGTTTTATGTAGTAATTGCTGAAAGAAGGGCTATCTAAAGGAGAAATGTTACAAATTAATTGGTTTTCCACCGCATTTCAAAAACAATAATGTGGTCAAGCAAAAAATGACTAGTTTGAACCATGTAATTGTTGGACAAGGGAGTATTGGAGTGTTAAATAGAGTAGATAATGCTTATATGGTTGTTAGTAGTTGTAGTGTCTTGACTAGTAATAATGCAAGTATGTCTTGTGATTTTAGGGGCGTTAATTTGTCTAAGGAGCAATATCTGAACAAATTAAGTTTGTTGAATATATCAAAAGCTCACAATGTTACTTTTATAGTGGTAACATCCTCTTCTACAAATCCTCTTTTGCAAAGTGGTTCTCAAGAGGCAATGCCTTCTATGAGTCATATGGCAGGTATGGTTAATCTCTCTGCTTGTTATTCATAAACAGGAGTTATTACATGGATCTTAGACTCTGGAACTATTGATCACATGGTCAGTAGAATTAATTTGTTTTAAACTTATACTACAATTGATCAAAGGCATGTATTCTTGCTTAATAGACAACAAATAGTTGTAACACATATTAGTATTGTTATTTTGAATCTAGATTTAATTTTGTATAATGTCCTATTCCTTCCATCATTCAAGCATAATCTCATTTCTATCAACAAGATAGTATATGATAGTAGTTAGTGGTGTTCTTTTTACAAAACAAATTGTTTTTATTCAGAATTATTCTAATCAGAAGGTGATTGGTCAAGCTCAAGCTAAGCATGCTTCGTACTTACTAAAGCAGCAAAGTGGTACTTCCATTATACAACACCAACATAGATCTTTCTTAGATCATACTTTTCTTTCAAATGTAATAAATCAGTTGCCTAAAACATTTGACATTTGGCATTTTTAGTTTGGATACCCATCTTATGGTTGAATAAAGAAAATTAGTTAGATAAATAAAGATGTTAGTTGTAATCCCTTTGGCTGTATGATATGTCTTTTGGCAAAGCAGAAGCACATTGTTTTTCCTATTCACATACAGAGTATAGTTGTTGCATTTGAGTTAGTTCATGTGGACATTTGGTGTCCTTTTGCTATTCCAACATTAGAAGGATATAAATATTTCCTTACCATAATAAATAATTTCACTAAAGTTACTTGGATTTTCTTGATGAGGTCTAAACATGAGGTTCCTATGCTTATTCTAACCTTTAACCAAATGGTGTTGACACAGTTTAATTCTCATATCAAAATCATTCGGGGTGATTATGGAAAGAAGCTTGTTATGACACAATTTTATGCCACACTTTACATCAAACTTCTTGTATAGAGACTCCACAATAAAATGGAATTATTGAGCATAAGCATCAACATTTGATTTCAGTTGCTCAAGCACTCTTCTTATAGGCCTTTCTACTACCATGTTTTTTAGGACATGTTGTATCAATAACAACTTACTTGATTAATTGTTTACCTATAAATGTTCTACAGGGAAGGATGCCTTTTCAATTGTTTAGGAAAATGCCATCCTATTCTAATTATCAAGTATTTGGCTCTCTATGTTTTGTTTCTAATCTTATACGAGATAGATCCAAATTTGACTCTCGAGTACATCCCTATGTATTTGTTGGTTATCCATCAGGAGTGAAAGGATATAAAGTATATGATTTGATAGACAAGAATTTTCTCATTTCTATGGATGTTTGATTTCTTGAACATATATTTCCTTTTCATTTGCTAGCTTAAACAGATATAGTCTCTTCTTTGTTGCCAATGTCTCTACCTTCAGCAAAATCCTTATTATGTGCATAAAGTATTTTTTCCTTATTTCCAGATGGTGTAACTATACAACAACACGATAACGACTTGGTCCTTGATGTTGATAACTTAAATTCTAATGAAAAGGTTGATTTTGGTATTCACCATCCAACTAAACTTAGGCGAAGTGCAAGACAGCACAAGTTCCCTTCTTATCTTAAGGATTATCACCTTAATGTACTAAATGCTCATTCCACTAGTGTTTGACTTTCTACTTCTCATCTTTTACATCAGGTTCTTTCAAATGATTCTCTTTCTTCTATTTACTGAGCTTTTATTGTTTAGCTTTCACAACATTCTAAACCAAATACCTATGAATAAGCTAAAAGGCTTGAGCCTTGGTGTAAGGCAATGTAAGAAGAGTTAGACACATTGATTGCTAGTGATACATGGACTGTTATACCTTTACCACCAAGGAAGAACACAATCAGATGTAAATGGGTATACAAACTTAAAACTAAGGTAGATGGATCTATCGATAGGTATAAAGCTTGACTCGTGGCAAAGGGTTATAGCCAATAAGAAGGGTTTGACTACACTAAGACTTTTAG
This sequence comes from Lumnitzera littorea, assembly GCA_024138015.1. Lineage (NCBI taxonomy): Eukaryota > Viridiplantae > Streptophyta > Magnoliopsida > Myrtales > Combretaceae > Lumnitzera > Lumnitzera littorea. The sequence continues at coordinate 90,115,553 of JAMXBB010000008.1, forward strand.
TCTAGTGATTAAACATGCTACAATTAGGCTATTTTTCTATCTTGTAACTACTTACAACTGGCATGTGCACTAGATTAATGTACATAGTGCCTTTCGAAATGGAGATTTATACTTAGAGGTATATATGGACATTCCTTAAGGAATCACTGTTCTAATACAGTCTTCTTCACAAGATAAGCTTATTTACAATCTTAACAAGTCTCTCTATGATCTTAAGTAGGCTTCTAGATGATGGAATGCTAAGCTAACACAATCACTTCTGGCTTATGGTTTTAAAAAATCTTATTGTGATTACTCCTTGTTTGTGAAAGGTTTGAGTGATGACATGATCTTAGTATTAGTATATGTCAATGATACAATAGTTGCTAGTAAGCAACTCTATCTCATTGAGTAGTTTAAATCTTTCATGCATACTCAGTTTAAGATAAAAGACATAGATGTGCTTAGATACTTTATCGATTTAGAGCTTGTACGCTTATTGCAAGGACTTGTTCTATCCTAGTGTAAGTTTACTCTATATTTGTTAGCCGATACAGGTTTTACTAAACATATGCCATTGTCTACACCAATTATGGCTAATCACTAGCTAATTTGGGAAGATTCTTCTAATTTAGTTAATGCTTTGCAGAATCAAAGGACCATTAGCAAGCTTTTATATTTGTGCGTTACTTGTCCTAACATTACCTATTATGTTCATGTACTTAGCCAATTCATGGACAAGCCTAGAAATGTTCATCAGCTAGCACTTAAGTGTGGACTATGTTACATTAAGGGCACGATTGGGCAAGATATTTATTTTTCTACTATTAATGATTTAGTCCTTCAAGCCTACAGGGATAATGATTGTGGCAAGTGCCTAGATTCTTTTAGATCCACCACTGAATTCTATGTTTTTCTAAGGAATTCTTTGCTCAATTGGAAGTCAAAGAAGCAAACCACTATTGCAAGAAGTTCAGCTGAGTTAGAATATAAAGCACTTGTTGCTACTACGTATGAGGTTTTATGGTTAATCATATTGCTCAAGGAGTTTCATATTAGTTGCTCATTTCCAATTCAACTTTTCTGTGATAACCAATTGGAATTACACATCACTAAAAATCCTATCTTCCATGAGCAAACAAAGCATCTCAAAATGGATCTACATTTTGTACTTGATAAAGTTGTCGAAGGAAGCATCTTACCATTCCATGTCTCCACCAAACAGCAGTTAGCCAATATCCTTACTAAAGAGTTACCAGCAAATCATTTTCATTCCCGTTTGTCTAAGATGAGAGTAATCAATATTTACTTTCCATCTTAAGGGGGATGTTAGAGATATTTATTATTCAAGTTATAATTAGCTGTTAGTTTAGTAGTTAGAGGTTGTTAGTTCTGTTACAGTTTTAGTAGTTAGTTTACACAGTTTTGGCAGATTGATCATGTGCAACTAGTTTTGTTTATAAATGAGGGAGTTATACAGTTCTGGATTAATTGATAAATATTAGTTTTCATTTCACAAATTCTCTTAACTTATCTTCTAGCTCTACATATGATTTTTTATCCATTTCATCTTTGCATCTGTCCTTTCATCCATTTCCTTACCTTATCTTTATTTATGATGTTTTGCAACTAGCTAGAGCGTTTTTTAAGCTATAATTCACAGGATTGAACTCATACAACACACATAAAACCCTTAAAAAGATTAACAAATCAATATAAATAGATAGATATGTGCAAAATTAACCTCTTGAAGGTAATAGTAAGAAAAAGTATATTATTATTAATAGTTGATGGAGAGCAATGATGGTGGAGTAGCAACGTAAAGCTTCTCTAGTGGAGCTTAGAGTTAGAGAGAGAGAGTAAATCTTTTAAGGCCACCATATTTTCCCTTTAGGTTTGATTCTCCTTAGTATTTTGTGTTAGAGAACAAAATTTTGTAGCACATTTTAAAAAATTGCCACTAATAAAAGTGACAGTTGCTTCAATTAAAAAAATAAATAAAAGATTGCTATGGAATATCATGTATATTATAATCATTAATTATAACTATCCCCAATTATAAGTCCCTAAAGGACTGATTTGCTGTAGTGATAACTCCTTTTAGTTTCTAAATAACTCATACTTACAACCAAGATGAGGGTACACATATTGTATAACAAAATAAATATCATGACAAGATCTATTCTTGACCATGAACTTAACTTGTCAAAGCATAGACTCACTCGACGTAGTAATGCTAAATTGTCTTATGAATCTACAAGACATAACCATCCAATCTTATTAAGTAGATCTCTTGTCATCATTGTTATTATTATCATTATTATTATAAAGTGTAATGCTAAATTAAATACTCTAAAGTGCTAATAGTTTCTTAAGGGAAAAATAAATACTCCATTCATAATTGAAGCTAAATATAGCTTATCATTCCTAAGATAACTCAATACAAACCCCTAAAATGACAACAACAACTTCAAGAGCCATCTTGAACTTTCGAAGGAACCACCTTTATCCTTATCCAATAGTTTAAGAGACTATTTTAAACCAAAAGGGGAAAAAATGGTTTGATCTAAAGGGAGTAATGTGGTATGACAACAAACTATGTGTATCACATAACTTTAAATTAAAGAATGAGATTCTGAAAGAGACTATTCAAAATATTCAATACATGAAGAAGGCACTAAAATATATAAGGATATCAAGGATTATCATTGGTGGAATAATACATAAAGGGAGATAACTACATATGTGTCTACATGTCTCACTTACTAACAGATCAAGATTGAACATCATAGAATAGTTGGTGTTTTGCAGCCTCTACCAATATCATAATGGAAACAAGAACATCTCATAAACAATGCAACCTAGATAATTACAAGACATAAGTCAACCTGAGTCACTGTTACGCTCTTTCTAGCAAATGCTACTACTCCACCATGTACTCATACCTTATCATGACAATGCAAAGATGAAAAACCTACTAAACACCACAATTATATATATGATCTCCATAAATTCTTAGATATAAATTAATCTAATTGTATAGTTCAAATAATAACATTCGTAAGTCTTTCAAAAACCACTAAAGAAATCTCTCTTGACATTAAAATATAACTAGGCTAAGTAAATCGTCTATTGAATAGGTTATTACACTCCAAAAGTATCAAGCATGCTAACATCCTTATAATTCATTAACCATCCTCATCAAATATATAATAACATGCACAGACCTACATAAAGTAAATGTTGCAATCAAATTTGTTGAAATATTTATATTTAGCTCAAAAAACAACAATCTTAAGATTAGAATTCAGAAAACTAAGATTTTAGTTTCAGCTCAACTGAATCATAACTTAGTATTAACCACAACTCTTCTAGAAGTTGGCATACAAATGCATGCAACATGTTTCCACAACTCTTCTAGAAGTTGGCATACAAATGAGTGTCTTAGACAAGTATTAGTCTTTTATTAACAAACGCTTCTTAATATTTTTTTCTTTTTCTTTTAATTTTTTTGACATAAAATATTAGACTAAAGTGTTAAAGCAAATTTATTAACCTTTTGGTTTGGTTTTCATAAAAAAAAAAACTTAATTCTTCTTTTTTTTTTTTCAAAGCTAGCTGTTGCATGCAACACAAACCCCTAAAATGACAATAAACCTCGAAGGAAACTGCCTTTATCCTCATCCATAGTTTAAGAGACTATTTCAACCCAAAAGGGAAGAAAAAAGGTTTGATTTGAAGGGATTAATGTAGTATGACAATAAACTATGTGTAGCAAAAAAACTCTAAATTGAAGAATGAGATTATGAAAGAAACTATTTAGAATATTCAATACCTCAAGAAGGCACTAAAATGTATAAGGATATGAAGAAACATCATTGGTGGAATAATATATAAAGGGAGATAACTACATATGCGTCTAGATGTCACACTTACCAATAGATCAAGATTGAACATCATCAAATAGCTAGTGAGTTACAGCTTCTATCCACTATCATAATGGAAATGGGAACATATAATAAATGGTGTGACTTAGAAAATTATAGGATTGAGTTGACCTAAGTCATTGTCATACCTCGAGCACCAAATGCTATTACTTTGCTATTTATTCATACCTTATCATGACCATGCAAAGGATCAAAATATCTACTAAATACCACATTTAATCTCCATAAACTCTCATATATATTAGTATATCAAATTATATAGTTTAATTGAAAATATAAAATCGATAAGTCTTCCAAAAACCACTTGACAAATTTCTCTTGATGTTAAAATACAACTAATCTGAGTAATTTGCCAATTGAATCAATTAAAACAATCCAAAAGTATTTAACTTCCTAACATCCTTGTGATTCATTAACCAACCTATCATATATTTGGTAAAATGCATAGACCAACGTAAACTAGATGCAACAATCAAATATGTTAAAATATTTAGGGAAAAATTCAAATATCATCCCTAAACTTTGACTTAGATGTGAATTAATTCTCTAAACTTTTAAAATATGATTTTTTATCCCCTGAGCTTCGATAAGTTAGTAAACAATTTTCATAGGTTGAGAATAACTCTCTTAATATTTGATTTTTATGTATAAATACTTCTTTAACTTATCAAAGTATGCTTTAACACCCCCTGAACTTTGTCCATAATGTGACATTTTCAAACTAAAAAAAAATAAAAATGTCCTATATATTACCAATTTATCAAAGTTTAAGAAGTTAAAAACCTTACTATGAAATTTTAGGAAATCAATTCGTATCTAAATCAAAGTTTAGAAAGGTTATTTGTAATTTTTCCAAATATTTATATTTAGCTCAACATATAGCACAAACTTGACACAAGAATTGAGAACACTAAGAATCCACTTTCAACATAATTGAGTGGCAACTTGGTGTCAACCACAACTCTTTTAGAATTTGGCATACAAACACGCGAAACATATTTCCACAAAACTTAAAGCAACAAAACATGATTAGGTTCATAAACTTGTGGTCTCCAAAATAACATGCAAGGGTCGTTTACATTACCATCTGTGGAAACTTTCTAATCATCTTATAGTGAACTTATGACCCAAATCTAACCATCTGCAGTTTAGCCCATAACAACGTTTCTGAGAACGTCCAATTCCATTGATTGACATACCATTGTAACTTTCTTCCCTTTCTCTGACCATGTCAAACATGATTCCCTTGTATCGACAGCCCTTTCTATGTTGATCCTAACTAATTAGATGAGTGTCTTATGCAATTACTGGTCCTTTATTATGGACCGCTTCTTGATATTTTATTCTTTTTCTGTAATTTGTTTGGCACAAAATATTAGACTTAAATGACAAAGCATATTTGTTACCCTTTCAGATTGGTTTTCCTTCGTGAGGAACTTAGTTCTTTCTTTCAATACTAGACATTGCATGCAACAACAATTTTTATTATAAACTTTTCCTTTTTTATATATATTATATATATATATATATATATCAAAGATCATGATGCCAACATTATTCTGGTGTCCAAAAGGAAAAAAAAAAAAAAAAGAGAACAAGAAAAATGGACTTGACCGGCTGGCATACTTGGATCCTCGGAAGTGCTTGTGCTTAAGTACCCAAGCACAAGCCGAGCATGCATGCCTCGGCTATGATATAAGACTCCTTTATTATCACCCTATCGGGCGTGATCATGAGGGTGAGATTGTTGGTGTAAGGATTTGTGAAAACCGTACCTGAGAGGAAAGCCCGGATTGACCGAGTCAGAGTCGACCAAGGTGTTTTAGCTTTGGTATAATTGAAAAGATTTGAATTATTAACAGCAGCAAGTTATTTGTTGATTTGGGGCATTATGTAATTTCTTCAATCTTAATGCGTAAATATCATAAATGGTTCCATAGCATAATACGTTATGGAAAATCACAAAATAAAGAAAAAAACCCACTAATGTACAACTGCGGTAGAAATAATACCATGGGAGGGATGCATGAATCAAAATCAAAATCAAAATCCAAATTTACTAACTTTCCATGCTTGGAGAGTGTCATTAAAATCAAAATACATGACTCAAATGGAAATATTGGAACATAAGAATCAATAAATTCATCCATTGATAACCTGCCATCTATAATTCTAAATTCCGTCCTCAACACAACACACTAATATATATGAACTGCCAACAAACAGTATCATATGACTACATTCCTCAATATGGATGAAAGTACCAATAAGAAATGTGCAATTGTTCTAATGGCATTGCTCATGGTATCATCCATCCTTATTTTTCCATACTATATGCAATCGGAGCCTCCTGTTGCGTTCGCCGTGCTTCTCTCTTGTATTCCTATATTTACATTCTTCTACTGCCTTTACTTGGCATTGTTTGTATGGTGAATTTGCTGTTGCACAACATGGATTGCTATTTGCAGAGAGTGTGCTTCCTCAACCAGATGGGTAACGACAGCAACATAGTATTTATTTATTTATTATTATTATTTTCTTCATGTAGGCAAAGGTGGGGTTTGGTTTGTTTTAGGAGTTAACTTTTCTTCAATGTCAGATTAAATAAGATCTATGTCCCTTCTAGGATATAATTATGGATTATTTGCTGTATTTTGTATGCTGTTCTTCTTTGACATTTAAATGTGTGGGATCCATCAGATTTTCGTATTGCCTCTATAAAGAGGATATAAAAAATCTTGTATTTAGCCCATCCAAAAAATAAAGAAGATTTATTGCTAGTATAAACTTAGAGTGACGAGTGATTAATAGAGGCGAATAAAATATTGCATGATCCTTTCACAAATAGAACGTCTTTTTAGTACTTTGGTGTGGAATTGACCTTTTGGCAGTAGCTAATTAGGTTTTTATGGCTTGCAATTTTGTTTTTTTTTTTTTTTTTTTTCTTTCCAATCTTATGGCTTGTAATTATATGATCCAATACAAAACTTTTCGTATCACCCATAATACATTGTGCTAGGTAAATTCATGTGATCCTAATCCAAGTCTTAATGTGATATCGGCATGTCTGGTGCGACATGCATACCTATTTATATATATAATTGTTGTATATTACTGGGAATATTCGTATTTAGATTCTTACATTATCGCAATTTATTTAGCTAAATATGGAAATATCATTAAGTTTTTCATCTGAAATAGGAATAGGAAATATAAATATAAAGAAAATAAGACATTTAGATAATGGTTTTGTTTGTTGCATTAACCTATTGATAAATAATCTTTTTATTTTTACAACTATAGAACACCAAAAATATCAAAATTCTTTGTGTGCACAAAATGAAAATTAAATTATTAGATTTGAGGGCATAAATTCAATGACTGATAAATTATAAGTCATTCATTGACATTCCTTGTATAATTAATTCTTAACATCTCTTTTTCTATGACAATGTTTGGTTATCTAATACAACAAAATATTAAATTATAATATCCTTGTGATTAAAATAAATACAACAAAATCATTTAAGTTAAAATATAAAACAATCACGTACACATGATTTGTCTTCTTGGAAAATAATTACGATAAAATATTTAAGCAACAGTGTAAAATAACCACATATGAAACCAAATGTCAAGTAACTAAAGCAAAATAAATCTAAAACAAACTTACTACACAAAGATTTATGGAAAAGAAAATGATAAATTGTACTATAAATATATATATCATGACATTGAACTACGGGATTTTTATGTAAACAATATATACAGACCATTAAAAAACTAAATGTAAGAGTTGAAGAATTTGATAAACTATGGAAGTATCATAATAAGTGAGAAAATAAAATACATAATAAAATTGTAAAAAAAAATAATTATGATAAGATGCTAGAAGAAGGTACTATGACATGACGGTATCAACTTAGAAGAGGGTGACAAAATTAACTTATTAAAGATATCAAGGATTTAGGAATTGAGATATTATTATCACCTCATAGCACTCTTAGGAGGGTTATACCGCAATATCCATTTAAACTTTGGAAATTCAAAATAACAATCTGTTGAATTGTATTAGACTTGTTGATATTTTAGTTAGTTAGTTGGTTAGACTTATTTATTTAGTTACATGTATAATTGACAATTAGCAAGTTAGTTAGGCTCTACTCATATATATATCTATACAGGAATTTGAGTCACTTTTTGCTATAGCACTTTAATTCGAGAACAAGATTGTGTAATTCTCTCATGGTATCAAAGTGGGTTGTTAGTTAAGGCTTAAATAATTTTCTAATTTGAATTCTTTCTTTCTAATTGCAAAGTTAACACGATCGAAATTGTTGAAAGAGTTTTTGCATCTGAATGGTTGGTGAGACATCAATCTTAGATCCTCTCTATATTTTCTGATCAGATAATCTAGGTATGATCCTTAGAAACATTATCTTTAATGGAAACAATTACATGACTTAGAGTCAATTAGTAAGACTGGCGTTAGCGTTAGGAGCAAAACTGAAATTAAGATTTGTTGATGGTTAGATTACTAAACCAAATGAAGATTCTAAGGATTATACTCAATGGATTTGAAATGATTACTTAATTAGATGCTGGATCTTGGATTAATGGTAAGTGATTTGTCACAAAACTTCATATATGGGTAATATTCGTTCGAATTATGGAACAAGATTGTAGAACTATACGTTCAAGCAAGTGGACCTTTGACTTTTCAATTAGAGCATGAGATCAAAACATAAAACAAGGAAATTCACTAGTTGTAGTTTACTATAATCGATTAAAGAAAGCTTGGGTTGAATTGTATATGTTTAATCCTTATCCAAAGTGTGAATGTGGAATTGTGAATTACTGTAGTTGTGGATTAAAAGATAAGCTTACGGATTTTGAAGCAAAACATAAACTCATGCAATTCCTTATGGGACTATCTGATGTATATGAAAAAACATAAAATCAAATTTTGTCTTGTGATCCTCTTCCAACTATTAATAAGGTATTCTATATTGTTTAACGAATTGAAAAGTGAAGGCAAGTGATGGCAGCTTTGGATATTGATTATGTTGCTTTTTAAGTGAACAAAGCACAGCTTCCTTTGAGGAGTACAAGAAAGAATTCATGAAGGCAAATCTAAGGTGTAAGCATTGCAAGGGGACAAGTCATTCTATAGAAACTTGTTTTGAGATAATAAGCTATCTAAAGTGGTATAAGAGAAAACATAACAAAACAAAAGGAAAATCAACAGCAAATTTTGCTAGATTAGAAGAAACTCCATTGGAATCTAATGTTGAAATGGTTGATAATAACAATCAGGTTGTTAATCCTCAATTATTTTAGGGTGTATGTTAGGAATTCTTGATGTTTATGAAGGCAACTGGAGAAAAGGAAATAAGGGCAATACGCATAGCAAACATTATAGGTACTTTTACTTTTACTACTGTTAATTCACTTGGTAAAGTAAATAGTAGTGAGGTTACCTGGATAATTGCCATAGGGATAACTGACCATATAAACTCTTATGACCATTTGTTGTTCAATAAACAAACTCTTCTTACTCATATCAAAGTAATAGTACTTGATAATACATACAAACAAATCAATTATGTTGGATCAGTAAAGATCACTCCATCCTTAACACTTCATAATGTTTTTCTTGTACTAGGTTTCAAACACAATCTTCTTACAACTCGTAGACTTTTTCAAGACAATGATCTCGTAGTTACTTTTAATCAAAACTCTTACTTCTTTTAAGGTCAGAGAATTAGTAAAACTATAGCTATTGGACAATTTCGACATGGTATATACATACTTCAAGACACTAGTAATGCTTTCCCTTTTGTTCAAAGAAACACTAATATCTTGAATTCTCCTTGTACCGAACATGGAACACTTAATGTTATTACAATTGATGAAGTTGATATTACTTTTTTAGACAACAAATTAGGCCATTCCTCTTTTTCAAAATTACATCATTTGTTTGATTTTAGTCATGTAAACCCTAAACAACTTGTTTGTAAGATTTGTTATTTAGCTAAACTACATAGACTACCCTTTTCCTTGAGTAGCAGAACATCTAATTTTTTTTTTTCAATTACTACATATAGACGTTTAGGGGCCTTATCATGTGGAATCAATTGATGGAGCTAGATATTTTTTTTACTATAGTGGATGACCTTTCAAGATGCACTTAGACTTTTTTGCTTGCTCACAAATCTTAAGTTACCAAAACACTCCAACATTTCCTTGCTTACATATAGAACCACTTCAAAGCCATACCAAAATTTATCTACATAGACAATAGAATGGACTTCTTATCCAAAGATACACAAAACCTTTTTTCTAAGCTTATCATCCTACATCAAAGAACCATTACTTATACCCTACAACAAAATGGTAGAGTTGAAAGGAAATATATGCATTTTGGGATAAGTGTATTTTGACGGCTACTTACTTAATCGATCATATGCCTACAACTACCTTATAATGGAAAACCCCTAATGAAGTTCTCTTTGGTCATCTACTTACCTATAGTCATTTGATGTTTATGCTTTATAGTAAATTTGTCTCCTTATAAAGATAAATTTGACAAGAGAGGCAATAAGTGTATCATGTTGAGATATGGACATGGTCAAAAGGATTACAAACTCTATGACCTTGAAGCAAAAAGAATTATAATGAGTAGAGATGTATTATTTCATGAAGATTGTTTCCCTTTTAAGAAGCATGATATTACTGTTGTTGTAAGTCCATCTAGCCTTGATCCTCTTATGTTACCTATTTCTTTTCTAGAAATTCATGCACCCAATCTTGCACAACCAGCTAATACTCTTGACGAATCAATTCACATACTTCCTTTTGTCACTCCATGTACAAAATCATCTTCTAACCCACCAGCTAACACAATTCCTTCTGTTCATTCTTAGCCCATTGTTAGACATTCTTCCAGAACCCGATAGCCACCTAAGTGGCTTGAAGATTATGTTCACCATGTCAATGTAGCAGTCACTCCTCTCTTTACCGATTCTTTACCTGATCATTATATTCCATATCCCCTATTCATCAAGGACGCTTTCGCTACCTATTCATCTAATTATGTAGCCTTTTTAGCCTAAGTTTTAGTTACCAAGGAACTTACTACTTATTCACAAGCCTTACAAGATGAATTATGGGTAAAGGCTATGAACAAGGAACTTAAAGCATTAGAAAATAATAACACTTGTGTAATTACTACTTTACATAAAGGAAAACGTACAATTGGGCCAAAATGGGTGTTCAAAATTAAGTATAGGGCTCATGGTTCGATAGAGAGATATAAAGCACATTTAGTAGCCAAAGGGTATACTTAAGTAGACGATAAAAATTACATTGAAATGTTTTCTCCCATAGCTCATTTAGCAACCGTTCGTGTTTTAGTGGCTGTTGCTACGATTAAACATTGGGTGATTTATCGGTTTAATATTAACAATGCCTTTCTTCATAGCTTTTTAGATGAAGAAATTTCCATGAATCCTCCTTTAGGATACACACAAGCACAACCGGGCCAAGTTTGCTAGTTGGTTTGTTCCTTATATGGGCTTAAGCAAGCTTTACACTAATGGAATTGTAAATCTCGTAAATTTAGTTATTTGAAAGTAGAATTGAACCCTAATACTATAAATGACTTGATGATTCGTTAAAGCCAAGCAAGAAAAAAATTTAATAAATTATAAATTTAAATATATTATAAGTAGTAAAAATCTTAGAAATTGATCAAAACCTTAAATCGCGTTCTAAAATCCTAAATCTGATTTATGCATCATTAACCAAATTTGAACCCGAATTTAATCAAAACCTTAAAATTATAACTTTAAGCTTATAAAATAATTAAATATCACTCAATAGTGATATAATTGTAGTCGATTGCAATTATTGACTAAATCGCTTAATTGCGTAAAATTTTAACGAAATCGATACAATAATTTGTAAAAATTATAATTGTAACGAACACCAATTAAATTGATAAATTTTTAAAAAATTCTAAAATTAATTTATGATGATTATTTTTATGATTTTTAAGTTTAGAAAAATTACATATAATTATTTTTAATTTCCATTTTCTTTCTTTCTCTTTCTCTTTCTCTTTTCCTTTCTTTTCTTCTTCTCTTCTATTTTCCTTCTCCTACACGTAAATTTCAACTGCACAATTTCAATAGCTTATGTGCTTAAAATAAATGGACATGTGTTAACCAATTAAGGGAGAAAGGACAAAGTAATAATATAACTATCTAATCCCAATTAATGAAGGGGATAAGCTTCTCTATTTTTATATTATTTACCTCAAAAAAATCATAAACATATCACGCCCAAATCCTGAAAATTTACAAAATTGAAAATACAAAAGAAAAAAAAAAGAAAGAAAGAAGAGTAAAACAAAGCCAAAAACCAAACCATGAAGAATAAGAAGAAAGGAAGAAAAGAAGAAGAAAAAAATAAAAAAAAAAGGTAATTAAAATTATTTTTTTAGTATATATGTATATTATATGGTATGTACATGTATATATGTAGTATTTGTATTGTAGTAAATATTACATTCCCAAAATATGTATGTAGACATAAGTAATTAAATTAAGATATATATGTATGTAGACATATATGTATATAAGTATAATATACGATATGTGTATGTATCTAATAACACTATACATAATATGTATTTAGTAATATTTTTACAAAATAATTGTAGATATATACACATATATATACGTGAAATACTTATTTATGTATATAAGTATACAAATTTATTTTCATATGTATATATATAGATGTATTCGTATAGTATATACAAGTATTTTGCATACATGTAAGCTATCTTTTATGTATACATATATATATATATTTTTTTTTCTCTATGGCATAAATCATATTATATTTATCTATGGCGTAAATATATATAATATAAAGTATATGTTATTATATGTATAACATATAGTATATGTACAACATATAATATATATAGTATACCGAATATTAAGTGGTATATATGTAATATAATAGTTACTAAATAAAATAAATTTATAAATATGTAAGAAGTAGGTACATAAATATATATATGTATATTACCATAAATTAAGGATTACAAATTAGAGTAAATTATAAAATTAATCAAATATAGTATAAGTACATAAATATATATATGTAAATCGTAAAATACAAATGAATAATAAGAAAATAATTAAAACAAATAATAATAATAATAATAATAATAATAGCAATAATAATAATAATAATTGTAATAAGACTAAAATCTCAAAAATAGGAAAAGTATGCTTAAAATAATAAAAATATCAATTATATTATTTAAATAATTATTAAATCATAAATATATTAAGAAAAAGCTAATATTAATATTTTATAAATTTTAAATTAAAATAATAAATTTTGTATTATTTTTATATTACAATTCAAACTGTGAGTCAAAATGTCTAAAACGGACCTTACTACGAGAAAATACGCTAAAAAACGATCAAAATGGACTATAAGTTCATAATGATCTGATCTAAAACGAAAAAGTAATATGTGATTCGATAAAAAGCTCGAATAAATGATTTCACGTAAATCAATGACCGATTTAAGAAAACAGTACAATTTAGCATACTAGTTTAGTTATTTAATTCCCAAACCTACTACTTTCCATATTTTCTTAATGTTAGGTGATCCTGAAATCAAGACCGACTTACCTTTGGACTATTACAATTCTTGACATCATTTATGACCAAATGAGTACTCCCAATGACTTTATACTTGTTTTGTGCTTATAGTTAATGCACATGAATTAAATATTAATAATTTGATGCATGGGGGTTTGGGTTATGCATGCGACTGATATTGATTAATTACTGTGCAAAATACTGTTAAATGTAATAATTGAAGATTTGGTTATATAATTGATTGTTGCATAATTTAAATGATTTGTTGATAATGTTTGACCACCTCATAAATTGACTTAATCATATTCAACTCAACTAAAATTAAACGGATCATGCATAAAGCACGAACATTGCATATAATGTTCTAACCATCACCTCACGCGGTTGGTAATGAAGGGCCTTGGAGGGATGGATTCCTATATGATTTAATCAGTACAGTGCAGGAGTATTGGTACTACAAGACCCTACCTTTGGCTCGCAAGTTCTGTTGGTGCCAAAGACGCTAACCGTAGATAGCTGTGGTTCGCGTCTAAAGACCACTGTTGTAGGGTATGAGTGTAGATTGTGGGGGCTACTTCACCGTTAGACCTTGATATTGTATACTCTCAACTGTTAGAAGTAGAAACCTGTTTTGTGAAACAGGGAGTTTATATATATATAATTATATAAGGTTAAAAACTTAGGTGCTAGAGCTCGGTTGTGATTGATGCCGATATATCTCCAACCCTTACTTCGGAGGGCGTTAAATCGATATTGTATGCAGTACTAGTCAACTGAATATATACTATTTGGCATGCTGCTTGTTTATGCATTCATATGTTTGGTAATAAACTGTTTGATAACTTGTTTGCCGATATAGTACAAAGGATAACTCACTAAGCTCTTGTAGCTTATTCCCCAATAGTTTTCTCTTACAGGTTACTAAATGATCGAGCATGGGTCAAGAATTGAGACTTGAGTGCCAAGGTCGAAATACATAAAAGTTAGAATATGAGGACAGACTATATGGTTCATTTGAATTATTATATATATAGTTATTAATACTACATTTAAATTTTGTAACTTTAGTAAGTTTGAGTTTTAGAACTTTACTACCTAATCTTATTGTTAGGTAGAGGATACCGATTTTCTGCGGTTCTGATGGACTGTGGTTTATCAGATATCTATAGTCACATATATATGGTCATAAGTTAATTAAATTAAGAATAAAAAAATAAATAAATAAAAACTTTAGTGACTAAGTGTTTGAAATCTTGCAATTTCTGACTTGTAAGATGATTTTTAAATCATGGATGCACACATGATATGAAAATTTTAGGTAATCCTACTAGATCCCCTTTAGGATCATGACAGAAATGTTGAAATTTCAAAATTTCTCATTCGACAAGGTTTTGTTCAATCTAAAATAACTATTCTTTGTTTACATTTGTGCATATTGATGGATTTCTTGCTATCCTTTTACATGTCGATGATATGCCCATAATAGGTGATTGTCAAGCATCCATTATTGATCTGAAGAATAAGTTGCATTAGGCTTTTACTATAAAGGACTTAAGACTTATACGATATTTTCTTGGCATTAAGTTATGCACCACTGATTCTAGCATTTTTCTTAGTTAACACAAATCCATTACTGATCTTTTGTACGACATGGGGATGATAGGTGCTAAACCAGCACTCTTGCCTTTACCTTCTTGTGTATGTTTAGATTAGAATAGTGGCAAACCTTTATCTAAACCCACTATATATTGAAGGTTGATTGAGCGGTTATTATATCTCACTCTTACTAGACTTGACTTAGCTTATCCTGTTTACTATCTAAGTCGGTTCTTGTTGAAGCCTTATTCTTTACATATGCATTTTTCCATGTACTTATTGTGTTACCTCAAAGGATTACTCTCACTTAGGTTGTTTTATCTATCAAAAAATTCTTCAAACTTGCTTGGTTGTTCTAATTCCAACTAGGTAACTTATCTTATGGACCAAAAATCAGTTGGGGGGATTTTGTATTTTTCTTGGCAAGGCCTTGGTGACTTGGAAATCAAAGAAACAACGTATAGTATCAGTTTCCTCTGCTGAAGCAGAGCACCTAGCTATGGCTGTTGCTATTAGAGAACTTAAGTGGATTTTTCATGTTGCACACAACTTGTAGGTTTTTTTGCAGACTCCCATTATGCTTTGTTGTGACAATAAAGCAGTTGCTTCAATTGCTAATAATCCTTACCTACATGTTTAAACTAAACACATTGAGGTAGACATTCATTACACTCGAGATCAAGTTACCTAGAGATTCTTGAAGACTCTTTATGTTTCCTTTCGTTTGCAATTGGCTGATCTCTTCACCAAGCTTGTCACTATCGCACAATTGCAGTTTTTTCTTTCCAAGTTAGGACTCAATACTACCCCAACTTAAGAGGGGGATGTTGGACTGTATTAGACTTTGTTGATATTTCAACTAGTCAATTAGTTAGACTTGTTTATTCAATCATGTGTATAATTGACAACAAGCAAGTTAGTTAGGCTCTATGCATATATATATATATATATATATAGGATTTTTATTAATTCAATTCATCATATTCATTCACTTTCTATTATAGCACTTTACATCGAGAACAAGATTGTGTAATTCTCTCACAATCAATTAAAAGTTTAGAAAAATTATATACACACACACATATTTATGTATATATTAAGTATGTTCGCTCTTCCTTTTTATATCCCATAGCTCACCTCCTTAGACATAATTTTAGTAGCAGTCGCTACTATGTTTTTGTTTTCAAGTTGTCTTTGTTCATTATGGAATGTGCATTAAAAAAATTAATTTCACTTTAAAATATGTAATTAAATTGAGATATCCAAGTTAGTGCATATCTTTACCTTTCCCCATCAATAAATTGTATATCTCCATTAGAACAAAAAGGCAAAGGAGTACATGATTACTCTATTGTGTCTTTTTCTTTTCTACAACACAATATAAACAAATATGATTATTGATTACAAATCAACGAATGACTTAGAAAAAACAAATGAGAATGAAAATTGGCAAAAATTAAGTAAGATTAAGTTGGAAAATAATAACTTTGGATAACATCAACCAAAGCCATCTTATTGCGCATCTATTTACATCCTAATAAATATATTCACCATTATGGATCTCACTTTCACAATTCCTTGATATAGAAAGATGTCATGAAAGCCTCCAAGAATGTAAATATCTTTCAACTTGTTTTGATCATGTGTGCATTTGTAGAGTCAATCATGAAGTGAATGAAGTTGCTGATTGTCTTGCCAAACAAGGGCTTCAAGACCTCTATTCCATGTTTTTTTGTTGATCATATCCCATTGTGTTTTTGTCAAAATTTGTTGTTAAACATTTTTGTGATGCGGGTGAACCCCATGATGCTTTAAACCTCGGCTAACTCTTTTTTCATGACTTTGTTAGACTCAGGTTTTTCTTTCCTAAATAGCATTATTGTTATTTACCCAAAAAAAATAGAAAAAAAAAAAAAAACCGACTAACCACACTCATCTTTGGGGAAAAAACACATACCAAAACATAAGTGTTTTAGAGAAATTTTACTAAAAAATGAAAATTAAATAACATTAATTAAAATCCATCCCATAATTCTTTATGGGATTACAAACTAATTGGCCTTAATTTTTTCTATGTAAACAGGAAAAGAAATCAAACAAAATTCAATATGCTGTAACAACATAGAATTAATTTATCTGTTAAAAAGAAAAGGGTGGGGAGGGGAAAAAAAAAAACCTTCGTCCACCAAAAGCAACTCAAGCTAAAGGTGGAAGCTTTTTACTAGGTTTTATAGTTTTTAATCGCACCAAGTCAATTGACGAGGAATTTTGAGATTTTAATAGTAAATTTCCTTTCGTAGCTATTCTGAATAGTTTAACCAATTTCGTTTGTTCATGATCAGAATTAATTAGGTTAATTATTAAGTTTTATGTCTTCGCTTTGATCGACACCTACGATCTTTTCTTCGTGGTATATATATTCTTCAGGGTATTATTTATTGAATCTTAAGTTATTCGGCGTTAGTATAGATAGGGTTTGACTCAATGATTCGAGTCATTAGGGTTTGAGGCATTAGGAAGCTAATTAAGAATTTGATCTTACAGTGTTTTTGAGTAAAGGTCTAAGATATCATAGGACAGATCGGAAGAATTTGGCTTTGGTAATTGAAAATCTTTGGGTCTTTAACCATTTTCAGTTCTAAATCAATTATCATTTTCTTTTTCCTTACTTTGAAGTTGGAAATGATGTTGTTGCTGCTGTTGTTGTTGTTAAATATATATATTGTAGCTTATGTTTTTGTTAAAAAGAAGATGGTGCATACGTAAATAAGGATACACACATGCATGAGGGACATGCATAAATGCACAATGGACATGCACTCACAAAAGTACACATGTATGCATGTATACACACACTTACATAAGTACATATGCCCACGTGCATGCATGCATAAACAACCTAAGGCATATAATATATATATATATATATGTATGTATATTGGGTCTTTTTCTTGAGCGGGGCATTAAGTACATATATTTTTACCAATTAACCAATTTCTAAACATTTGAGTAGATCCTAAAGAGATCCTACTTCCTCATGAATTTATCTTGAATCAAGATTGAATGGGCCAAGTTTAGTTAAATTACAATTCAATTAAAAGGAACGAGAATTATTGGATTACAAAGTATCCATTACTTCGAATTCAAATATATATATATATATTAAAATTTTTTGAATGCATCATTCCGTATAAACCCAAGTCATAACATATTCAAAAGAGACAACAAAGAAACACAACAATCCATCCTAAATGACCACAATAGATCGCTATAGGACTGCCCTATTTGATTGTTGGATAATCTCCATTCAACTGACTGTAATGATGGTCAAATACCTAGCACCTAAACACCCTTCTCTATCCCTTATTAAATAATTTAACTTTGAGTTTTCCAACTTCTAGCGAATCCAGCCTATATAGTATATTGCGGGGGTATTGCCCGTGTAATTGTATCCTACTTAGCATCTTATACACAATAATTCCCCACACTGGATTGGTAAACACCCATGTGCAATAAAAAGAAGGAAGCCCAAAACCCTACAGTTCTTTAACTTTAAGTGTATTCATAAATCTAAGGCATTTTATATATATACACACGTAGACATACATATTTATATACTTATTAGAATTTTTGGAATGTTTCACTCTTTATAAACCTAAAGCATAAGAGACAACGAAGAAACACAACGGCCATCCTAAATGACCATAGTATATTGCTAAAGAACAACGACTTGATCGTTGGTTGATCTCCATTTGATTGACTATAATGATAATTGAATACCTAGTGCGCACCCAAACACCCCCTTCTATCCCTTCTTAAATAACTTAACTTTGAGTTTTCCAAATTCCAGCTAGTTCAGCTTACATCGTATATCACCAGAGTATTGCCCTTATAACCCCATACTGTTGACCATCTTGTACACATAATAATTCTCCATATAGGATTGATAACCACCTAAGTGTAATAAAGAGAAAGGAGCTCAGAACCCTAAAGTTTTGTGGCAATATGTCAAACGAACAATATAGCTACCTAATCAACCAATTAATCTTCAGCCATGCATATTTAGAGGTGCAAAAAGAACAAGCAAAGTTAAGGATGATGAATTCCCATAAGTTTCACATATCCTAACGCTTTTTTCCATTTCAACAGTGTGATCGAAGGCCATGCTTGTTTCATTCTTCTCTAGATAGGAAAGTACCACTATGTTTCAGTCTAAAAATCTAGTAAAGATATAAGCTCTAACTTTATTTTCATGGTAGCGAAGGATTTCACGTCTCTATAATTTGCATATAAAGAAATTTCTAATTACTGTGGTGCATAGTATCCCAAAAAACCAATTGTCCCTACTCTTTTGAGTATTTTTAGATAAACTTTACTTTGTGTCATATTGACATAAGAATTTAGGACGCAATCATTCTATGGAGATAATTCTCAATTAACAAAATAAGTGTCCTATATGAATACTAATCTTTTGTTAAGGATTGTTTCTTGATATTTTATCACCTTTCTCTTTCAATTTGTTTGGCACATAATGTCAGTAACTAAATGACATAAAGCAACTTTGTTGCCTTTTCGAATTGCTTATCCGGCAAAGCAACTTATTTCTCTTTTCTCAATGCTAGCCATTGCATACAATACTAATTTCTTCATTTTATTTTATTTTTTACTTTTTACACGTATGCATATATACGTACGCACATACATACATATATTGAAGGCCAAGATGCGAACACTAATCCTCGGAAGGGGCGAAAAGAAAAAAAGAAAAAAAAAAAGAAAGAAAAAGGAAAGTTATTGGCTTGGATGCCTGACATTGGTTGGACTTGTATGTCTAAGTTCTGACATGCCACATATCCATGCTTTTGTAACTCAAGCGGGCCCACCCATGCTTGGGCTAGAACGTAGAGCTTTTTTTACCAGCCTTACCACTACCAAGCGGAAGTTTGATTTGAGGCGAACACCGTTGGTAAGGA
The DNA here is from genome assembly GCA_024138015.1 of Lumnitzera littorea. Lineage (NCBI taxonomy): Eukaryota > Viridiplantae > Streptophyta > Magnoliopsida > Myrtales > Combretaceae > Lumnitzera > Lumnitzera littorea. The sequence goes on from JAMXBB010000008.1 coordinate 90,135,737, forward strand.
TTTCCCAACATCTTACCCGAGAGGAACGGGATTGGTCAAGTCATGGTTGACCCCAACTCTGTAGCTACCATGTAATCGAAAAGGCTTAAACTGCACGTCATCATTAGCGGTAAGTTATTTATTGATTCGATGGATTACATAATTTCTTCAATCTTAATGTGTAAATATCGTAAATGAGTCAATAAGGATATGAGTGAGCTAAACAGAATGTCCCTAAAAATTTTTAAAAGTTGCATAAATCCTTAGCTTTTTTTTTTTTTTTGAAAATCTATACTTAACCCTTCATAAACAAACAAAAAAAGATATAATGATATTAATACATTATATGAATAGATGAATGACATATAAGTATTGATAATATTGAGAGAGAAATGAATTAATCAAAATCCCAATTTACTAACTTCCCATGCTTAGAGAGTGTAGTAAAAGCAAAATATACAATTAAGATGGATATATAGAACTTAAAAAATCGATAACTTCATCTAATCAAAGCTTGCCTCCTATGCTTTTATATTCAATCTTATTCCAATATTAACATAAACTATCAATATACAATATCATCCTACATTCGTCAATATGGATCAAAGTAACAATAGAAAGTGTGCAATGGTTGTAAAGTTGTAACTCCCGAGCACCTACAACACTACAACCCCCCACATGTTCGGTATAATTACTAACACGTTATGTGTAAACTTTTACTAAATTTTCTAAAACATTTACTATAATCTCTAAAAAAGAACAAATTTATTCTTCAAATAAAATACTACAACTACTGAGAAAATTTTATAGAATATTAAACAATTTTACTATGCATGAAATGGTAATCGTAGTTACTCTATCGCAATGGTCATCCCTATAATCAAAATTCTACTCGCCACTCCCCATCTTGGTAATCATGATAATCATAACCAAAATTGCTAAATTATGAAGTTTTTATTTAATTATCTGTACTTGAAAAATAATACAAGGTGAGATCAAGCCTAGTATGGAATATACAAACACATGCGTATGAATATACAATTTTTCAATTACACACATAAGTATAGAATATCATAATATAATAACCATCTATTTAATTATTTTTATTTTAGTCAGTCAAGAAATATAGGGTACTTACAACTAAAGGTATATAAATAGGTTTTAGCTCACAGGCTAACCTGTTTAACTTGCTTAAAATTAAAAAAACTGGTTATGACCAAGTATTTTTGGTCCAGTTAAAAAGTGAGCCAAATTAACCTAACATGTTTAACTCTTGAGGCAAAGTGGACTAGTTTGGGTTAGCCCACTACGCCTTTAACCTGCGAGCTGACTCATTTAACCCGCTTAAAAAACGGGTTAAGGTTGAGTGTTTTTGGATGTTTAAAAAGCGGCCTAAATGAGTTCAACCCGTTTAACCCATAGGTTAAAGTAAGTTGAGCTGGGTTGGTCTATTTAACTCACTTACACACCTCTACTCATGATCCCCATACACATAATTATACATAATATCATATAGTATCAATGTTAGGTACTCTCTAACATCTTAGAAACCAAGTTACGCCCTAAATTTATTGAGATCATTTCCATGTGAAACTCTATTCAGGACATCATCATGTAAGGATCATTAGGTTGCCACCCCAAGATCATCGGTCTTCCCAATCCCTTGAGCTTAGCTAAGTACACGCAATATACAAAATATAATGTCATATAATTAACTACATCCTATTAAATTCTCTCACTTAGCAATCACATATAGCAAACAAGTATCCAAAACCTAAAATCCTGAACAATTATAATCCATAAGTCATGTCATAATCGATATAGTTATCAAAATCGCGATTCTTTCTATGAGATTTTACAAGTTTACAATTTTAGAAAGTTTTTCTAAGTTAACTCATTTATAAATTCTTTTTTATATAAAAGCTTACGTTTTTAACTAAGTTTACATGTAAACTTAGTAAAAACTTACGTTTTTTATGAGGTTTACTAATTTTACAAATCTAAGTTGAATGGGCTAATAAAAAAAGTACAACTAAGCTTTTACAAACGATCAACAATTAGAGCATTACATCCCCTTCTCGATCCTATTTTATTTTTCCTCTTTTTCTCTCTCATAATTGCTTATTTTATATATATAGCCTTTATCCAAGTTTTAACTCCAATAGCAAAACTTACAAAGAAACTATATACTTCAATTTATACCTTTAATAACTTAAAACGAATTGAAATATTTTTTTTTCTTTAAGTCATTTAAAAAAATAATAATAATGAAAATGTTTAGTTTCAACTTTGGTTATCATTCTTTCGTATATGTTAAATAATATATCATTAAGAAATTTTTATGAAAAAAAAAAAACTTAATTTCTTCATTTTTTTATTTCCATTATATATTTCAAATTTTGAATAATTACTAAAAGCATATCCATAGTTTTTTTAAGTTATTTTACATAAGTTATATAGACTTACGTTTTTACATTTCGATTTCACGTTTCGATTTTATCGATACTCTAGCGATTCTACTTAGAATTGTGAGTTTGAAAACCTTGATAATCTGTATTTAAACCCGATATATTTATGTAAAAACTCATCACATGTCAGTACTTAATTGAGAACTAAAATCACAACCTAAAACTATAGTTTTTGGATTTAAGTTCCTCGTATTTTAACCTTAAGAAGACCCTCTACAATTGCACTAAATATCATTCTGAATTTAAACCTATGATTAAGGTTTAATCTATGCATTAAAACTTGAGAGAAAGATGTTTAGAACCTATTCTCTTTTAATAAATGAAACCAATTTTGGAATATGTTAAAATTTATTAAGAATGGAATGGAAATTTAGAGAAGGCAAAATGAGGCTTTTTCAAATGTTCTGTGGGCTTTTTAAGTACATGGTGTCCAGATGGTAACATCCTTAGCATCTAGAACTCATATGCTATGATTTTCTTCTTCTTCTTCTTCTTCTTCTTCTTCTTCTTTTGTTTAAGATCCCCCTTGGCATGGTGTTTGGATAATGGGCCTATTGGTATCTAGATGCCAACTTGCAGTTTGTAAATTGTAGACATTGTTCCTTTCAAAAATTCCTTCCGCCCTTGCTCCTTCACCAACACACCTAAATCTAAATCTTCTTTTATACATAAATGATAATTTAAGACTAAAACTTCAAAACCTTCATCAATAAAATCAAAACATCAAAACTTAGAAATCCTAATACTTGCAAATTTTGAATAAAAAATCACTCACACTCATCAAAACCATCCTCTTAGAATCAACTTTTTTCAAATCTTGATCCTAAAATTATCAAATCATAGTTTTCAACTCCTAAATATCAAGGATCTCTTATATATTACTAATCTCAAATCTTCTTAAATCATGAAATTGTCAAAACATTGTAAATTCTAGGGATTCTATGACTTACTTGTGATCTCAACTGATAGCACCACTCCCCTAACACAAAACTCCTACTAACATTGCAAAAACATCATCCACCATGATTCTCTATTGACATTATGAGAGAGTAAAAAAAAAAAAGAATTTCATAAGATTTTCATGCATAATTTATTGAAAATACTCAGAGAAAAGGTTTTGCTTTAATATCTTCCTCTTAATCTTTCAAAAATGGATTGTCTTCTCACTCTTATTGAAATCCGTACAGTGACTCTGCCATAATTAAGATTACATGTGTGATCAGAGGAAGAGGATACAAGAAGTGTTGTTTTGGAGGTTTTGTTTTAATAAGTAAGCTTTGTAAGTATTTTGGATTGTACTAGAATGCCTTTATGTTTAAAAACTTTGTTGAACCTAGGATTTAATATTTGATTTTGATGAGAACAAAAAAAAAAAAAGCATATATTTAAACATGTTTTTGAAGAGAATAAAAATAAGTGGATGATTAAACTAAGTATTATTTGATTATTTTGAGATAATTGAATAAGTTTAATTAGCTTGCTTAATGATTAAATATATCAATTATCTCTACAAGAAATTTAATCTTTTGAAATGGTGATCAAATGATTTTCAAGTTATATTGCAAAGAGTATTCATTTATTGTGCGTTAAAAGAATTTTCAAGTAATATTTAGTCTACCGAGTTGACGGCTCAGGGAAAAACCAGGTTGACGATATAGTCTTAGAAAACACAAAGAAAAGCTCACTAACCTAGAAGAATCGGCTTGCCGGTTCACTTGCCGATAAAGTAATTTTTATCGGCTTACCAGTAATTCAAAGTACTGGCATGCTAGTAAGTCAGATTCAACTAGCCATTGGAGTATTGAATACATTGTAATGGGAAGAAATGAATAGGATAATATGAATGCTCAACAACCTGACTAAGGATAGTAGAGAATTGATCTTTTACTGTAATATTTCAACATTCTCTTGTATTCTTGTTATCTATAATTCTTATTGTCTATAATTCTCATTGTCTCTTATACCATAAATTCCTAATATTTAAAGAGATTTGAAGTGTAGTGCTTGTGAGCTATTAGTTGCAAGTATTGAGAGTTAAAAGCATTACACCAATAATTCTTGAGATTGAATTTTTGTGTTGAGAGTTGAGATTATGATTTGTGTTGAGAGTTGTGAATGTGAAACTTATATAATCAAGTTTGTATTTCTATAGCTCTTAGAGCTTGGATTGAGAAATCAATAATGTAGTGTAAAGTCCTCGGTTGGAGGCATTGTATGTCCGTGGAGATTATGGAGTGGTCCGAATTCCACGTTATATCCGGACTTGATCTTCTTTATCCTTATATTTTTTAATTTCCGCACTTATTATTATTCTATTATTGTTTTAATTACTCTTATTATTGTATTTAGTTGTTTATATCAAAAAAGAATTATAATTTGTCCTTAAACTCAATTCACCCCCCACCCCCCGAGTTTAGCTTAGTGTTCTTCAAACTTATTGATACCAATTACTATCTAATGACTATGCGAGGTTTTACAAAAGATATTGCTAAGGTATTATCCAATTAGGGTTGGTGATTTATGTTAATTCGTCGTGTTTTGGGTTCGTGTCTAAACGGATTTGTGTTTTGAAAATCTTAATCCATAACCTGATCGACTTTATTCATTATGTATAAAAACCTAAACCCATAATTCAACTCATTTAATAAAAATGTTTCATGTCTAAGTTTGACCCATTTATCAATTAAAAAGTTGTAACCAAATCTATAAAGTAGTTATAAACTCATAAGAAAAATAACGATCATAAAATCAACATTTTACAAATAAATATGATACAGTCTTAACACATATATGAATTACACACCAAACAAAGTTTAATAACATAAAATCTAATCAAATATAGCAATTTGAATTTGATTTGCTATATAACATTTTGATATTAAATTGAACCAAGTCACAATTGTATATTACTATTATTGATAATTTTTTCTAGATAGAGATCAAAGAATCCGCATATAAAAACTATTAATAAAAAATGATGTTAAAGCATTTAAAAAAAATTGTTTAGTTTATTACATTCTCTAGAAAGCCAATCCTCTATACACAAGACTTTATGCAATTTCTAACTTTAGTAAGTTACTATGTTGATCAATAATTTAAATATGTACTAAATGTGGATTCTGAAGCAATCGTAGATATCAATGTACCTAAGATATCACATGATGTTTTTATAACTTTAGGATATTAAGATTAATTAGTATTCCAATAACTCAACATACTCAATTCGACCATCATTTTCCACTCTTCATACAAATATAACTCTAATTCAAATTTATTGTCACCTTTAAGCATTTACATGCTTTTAAAGAATTGAAAATCCTAAATTAAGTAAAGATTATAAGTATCATAACAAAAAAAATAAATTTATATCCATTATATATATTTGTAAAAAGGTAAAGTCACTTGAAGTCATCTATTTGTTCATCACTAATAAAATCCTAAGCTCTTTACTTACTATTACTATTATTTAGACTTGTACTGGTTCCATCATTCCACATATTAATGAAAAAAGAGAACATAATAACCTTCTAACTTTCAAAATATTGGTTACTTTAAAATTAAAAGAGTTTATGGATTGAATTTATGACATGTTTTGGAGACCTATTTAATAAACAGATTTGTAAGCTAAACCTTCATCGGACATGAATTTTTTTGCGTTTAAATGGGTTTGATCCGTTTGTATCTCGTATCAACTTTTCCATACACAAACTCATTTGTAATTGTGTTATATTATGTTCAAATTGCTAGCCCCAGTCCATACCCTTATTTTTCCATATATCTAATCCTTTTGACATTTAAATTTTTGGGATTGACTTCTATAAAAGGAGATATAAAAATTCTATATTTAGGTCATCATAAAAATAAAAAGTTTTATTGCCCTTATAAACTTATAGTAAGTAATTAGTGATGAACACAGGGGTGTAAAAAATATCACAAGATTTGCAACTAATATTATTTTCATATGTATAAATATGATTTATACAAAATTCAATAAAAGACTACTAATCATTAACTTTTCGAGGAAAACTTCATCAATGGTTGCGAATCAATTCTAATCTAATAAATGGTCAAGAATTGATCTGATCCAAGATTCCACAAACCATGTTTAAGGTTACAAATCTATTAATCGATTTTAAGATGAAGCTCATATATATAAACAAATAAAGATTAAGTTCTAATTTAAGCTTGCAAACTTACTCACTTAGACTCATGAGTTGACTTATTTAGGGCAAGCCTATATATACAAATATTACATATATTATGTATTATATATTATGAAAATCCAAAAGTTAATATCTATATAATATATATACATATATATTATGTTATATGATAATATAGAATATATAGTCTAGTCTTTATTCATTATTTGTTAATCTTTTTATTTATATATTTTTTTCATTTTGTATATTGAGACTTATAAGTAGACTCAAGCTTAGCTTAGTTCAAGCTCGATGTAAACTTAACTTGATCAAGCTCGAGATCAAGAAAAAGCTCGTTTATCTAATTAAGCTAAGCTCGAGTCTCAATTTGCAAGCATGGTAAAAGCGTAACTCAAATTTTTGAATAATTTTTAAATAAATCAAACCAAAGCTTTTAAATGAGCTAAATCCTAACCTTTCGAAGCTTGGCTCATTTACATCCCTCCATGCTAGAGCACCAAGCCACTAGCTCTAGCTGGATGTGGAATGAACCGCCTAAACTCCCACCAAGCCTTCACATTTTCTCCTCTGTTTCTCCGCCCTATTAATAAAAAATCTCTCTCTTCTCACTTCCAAATACTGTCATCAGCTTATCCATATCGAAAGTCCTTATCTTTTTCTATATTTCTGGTCTCAAACATTATGCTGAAATTATACAAAGAAGGTATCTTTGCATAAATTTTGTAGAAAATTCCCATGGATATGGAACAATTTTGCGTCTTCAGGCGTCAAGGAATCTCAAATTAGATTTACAAACAGATTAGCTAAGGAATATTTTTTTGTGCCACTCTCTAGTGCTATCCCTATCATCTTTGAAGACTTGAATTCGATGGGGTCCTTGGATGATAAAATAGTGCCTTGCACAAGTAGCGATCTTTTGTAAAGGACCGATTCTTAGTATTTTATTGTTATTTTTTATTTCGATTTATTTGACACAAAATATCGGACTTATATGGACCATTGTTGCGATTGAATGTTGGGACTTTTCTATACCACCACTTCCCATCAACATCTAAACCATTGTGGCTTCGATCAATTGCCACTTTGTCGTCTATGCGGCAAGTTTTTCTCGGACATAAACCAACTTTGTTGCCTTTATGGAGTTAGCTTTACCAGAGCAACTAAATTCTTTTTCACAGAACTAAAGATAGCACGCAATGCCAATTTTTATTTTAATTTTTTTTTTATATTTTAGTGTTATATATATGTTGAAGAACAAGAGGCCAATGTTGGTTAAAAAAAAATAAAAATTAAACTTTCGTTTTAGTATAGATTCACCCCAAACTTTATAAGTGAATTTACAAATTCATCCCTTTAGCTTTAAAAAATTTACAACTTGATGTCCACTTAAAATTTTTTATTTAAAGAAAAGGTATATGTATGTGGATAATTAAACATAACATATAATATGTTATAAAAATATAATATATATTGTTCAATATATAAGACATATCAAACCAAATACTATGAAGCATATATTAAAATCATATTAAATACTATATATCATATACTTATTAATATTATATATTATAATGACATATATAAGATATATTGTATGTTACTAAATGAAATCATATTTTGTGACAATAATATATTGTATATTTATTGCATATACTACATAAATTAAGTAATTATTAAATTATTTACATATATAATAATTAAGATAGATATCAAATACGATTTTTATTTAACTCAACCACATTAGAACGAGCGTACATTAGTTCACATGCCTAGTGTGATGAAGCTTACGTGTCACATCCTTAAGCATTCTCGTACTTAGACGGTCCAAGCAATGTGCAAATGCATGCCCGGGCTAGTTATCACCCCCACTAGAGGGTGTAATCGTGAGGGTGAAATCGTTGGCGAAGTCAGCCCCTTGCTTACAGACGTTGCACATCATCACCAATAAATTAATTGATTTGATGTATTATTTAGTATGCTCAATCTCTAAAAGTATAAATATCATAAATGAGTCCATTAGCATCATTTATTATGGAAACTTATAAAGCAATGAAATAAAAGTAGCAGTTTACGATTGTGCTGGAAATAATACAAACCAAATTAATTTTGGTGGAGAGATGCATGAACCGAAATCCAGATTTTACTAACCTACCATCTTTAGAGGCTCTCACTAAAAGCAAATACACAATTCAAATGGAAAAAATTGGAACATGAACTATCAAATCAAAATCCAAATTTACTAACTTACCATGTTTAGAGAGTGTCACTAACAGCAAAAACACAACTCAAATGGAAATATTGGACCATAAGAATCCATAAACTCATCCATTGAACCTGGCCTCCCACATGATTCTTAATTACAATCACAATCCAACAATACTAATATAATCTGCCAATTTACAACATCATACTACTACAATCCTCAACATGGATCAAAGTATCAATAAAATATGTGCAATGGTTCTAATAACATTGCTTGCGGTATCATCCATCCTTATTTTCCCGTACTATATGCAACCGGAACCCCCCACTACATTGGCCTTGCTTCTCTGTAGTATTCCTCTGGCTACGCTCTTGTGCTGGCTTTGCTTGGCATTGTTTGCACGGTGAACATTGTTGTTGCAGAACAAGGATTGGTGTTTGCAGACATGTGCTTCCTCCGTCAGATGGGTGTAGATAGGTTTTTTTCCCAAATAGGCAATGATGGGGTTGGTTTGTTCCTGCAGTTTACTTTTTATTGACTGTGAGATTAAACTAGATCAATATCCACTCTAGACTCATTGTTATATTCGCCTTTTTTTTCTTTTTGTTTTCTTTTTTTTTTTCTTTCCTTTCCTATGTATGCAATCCTTGCCATGTTTAAGTTTTTTGGGATCATCATATATTATATCGCCGCCATAAAAGGAATATCGAAATTTTGTATTTACTTTTAATAGCTGACGAAGCACCTGCAACATGTGTCCAATTTTAAAATTATCAAATGTGTAAAATATTAATTGCATCACAGTTGCATAATGAATTGGTATATCCAACGATGAAAGGGGTTTTTCTATTTCTACTGAAAAAGAAGGATATTTGGGAAGAGAGAAACCAGTGAAACTTGAGACCACAAACCTATTGGTGGGATTTTTCTTCCATCTTTTTCAAGTCATTCCTAGTATCGCTTCTATGCCTAAATACCTAAATAATAAATGAATGATGAGCTACAAATAAAAATCTTTATCATCCTGGAAAAATAAATAAATAAATAATAGGATTAAAAATTTATGTTTTTGTGCTAATAATTAATTATTTATTGGTTGATACTATTGCTTTTCCTTCACTCGAGTGGACGATTGTTCTTTTATTTAAGATTGTTTTTCAGCTATTGTAATACTTTTTTTTTTTCCGAAAAAGGATAATTTTCCTTCTTTCATTTTTGTGGCAATTTGATATAATAACTGGCTCTGTTTCATTATATGGCACGGAAGAAGATTTCAATTTTTCTATGCCTGCATGATTTGGTTTTTACATTCTAAATTGTACGTTGTTTAGTAATGGAAGAGGATTTCATTTGCTGAATATGAATGGAAATAAAAAATAAACATGGAAAAAATTCGATATCNTGATTTAGTGAATAAGTATATGTTTTAGGATGTTGAAATCTGATGGAGTATGATACTTGTAGCATTTAGGGTGTTAGATGTAATTATTAGGTTAATTATGTAGTAAATAAGTAATATGGAAAAATAGTACATTTTAAGTTAATTTTGTAAATTAGGGTAATTAGGTGTAAAATCTGATTTAGGATGAATTTAGACATTTTGAAATGATAATTAATGTTGGGAGATAGTAATTAAAGTGATAAAAATATTAGATGTGTATTATGTACATAATAAGTAATAGTACATAATATACAATACACAATTATTGGAAATATAATAAATAGAAAATATTAGGATAAAAATTGATATTATATAAATAATAGGGATATATAATAAAACTGAGAGAAAACTTAAATTTACGTAATTATATGAAAGATGTAAAAATTTCTCACATCAGGAGTAAATTCGGTACGCTAATAAGATTTAAGTGTAGTGGGTGGAATAAAATACTAATTAGAGATAATGATGGTATTTAGGAGATTAGGAAGTAATGTGATTAATTTCACATTATGAGTTGAAACGAATTTCTGGGGTTCGAGTATAAAATAATACTTAGAAATTGAACTAAAACCTAATTTAGAAATCGATCCGGAAACCGAACCGAACCTAACCCCAAACCTAGAATAATTGTAAAAGACTTAAGACCTAGATAATTAGGCATATTAAACCCTAAACAAAGTATAACAATAAGCATTATAGGATAAAACGAATCTATAATAGTTATATGAAAAACTGAAACCACATTTTTGTTATAGGGATGATCGGCGATGGCCTGAGCAAGTCGGACCTCGAGTGAGTGAGTGAGGAGTCGAGGTAAGTTGGGATTAATACGTTGCTGTATTTTGGAGGCTTAAGATTATGTTTGGTTGTACTTGTTAGATAGTTGTATGTGTGCATGTGTGCATGTGCTTGATTATGAGTGATGCTATGATTTTATCTGTTGTTTTGGCTTGTATTGTATGATTTATATGAAATGATTGATCACCCTAAACTGGACCTAATCAAATATATGACCTATAATCATAATCGGACCTATATGGCAACCCATTAGGGGAATTTAGGACTCTCCGGCCAAATACCGATCCCTTCGAAAGGGATAGTGAAGGATTGCATAATGGTCTCTTCTTCATCCTTAATCGAACTAAGTGACAGGTGACGAGGTTGCGGCGAGGGTGAAGTCAATGGTTCGAAGGTAGTCACGAGAGGAACGAGGTCTCTATTGCACAAGCTTGGGTTTGGTCGTGAGTTGTTATATTAATGGCAACTCCTCAACCCAGATTAGAGCGGGCGCAATTTCTTTAATCTCACGACGGGCCGGACAACGTTGTGTGATGGCATTTATTTGAACATGCATTGTACCTAATAAGTTGATTGAAAACCTTGTTATGTTTATGGTATAGTTTTAAGTCCTCCATCCTAATTTACTGAGTCGTGGTTGCTTACATCCATATAGACATTGTACAGGTGCTGGCTAAGAAGCGGCAAACAACTACTTTGAAGCTAGCAATTGCTAGATCCTGGGGAGCGAAGAAAAACATTTGAAGAATAAATACATATTTTTAAGATTTAAGCTTTTACTTTAGAATTTTTCATTTCTGAATAATGTAATAACTAGGAAATATATTACGGATAAATATTGTAAACGATATTTGTACTAACTAAATTATAGTGTATATATGTATTTCCTCATTTTCTTAGGTAAACGATTTATTTAAATTACAAACTGTTTACTTCAAAACAGGTTAGTCGTGGATGCCTTGTGTAGATCAGGTCTAAGATAGCGGTTGTAAGGCCAATTTCTATTTTAGGATGGTTTACACGATAGGGCTGTTACGACTCTGCCACTTCAGGGCGTGACAAATGGTCCATTCAAAATCTTAAGAAGATTATTGATAATGCTTATTGGTTGAAGCTATCAAATGGATTTGGAGGAGTTACTACTACATTCACTATTACAAATTGTTAGCTTATATTCCATTTCAAGAGGAACACTTTACAAAAAAACATGTTAGATTTGAGGCAAATCTTTATTGGTCCTAAGGAAATGTGGGAATTAGGTTTTAGACCAATCTCTAACAGTTGGTGAATTAGTGACTAGAGTAAGGATAAAGAGGCTAAATCATTTAATGCAGTGAATCTTGAAGGGTTATGCCTTAGAGGTTTAATGCAAGTATTTATAATAGTTTTCAAGTTCATATCATTATTTAGGGTAGAAACTTCATACGGTTAGAAGGAAAATGCAGATTTTGATATTAGTGCTATTGATTAGAAGACCATGATTGACTCTAATTCTGACTCGATTATTGTTCCTGATGTTGGTTTGCATGTAACTGTTTCTGAAGGAGGTTTTGATCACATTAGGTAGAGTGCCAAACTTAGATTTAAACAATAATATTCATTATACTAGTTATGAAAGTTATTTTTATCATACTAAGGAATCGGGAGGAAGTTATCTAGAAGATATTACTAGTTATGTCTTTCTTAGAATAGTTGTAGTTACTTTAAATTTAAAAAAGGTATGCTTTCCTTTAAAGTTACTTTTGTTCTTGTAACTATCTTAGTACAAATATCCTATGTAACCATATGGGGCAAATTAGTTGATGAACATTAACTTTTGATATTGCACGAACCCTTCTTTGATTCAACATCAACTAACCTTATTGGCTTTTTTCTTTTCTTTTCTTTTTTTAAGATTGCAAGCAAATCATGTAACCTTGTATGTCATATCAAATAGATTGTGTGTATTTCAAATTTTCCTTGGTGTGTATTATCCATTCGAGGAGTCTTCCATATCCATTTATTTTTCTTTGTGCCCTTTTACTAGAAAACCTATAATATTTCTGTTCGTATAATTCTATTGGTTTAATTCTCTCCTGATTCATATTTTAATATCTTGTTCATATATTGACCTAGTAATATTTGGTCTTAGGCTTATCCATAGAGAGAAATCTAGTTTATGTTTGGATCTAACCTTTAGATTTGGGTACATCATTTGGCCTAACAGTCTTGTAGAAACTAAAGCACAAAGTTCTTCGACGACAGATTGATTACACACATGTATAAAACCCTAAAGCAGAAGTTAGTTTCCGTCATATGTCAGTCTACATATTTGATATTTTTGGCGGCTTAAGTTGGTTTAATGATCATTTGAAGCCTCAGTTTTAGTAGTTGAATATATTGGGAAATATATATGACTTTCTGTTATTATAAAGTTGAATTATTAATTTCATTAAATTAGTAATGAAGTTTATTGATTACGAAGTCGTGATACTTGGAGAAGTTGTTTTATAACTGATATATTTTGGATAAGATTGTTCAAATTGAGTTGAATATTTCAAAAGAAGTTTATGAGGATTAGTTGATGCTTTTTGCTTAGATTGCATAAGAGATATGCATTAACATTTTGGGGATTTCAAATGAGATATTTGTAGATGTAATTATCACGTTCAAGATTTTTGAATTCTCAGCAAAAGATAAAAATCAAGATTTCAACTAAATCTTCTACTCAAGATTTATAAAAGATCGCAAGTTTGAATTATTAGATATTTAGGTTTTAAAAAAGTTTTGCCCTCGATATTCGAGATATACATTCAAGAGTTAAAGCAGAAGTCGATAAAATACGCTTCAATCGGTCCTGAAGATATTTCGAGTAGAATTTTGAAAGTTTTAGATGGCAGTCTAAGATTAAATCAAAGTGTGGAATCTTAGGACACATTTGGCAGATATTTTCAAGATATTCATTTAGGTTTTCAATTCAATAACCTATTGATTATTTATTTTTAAGATGTAAAAGATATTTTCACGAATCTTAGTCTAAGTTTATCTATCGAGCAAGAAACTCTTCAAAATCGTGGGATTTATTTTTTTCTTAATTGAAAGAGCAACAATAGTCGGTATATTGCACTTTAAGATTATTTTTGGATTTTTCTATATTCTCGAGATTTTCAAAACATAGATATAAGATAAATAAGCACTCAAAAAAGATAAAATCAAGTTCATGTCATCTAGCAGGCGAGCTAAAATAGTTTTATTTAGCATTGATTGTACTTTTCTTTGAGCGAAATTTCTACCAGGATATTTTTTTTGGCGTTTTCCACATTTTCTTGTTTGAGCTCACTGTATTTGAGAGTTAGAATCATTGTAAATCTGCATTAGTTTTTGGTTAAGAGCTACGAGACAGGGTAATAAGCGAGAGAAGCTAGTTTGGCAAGAATATGTACTCTCAATTTCATTTAATTTGATACGGTAGAACCGTTGGATGGCCAGATAATCGATAGTGGAGCTATAAGACTAAGAGAGGACTTATGCATAGAGTGGAACTACTATTACAAGTAATCGCCAAAAAAGTTCTTGAAAAAATTTTAAATTTAAAAAAAGTAATTAACATTCTTGATTGTTTTATTGGACCGACGTTGTTTTATTAATTTCTTTAGAACTCAGTGATATTTCAGTTTGTTGGCCGGATAAAGTAAAGTGATTCCGCGTATATTATAAAGGTCAATTATAGGGCATGGTTGTCGGAGTAGACGGACGAGATCATCTATGCTTAAAGCAATGGAGTCCTATGGATGTGTCTAGTGAACTAGATAGCCTAGAAGTGGGCGGTTGATAAGACCAATTCAAATGAGTAGGTGTATTAAGTTGTGCACAATTAAATTAAGGCGAAGATTTATTGAATTATTTATGCCCCGAATTTACATGCAATCGGTGGTGGAAGGACATTTAGGCAAACTGTAAAGACAATATATATATATATAAGGATAACAACAAATTTTTTAAAAGAAGATATATCTCCATATCTAAATATCTTAAAACTCTAAAAATATGTACATATGTACACAAATCTTCTTTATTTTCCTCTCGTAACCTTTTTATTATCTTTCTATATAGTTTTTTTTCTCTCATCATTAACTTAATACCGCCATCTCTCATAATTTTCTCTTTACCAAAAAACTCTACTTTAGAAAAATAACTTAGGCAAAATACATAGGTAAGTTTCTCAATTAGGATGAATTGTAGGATTTTTCTCAGATTAGGGAATTCATCTAGTTACATCTAATTACATTGTGGTAAGGAGTGTGAATATGGAGTTTTGGGAAGCCCTAAAATAGTTGTTGTGGATTTGCAAAAAGGATGTAAGTACAAAATGTTGTAATTCTTAGATTCGATCAAGGTATGTAGATTTTTTATTCTATTAACTTCAGTGAATAATTCATATTAGGTTTGAAAAGACATATCTTACTATTATTCATCTATGAGTTTTGAACAAAGAATTGGAGCATCTCAAGTTTTTGACACGTCGATCTATTGCTATAATCAATATCGATTATGAAATTTTACCAAAAGTAATATAGATATATATACATATATAAAAGAAAATAAAGCATGTTCTAATAAGTATATATTATTTAAGCTCTTAAAATACATTTTAGTATATCATTTAAGGTGTATAGATGAATAAGAAGTATTGATCTAATTATATAGATATAGATATAGACATAGATACAAATATAGATTTAGATATAGAAGAAATAGATATATATAGATAAAGAAGATATATTTATATAGAAAATAAAGATATATATTGAAAGAAGATATAGATGCATAAGATATTATAGATTTTCTTTTGAAGCCTATTAATTGTAAACAATAAAGAGAGAGAATATCCAAATTATATATTTAGAGATTTAGAATCAAATAAAACTTATTGGGTTATATATAATAAATAACAATAGGATAAAGAATAATTGCATAATAAAATAATAATAAAATAATTGCATTGGTCATAATAACAAAATAAACTAATATGAAAATATACAAGTATGTGTATATATATAAATAGATAATAAATAAATAAATATATAAGTTCTTAAGTTTTAATTTTATGTAAATAAAAAGGTTAAAGTTTAACTATAGATTTTAATCTATGAAGTTATTCATACGGATTTTAGAGGGTTTACCTCAAGTATAAAGCATGAGCAATTCTAATTGAAACCGTAGTCATAGGTTGTAACATAAGTTTCTTATTAAGTATAGATATGTGATGAGTTATTATATAAATGTATCAAGTTTTAATATCAATTATGAATCATAAAATATGGTTACTTAGGAGCAAGGTACGTAACACATATTTACTGGTTGTGCTTGCTAGGCTAGAAAGTTAAAATGAACTAATGAAATATCCTACTATGGAAATGTTTGTTGCTTATGCTTATGCTTAGCTCAGCTCGATTTAGGGGTTTAGAGTAACAGATCCTTGGAGGGTACCCATCGATCGATATATGATATTGCCTCTAGTAGAGTTGTATATCGGCACGATATGAGTAGATTTAAGGACTTATGGGTAGTTAGGGTCTGTAGTAGCAGTTTCTAACACCATATATATATATAGAAGATACCCAGGAAGTACTATGTTTAACAAGAGGTGAATATATTATTGATTATTGTCTAAAGTATATATCAACTAAATAAAACATATCTCCAAGTAGAAAATAGACCCAAATTATATAAAATAAAAATTCTACTACATCTTCTAAATATTGATTATATTCAATTAAATCTTCTTCATTATTAGCTTTTGTATTTTGAGACATTAAATATTTAATTACGATCTAAAATATTTTCAACATTTAATAACAAAAAATATAACTCATGGAATCTTTCAAGGAATGTAATACAATCTATTAAATAATTATAAAATAATCCTATATCATGTTTGTTTTCATGAAAAGGACTATAATCCACAGATATATTTTACAAAATTTGATTTTATTAACGATCAAGAATATTGATTATACTGAAAGCAAGCCAAAGATAATTCTTATGAAAGTACTCTAATCAAACTATAGCACTAAACAAATATTGTAAAGCTTCAACTTCTTCTTCCCAATTTTGTGGATTATATTGTTTAGACATCTACATAACAAAACATATTATTAATACCATTCATTATCAATTATATTAGTATAATACCGCTTAAGAAATTCTATTGCACTATTTAGATAATTATAAATATGAATATCAGTAATAAATTGTGACTTAAAAATGTTTGCAAAATATAAACGGAACTACCACAGCTAACAGTGTCAAGGTTAGTGGGGTTTTATGCAAGTATGAGACCTCTAAAGGTGGTAATACTGGCTGATTATGAGGTTTTGATTTGTTGGTAATTAGATAAAATCTTGTGGAATTACATCCAAATTGATTGGAGATTCCCCATACAAGATGTAATGTAAAAGAAGAATTAATTAAACAAAAATTTTATTAATTGAAATTTATTTGTACAGAATACAAGAGCATAAACGAATATTGAAAGAAATATTAAAATATTAAAATATTGAGAGGTGAGAGTATTCTACCTTAAACACAAAGAGAAGCAAACAATTATGCTTAAGGAAATAGGAAGAAGCAAACAATTATGTTGCAAGAAATATTTGATTGATTATTGAAAACCAAAGTTGAAAGTAGGAAAGAAAGGAAGATGAGTTGTATGAGAGAAGTAGAGGAGAGAGGAGAAGAGATGGAAGCAGAGAGGATGGAAAAGGTGTAAAGAGTTGTGTTTGTTGAAGGTGTCCCCTTCTACTTCAAGAGGTTTGATTATATAACGGAAAGATCCGACCATTTACTATTATAAACAGTAGTATTGTGGTAGACAAGGTACTGTAGAAACAGTAGTATTGTGGTAGATAGGGTATTGTAGACACAATAATATTGTGGTAGATAGGGTACTGTAGAAACAGTGGCATTGTGGCAGACATATGCCAAATGATTGAGATTGACAATATTGTACATTGTGGTACATGTGTAAAATACCGTATTTTTACTTTACAGTGCAAAAAGATACAACATTCATGGATCTCCTAAATCTATTCCATAGTAGTCATCTTCATTAGTATTTCCGCTGTGGTGAGATGTGAAGTCCGAGTCTGAACTTGATTCTTAGGCTTATTCGTTAATATTTGCTAATGCCCTTTCTAAATTTTGTTTCATTTGGTCTGGAGAAGTTGCACTTGCTAGCGAGGAAATTAGAAACCCTCTATTATGATATTGTAGAGTTACAATTCTGGATGGTGGAGTTGAGGAATTGATCTTGATCTAATTTAAAATTGAATCTTTTTCACACCTATTCCACATTTTAAAGCTGTCCCACTATTTGACTTTGTACATTCTGACTAAATTGATTATATTTGATGTTCGATTTGGCTTGTAATCAAACCATCAAGTCATGACCCAATAATGTTAAAATTAATAAGATAAGTAATAAAACCAATAAGAATATACCATTATTCAAACCTTTTCAAATGCCCAAAAATCTCGGTAATGAATTTTTAAAAGCCTTAGAAGATAGGAAAAGAATACTAAAAAATAAAACAATAAAAGAAGAAACTTCCTCTTCAAAATCAATAAATTTTCTAAATATGGATACTCCAACCTTAATTAGGAAGGGTATTGTCATTGATGATACACCTTTAGAAAAAATTCATACTTTAGATGAAACAGAAACTGAATCAATAAATGAAACAATGTCCAACATTTCTTTAAAAAATAATATTAATGAATCAAATGATGAAGTCAATAAAATTAATTAGAAAGAACCTCAAAAATTATATTATTAGAGAGCAACACCCCCTGATATACTAATTGAAGAAAAAAATGATAATTATCGAAAAAAATGATAATTATCAAAATAAATACTCAATAGGATTTACATATGAATGGAATATAGATGGATACTCAGAACAAAAAATTCTTAATGTTTTTAATCAAATGATAATGTTCTCAAATACTAATGAAACTATTCCAAATGGTATTGATTACCAAGTAGCACTCCTTTTAACTTCCGGTTTCACTGGACAATTAAAAGGATGGTAGGATAATTATCTCACTGAGGAGCAAAGAATTAATATTCTCGCTTCATGCAAAATTGATGAAAATAATAGGAGAATATTAGATGATAATAATGAACCAATCCAAGATATGGTTAATACTTTGATGTTTTCAATAAGTCAGCATTTTATAGGAGACCCCTTACATATTAGGGATAAAACTTTAGATTTATTATCTAATATGAAGTGCAAATCCTTAGGAGAATTTAGACAATATAAAGATATTTTCTTTTAAAGAGTCTTTCTAAAAAATGATTGCAATCAACCTTTCTAGAAAGAAAAATTTTTACCTAGTTTACCAAAACTAATAGGTAAACAAATTAGAAAATTACTAAGAGAAGAAAACAATGATGAAGTTCCTTATGATAATTTGTCATACGGGAAATTAGCATCATATGTTAATAAAATTTGGACCAATTTGTGCAATACAATAAGATTGCAAAAACAATTAAAAAATAAACAGTGCTTAAAACACTAAAGCTTTGGTGATTTTTGTGCTCAATATGACTCTTCTTTTGTTAATAAGAAATTGAAAAATAATAAAAAAATCCTCTTATACTTCTTCAAATTGTCCTCAATGTTCACATAAAAAACCTCGAAGAAATTTTAAGAAAAAAATCATTTAAAAAATTAGAAAGTGAAAAGAAACTTGAAAAGAAAAAATATAAAAGAAAATCATATAAATAACTAAGGTGTTATAAATATAAAAAGATTGGTCATACAGCAAATTTTTATAAGATAAACAACAAACTTAATGAATTAAACTTAGATAAACAAACAATAGAAAGTATCTTATAAATATTTTGTGATAATAAATCCTCTTCATCAGAAAATGATTGTGATGATGGAATCCAAGTCAATGACATAGACTCCACTTCATCCTCATCAACTGAAGAAAAGGATGAGATTAATATGTTAACAAATGATGAAGAAGAGATTCTTAAAAGAATTGATCCTTAAAAGAATTGATCAAATGTCTAATAATAATGAAAAATTTGAATACATTAATAACTTTAAGATCAATATAATTCTTACACCAAAATTACCATATAACCTTAATGAAATCCTTGAAAGAGGTACAAAAAAACATAAAAAATTAATAACAATTGGTGATCTACAAAATGAAATCAACATTCAAAAACAAGAAATAAAAGAATTAAAACTAATACAAATAAAACTTCAAAAAGAACTTCTTGAATTAAACCAAAAAATAATCTAAGAAAATGAATCTGAGACTTCAAATGAAAAAAATCAAGAAATCTCACCAACAATTGAGAATGATGATTATCTAATGCATTTAGTTCAGATAACAACAAGGAAATGGTTAATTAGCATCTCAATTAGAATTAATAATGAATTTGTTTTGCAAACACTGACTTTATTTGATATTAGTGCAGATTTAAATTGTATTAGAGAAGGCTTCATTCCAACCAAATATTTTGAAAAAACTAGCCAATCTCTAAACTCTGCATTTGGTAACAAATTATGCATCAAATATAAATTATCCAATGTTGAATTATTAAAAGACAATGCTTCTTATAAAACTTCTTTTATACTTATAAAAAATTTAAATAAAAATGTTATTCTAGGAACACTATTCATAAATCAAATCCAACCATTTCTTGTGGATAAAGATGGAATTAAAACACAATATCTGAAAAAAGAAATTGTGTTTAAATTCGTCACAAAACTGCAAACCAAATATATAAATCAATTGAAGAATGAAGAATTAAATTGTTTAATATAATATAAAGAAAATCATTTGATGTATTTAAAAAATGATCTTGAATTTAAAAGAATTGAAGAACAACTTAATAATAACAAAAATTAAAAATTAAAAATTTCTCAATTAGAATCTAAAATAAAAAATTCAATTTGTTCTACACTCCCCAATGCATTTTGGAATAGAAAATCACATATTATAAATCTACCATATGAAAATGATTTTAATGAAAAGAATATTCCAACAAAAGCTGGACCATCTTAAATGAACAGTGAAGTTTTGAACTATTGTAAAAATGAAATAAAAGACTTACTTAATAAAAAATTAATCAGAAAAAGTAAATCTCCATGGAGCTGTTTTGCTTTTTATATTAATAAAAATGCAGAAATAGAAAGAGGTATCCCAAGATTAGTAATCAATTATAAACCTCTTAATACTGCTCTTAAATGGATTAGATATCCAATACTCAATAAGAAAGATTTACTTAATAGGTTGAATAATGCCAAAATATTCTCAAAATTTGATATAAAATCTGAATTTTAGCAAATCCAGATCAAGGAAAGTGATAGATACAAAACTGCCTTCACAATTCCTTTTGGTCAATTCGAGTGGAATGTAATACCATTTTGATTGAAAAATGCTCATTCTGAATTTCAAAGAATAATAAATGAAATTTTTAATGATTATACTAATTTCATAATAATATATATATAGATAATGTTTTAATATTTTCATCCAATATAGACCAACACCTTAGGCATATAAAAATCTTCATTAATATAATAAAAAATAATGGTTTAGTTGTTTCACCTTCTAATATTATTCTTTTCTAGACTAAAATTAGATTTTTAGGTTTTAATATTCACAATGAAACAATAATTCTTATATAGAGATCTATAGAATTTACTGAAAAAATTTCCTAATGAAATCAGAGACAAAAGTCAACTCCAAAGATTTTTAGGAAGCTTAAATTATGTTGTAGATTTTTCCCTAAATCTTAATATAGTATGTAAATCGTTATATCAAAGATTAAAGAAAAATCCACCTCAATGGACAAATGAACATACAAATATAATAAAATTAATCAAATAAAGAATTAAAGAAATTCCTTGCTTGCATATTGCAAATCCCTCAATACCAAAAACAGTAGAAACTGATACTTTTGATTTAAGATTTGGAGGAATTCTAAAACAGAAACAAAACAATAAAGAATACATTGTTCAATTTGTGTCAAAAAATTGGAATGATTATCAATGTAATTATTCTATAATCAAAAAGGAAATTCTGGCTATTGTTTTAACAATTTCTAAATTTCAAAGAGATTTGTTAAATCAGAAATTTCTTTTACGAATTGATTGTAAAGCAGCTAAAAATGTTTTATTAAAAGATGTTCAAAATATTGCATCAAAACAAATTTTTGCCAGAAGGCAATCCATTCTTTCTACATTTGATTTTGAAATAGAGCATATTAATGGATCTTCAAACTCTCTTCCTAATTTCCTTACTTGTGAATTTTTATAGGGAGATGCTTCCCAAAAAAGAAAAGGATAAAGGAAAAGAAAAAGAAAAAGGAAAAGGAAAAGAAAAAATCTCAACAACTTCCAATAAAGGATTAACCAATCTCAAATCATGGTTAGAAGTATGTAAATCATCTAACACCCCATTGACAATCAAAGAGGAATCCTCTTCTAGGACCTCGAAACCAATGTCTCAAAGTAATCAATCAATTTCCAATATCCAATCCAATCCAATCCAATCCAATGAAGTACTTTCAAAATTAGCTGATATGGAACCAACTCCTAGTTTGCTTAAGGCAATCTCAATAGTCTTGCAATTAGAAAATAAAGTCCCAATGTTGCCTGAAATTCCTCAACCAATAGAAAGTCAGGGGAAAAATTAGAACGTTCAACTCACTAAAATATTAACTCCAGTACCTTCTGGATTAATGCATGCAAATCAAAGGTCAAAATTTTTTATAAAATCTACTTCTAGATATGTTTTCTCTGTAGAAGAAGACCTATCAGAAAATGATCCCTTTGAATTTGCAAGAAAAATATTTACAGAAGAATTTTATTATATACCATATGATATTTACAAAACAATCCAGTTTTATGAGAAAATCTTGATTGAAACTGGATCAATAAAATTCAAACATTTTGAAAAGGAAGGAATGATTAGCTATTTTACAATTAGAATACTGAAAGTAATTAGTCTGAAAGAATGGCGGACTCACCCAACTACCCCAATAAAACTCAATATAGAACCATTTTCGGCATAACCAAGTCATCGAGCCACTTATAATTATTATGATTATAAGTAGGCATGGTAAAATGTATTTTATCAAATGAATCCAAAAAGATCACACACTTGGTTAACATTTTTTTATAATTGTTCTTCTTTAAATCTTCTTAACCGATTTGTACACTGGTGGGAACAATTTGGTGCAACCTCTGAAATCATTCATGAAAATGCCGAAGATGGTTTCAACACTTTCATGAAAGATTACAATCCTACATCTCACGAGAAAAATTTTCAAAAAGAGATGTTATATTTTGTTCATATTAGAATATCTTGGGTCATGGCTTGGTGGTTTGATTATAAGCTAGATCAAACATTAATAACAATCAATTTGGTCAGAATGTACAAAGTCAAATGGTAGGACAGCTTCAAAATATGGAATAGGTGTGAAAAAGATTCAATTTTAAATTGGATCAAGACCAATTCTTTGACTCCACCATCTAGAATTGCAACTCCACAATATTATAATAGAAGGTTTCTAATTTCCTCACTAGTAAGTGTAACTTCTCTAGATCAAATGAAACAAATTCTGGAAAGGGCATTGGCAAATATCAACGAATCAACCTAAGAATCAAGTTCAGACTCGGACTCCACATCTCACCACAGCGGAAATACCAATGAAGATAATTGCTATGGAATAGATTTAGGAGATCCATTAATGTTGTATCTTTTTGCACTATAAAGTAAAAATACGGTATTTTACACATATACCACAATGTACAATATTGTCAATCTTAATCATTTGGCATATGTTTGCTACAATGCCACTGTTTCTACAGTATCCTGTCTACCACAATATTACTGTTTCTACAGTACCCTATTTACCACAATATTACTGTTTCTACAGTACCTTATCTACCACAATACTATTGTTTCTACAATACCCTGTCTGCCATAATACTACTGTTTATAACAGTAAATGGTCAGATCTTTCCATTATATAATCAAACCTCTTAAAGCAAAAGGGGACACCTTCGATAGACACAACTTTCTCAGCTCTTCCATCCTCTCTACTTCCATCTCTCCTCTACTTCTCTCACACAACTCATCTTCCTTTCTTTCCCACTTTCAACTTTGGTTTCCAACAATCAATCAAATATTTCCTACAGCATAATTATTTGCTTCTTCCTATTTCCTGAAGCATAATTGTTTGCTTTTCTTTATGTTTGAGGTAGAATACTCTTACCTCTCAATATTCCAATATTTCAGTAAATGGTCGGATCTTTCCATTATATAATCAAACCTCTTAAAGCAAAAGGGGAAACCTTCAATAGACACAACTTTCTCACCTCTTCCATCCTCTCTACTTCCATCTCTTCTCCTCTCTCCTCTACTTCTCTCACACAACTCATCTTCCTTTCTTTCCCACTTTCAACTTTGGTTTCCAACAATCAATCAAATATTTCCTGCAGCATAATTGTTTGCTTTTTCCTATTTCCTGAAGCATAATTGTTTGCTTCTCTTTATGTTTAAGGTAGAATACTCTTACCTCTCAATATTCCAATATTTCAATATTTCTTTCAATATCCATTTATGCTCTTGTATTCTGTACAAATAAATTTCAATTAATAAAATTTCTGTTTAATTAATTCTTCTTTTACATTACATCTCGTGTAAGGAATCTCCAATCAATTTGGGTGTAATTCCACGAGATTTTATTTAATTACCAACAAATCAAAACCCCATAATCGGCTGGTATTACTGCCTTTGGAGGTCTCATACTTACATAAAACCCCAATAACCTTGGCACTGTTGCCTGTGGTGGTTCTGTTTATATTTTGTATGCATTTTTATGTCACAATTTATTACTGATATTCATATTTATAATTATCTAGATAGTGCAATAGAATTTCTTAAGTGGTATTATACTAATATAATTGATAGTGAATTGTACTAATAATATGTTTAGTTATGTAGATATCTAAACAATATAATCCACAAAATTGAAAAGAAGAAGCTGAAGCTTTATAATATTTGTTTAATGCTATAGTTTAGTTAGAGCACTTTCAGAAGAATTATTTTTGGCTTACTTTCAGTGTAATCAAGATTCTTGATCATTAATAAAATCAAATTTTGTAAAATATATGTCTGTGAATTATAATCCTTTTCGTGAAAACGAATAAGATATAGAATTGTTTTATAATTATTTAATAGATTGTACTACATTCCTTAAAAGATTCCATAAGTTATATTTTTGGTTATTAAATGTTGAAAATATTTTAGATTGTAATTAAATGTTTAATGTCTTAAAATACAAAAGATAATAACAGAGAAGATTTAATTGAATATAATCAATATTTAGAAGATGCAGTATAATTTTTATTTATATAATTTGGGTCTATTCTTTACTTGGAAATATGTTTTATTTAACTAATATATACTTTAGACAATAATCAACAATATATTTACCTCTTGTTAAACATAGTACTTCCTGGGTGTCTCCTTTGGTATATATATATATACATTACATGCCGGGGTCGTGAGTTACCTTAAGTTTTGAGATGTCAAGTTTACATTAATGCATGTGAACTGTCATTTTATGTAACACGTGCATGTGCTTATGGTGTTACGTACTGAGTTTGGGCTTACCCCTCTTTCTTTTTTAGCTGCAAGAAACCTAGATTAGCAGATAGATTACAATGATCTTGGAAACCTTTATTATACTACTCTTAAGATAAGAAGAGCGGCAATTACATATGACATAAAAGTTAGAATAGCTAAAATTTAATTATTTATGATAATTGTTGATTATTTAAAAATTAATTATCCACAATTAGATGTTAATTTGGCTTAGAGAATAATTTTTTTAGGTTATTTAAGGTTTTTATAGTAATTTTTAGAGATTTTAGTAGTTAATTCACATACAATATATCATTAGATACTAGGATCACGTAGTGAGTTATAATATCCTGAGTTCTTAGGTATTACAATTACCTTTCTCATTTGAAGCTCTCTCAGCTTTCTGTAGATAAAATTTGTCAAAATACTTAGTAAGCATCACAATGCCATAACTGAAGTTTTACATCAAACACTTAAACCATTTTAAGCCCTAAAAAAACAATCCTAGTAATTTAAAAAAAAAAAAAGAAGAAGAAAATTCCATTCTATTGTTAGGCTCTTGGAATGTTATGGATACTTAATTACATGTCAACCCACTTTATAATTACATATTTTCCATAATTGATTGTTACAATGATTCTATTCATCGAATCAATTAAATTAAACTTTTACATATCCATTATATTCAACTTGTTTACACTCCATAACTAAACATAATGGTAAAGTTTCATATTTTCCCTCGATTGCCATAAGTTGCCAATCATAAATGAACTAAACTAAACCTTAGGTGAAAGCCTTTCTAAACTCAGTAAATACACTACACTTGAATTGCAACTTTAATTTCTTGGAAAATAAATCGAAATTCAAACCAAAACATATCACAATAATAAAGACGAAGAAAGATGAATAAGTTCCTACTAAAGAGACACGATCTCGGCTTTAATAGAGGTGTAATGGCAAGGGAATGCATCGTCGCCAAAGATATTGGAGGCCTTTTGCTTGTCAGCATCATATTTGTCATAATTCTTGTAGATTGCATTGACACAATTAACTAAGTTGATCATACTCATTGTCTTCTACCATTTGGAAATAGTTGATGTGTCTATAGTTGTGTGGGTGTGACTATGAGTGTCCTTACACTGTGTTTGGATTGGTGGAAAATGGCTAAAATGGAAAGAAAAGAGAGGAAATGGGTAAAAATATTGTGTTTGGTAAGGGAGGAAATGGATAGAAAAGAATGGAAACTAGTGGAAATATTTCACTTTATAAGCTACGAAGAGAGAAATGAGTGAAAATTGGTGGAAACAAATGACAATTACAAAATTGTCCTTTATAATAATATTTATCAAAATGAATATAGGGATAGTTTTGTCAAATACTAACTCCATTTCTCTTCATTTCCTTCAATTTCTTTTGTATATTACTAAACACAATAAAAATTACACTTCTTTCTATTTCCACTCTTTTCCACACCTTTCCACCTCTTACGTTCAAAAGTTGGAGATGTGAAAGTTTAGGGGAATGGATGGGGGAGAGAGAGAGGCATGTTATAGGGAGATAAAATTGCTTCCATTAGAGTTGAAACATCCAATGTAGGAAAAGGAATGCAGAGTGATAAATCAAGTAAAATGACAATAATACCTTCGATATTACTTTGAGAAAACTTGTATATCAACGTTTTTATTAAATCATCTATAGGATTTTTCTATGATAGCACTAGCAATATAGTATAACCAAAATGTTGATTAAAGTAATCTACTATAGGATGTTAATAGATTACTTTTTCTCTCTCCCTTTCCCATTTAACTAATTATCAAGAATAGGTTAATATATTATTTAGATAATAAGTTAGTCTATTTTAATACGATGAATGGTATAAATTAATAGTATAGATTGACCAATGTTACGATAACACGATACTAATATTATCATAAAAAAATCTTTATCTATAATATATAAGCCGAAAAGGATGGAATAACCGTCATTCAACTCCATATAATTTTTTTTTTTATTTGCCAAGTTGCTAACCCGTTTTGTCTCTCTCCTCTTTTTTCTCTACCAATGATCTCTCTCTCTCTCTCTCTCTCTCTCTCTCTCTCTCCATACCTCACTAACACATTTTCCCTCTCCTGTATATTCCTCTACTCATTAACCATTTTCCAATAAATGTACATTCTCTCTTCATCCACACCCTCTTTTTTCACAATTCAACACTAAATCCCCAAATCAAAGGTACCCACTATAAATCCAATATCTATGTGCTCTGTTGAATCTTATTATTTTAATCCATTTCACAATATCCTTTCACCTTTCCAGTGAATTGTTAATATGTGAACTGTTTAATTCAATTAGAAAATATGAAAAGTTTCAAATTTTTTTTTTATCTTTCAATAATATGGTACTTCTATATGTTGTTTCCTTTTCAAGTATTTATGTTTTGATTTTGGGGTTAGGAGGGGCAACCTTGTGGAGTCACTAATGTGCCATCGATGCCAGCGGAACGATAAGGGTAGGGTTGCCCGCCATACAACGTGCAAGACAGAGAGGTTTCGCATTCCGTACATAACCACATGATATAATTGGTCTTATCATTATTCGTCCAATTCCAACTTAGTTCATGAGTGCTTCATTGGCTATTCTTTCTGGTTCTAAACGTTGAGACCTCTTCTCTATTTTATGCATTTGTAACGTAAATTCTTTTTGTTCATTTTGCTAAGGTAATCACTAGTCAGCGATTATACAAAGCAGACGTGACTAATAAAAAAATTTACATACTTCGAATTAGACCTACTCATCTAGCCGAATTGGCTCGACTGGTCACAGTTTCAGGCTGTTTAATAAGCTCGACGGTACAATAATGAAATAAAATTTTCACTCTTTTTCTTTAACTTTTTTTTTTTAAAGAGCTAAAATTTTTTGCTCCTTTAATAATAAAAAAAAAAAAGAGTGAAAGTGTCAAACTAGTTGATTTAATGACAGCCAACTCACTAATTATACAGCCTATCGGTTCAATAAGTCTAGACGGCCAAATTATTTGGGCCCTTAAAATCCGGTGATTCAAGATCGGTTCAGACTCACCTTAAATCGAAACAGGTTGGTTTGCAGCTCGAAACCAGCTCTTAAACAGGTCTATTTTAAATTTACAAATAGTGTTGAAAATATGATTTTTACTTTGTTTTGATATACCTTTTTTTTTCAATTAAATTTTTTTTTCTTTTATTTGAAATAGTACATATTGGGGTTATTATGGTCTTCATTTCTATGGAAGCTTTTTTTTTTTTCCACTAATTTTTCCAGTACATAAAATTTTCTTTTACTTTGAATTCTTTTAGATGGTGGTCCATGAACATGGAACTATGTAGAATATATTCGATTAACTTACAGGTTTCAGAGCTTCTTTACTAAATATTTGTGATTGTTGATTAATAAAATTATGGTATCGATATATATATGTGTAAATAATGTCCCCAAAAATAATGTAGCTTATTTGTAACACATATTTATATGAAAATATTTAAAATATCGCCTCTATAGTTCCTTTATAGTCTTCATAACATAAGAATGTGTTTCTTTGTGATCTTTGTCATTATTTTTAATCACACGTTTTATTAATATCGAGTTACTATCGGCCCACTCAACAAATATGATGGTCTTTTAACTGTGCAGCAGGTTTGGAAGCACTCAATGCGATGGAAAGAAGATCTGATAAGATATCCCCTCGATGAGCAGATTGTAGCTAAGCTGGGGAGTATTAATCTAGGTGATTCTACAGATGTTTCTGATACTCGGAAATAGCCGTTTGACATGCCAGGTGAAGTTACTCCAAAATCTATATACAAAATCCTATGCAAAGAAGAATCAAATTCTATTAATAGGTGGACTAAACTTGGATATGGAAAACCTCAACTATCCCAAGAACCCGGTTCCTTCTTTGGTGTATCCTCCATAACGGGCTTGCAAGTAGAGATAACTTGTGTAAAAGAAGCATGAATATTGCAGTGGAATGTCCCTTGTGCTGAATTGAGGTTGAGAACATAGTTCACCTCCTTTGTCAATGTAGTTGGGCCAAAGCTTTCTAGAGCAAGTTAGGAGTTAATGTGTCTATCAAGTTACCAGATTTTCAAAGTTTTCAACAATGGATCAAATGTCCCACTGCTTGGAGAAGAAAGCAATGGAATCTTGTGCACTCTCCATAGTAGGTTCTTTTTCTGTTTGGTTTAAGAAATATTTGGAGGGAACACAACAGAAAGATTTTTACTCCTCAATCTATTTAGGAAGAGTGTTCTAGTAGAACATGTGCTGAAGTTGCAGAACGGGGGACGATGGATAGACGAGTAAAAACTTAAATCTACAAGAAGTAAGTTTGCAGCCATTTGGACGAAGCCATAGACTAGTTGGACCAAGGTTAATTGCGATGTAGCCGTTAGTAAGGGTTCAAATAGAGCAGGTGTAGGGGTCATCATTAGAGATGACCAAGGTCGGGTATTGGGGGGAATCAACAAACATCTTCATTAAACCTCTCCTCTAGAAGCTGAGCTTTAGGCGGCAAATGAAGGTCTTAAGTTGACTAACCACCTCCATCTTCCTACTATTGAGGTGGAAACTGACTCAAAGCTGGCTCTATATTAGATTTCCAAACAACATGTGGATTCTCTTCTTTGCCATTTGACCATCTCAACATGTAGGTCCTTACTCTCTTCCTCTTTCTCTATGCATTTTTTCAAGATCCTACATGAAAGGAATACAGTGGCAAACGCCCTTGCGAAACACAGCCTTCAATGAGGAACTCTACTATCTTTTGGCTCTAATGCTTCAGACTTTCTTTCTAGTTTTTTGTCAGTACATATTGCTAATGCTATTGATTTTGATGAAACTCTGGAACTAAGGCCTAATCCTTACGATGTTGACTTTGTATTTCGTTGTTTAATGCATTTTCCTTCACCAAATAAAAAAAATCAAGTTACTACATTTTTCCATCTATATATATATATAGGGAGAGAGAGAGAGAGAGAGAGAGAGGATATATATCTATATAATTTTAGTATGTGTACGAAAATGTGTCATATAAATTGCTTATTTTGAAAAGCGTAAAAAAAAAAAAAGGGCAAAATTGAGTTGGATATCGATGTTTATGTTGGAGAGCAATAATGGTGGAAGGGGAAGCGGTAATGCACACGAAGATTTGATGTGCTAAAAGGCAGAGGGAAATGCTTGATGCTATGTAGGCAATTTAGTAGAAGAATATTAAGTTACCACAAAGTCATCATAAATTCTATATTGTTGTTAAACAGCCCTTTTTCTAAGCATGAAAGGACAACGATGCGGTGTGAATACAATCCACCAATGTAATCAATTCCCTATGGTTTTGATGTAAAAAATTAAATATATATTTTCTTTGGTAGTTCTGTAATTGCTTCATTAATCAGTATAACAACATGAAAAAGATCACCTTTAAAATTACACTACTTTTAATTAAAGGCATCCATGCTTCTCATTAGCATTATATATATAAATGTATAAATTCTCTTTGTCATCTTTTAGAACTATGATGGAACCAAATAAAAAATCAATGCCTTCAGCGTTTACAAATCAAATCAATTCGAGAATATTTTATTCGAAAGTTTGTTACTGAGCCTAAACACAAACTATCCCTACGCAACAACGACAAACTCATTTTGCGAGTACAACGTTAATCAAGCTCCTCTTGAATACTACAAAACCTTTGAAGATTTTTCAATGTTTTTTAAATTTAATAATGAAAATCAACTTGGAATGATTGAATTCACAATTTATTATTATTTTTCTTTGTAATTTCAAAGTAGTTATTGTCAACACAATGTTTAGACGGGATATCTTATGGATCCCACTTTCCTATTGCTTATCAAGTTCGTATTTATTGTGATCTATAGACTCTAATTATGAGAATATTATTATTATTATTACTAATACTATAGTTGTTGTTGTTGTTGATGTTTTTATTGTGATGTTGACAATGAAAATGATTATTTAATTTGTTATAGGAAGTGAGTGGTACATATAGTAAGGCCATAAAAGAGAAGGAGGATTCAAATTGCGAAGCAAGCCCTGTGATCAATTTGATGGTCTTCTCGAAATATTTTAATCAATTTAAGTTAATTTTATTGTTTTAAGAGGGGGATTGCTATTCTTAATTTACTTTATATTTTATTTCATTCACGTAAATGCAATGCAATTGGTGTTCTTTCAACTTTTATCGGATAATGAGAGAATTTGTTTTTTTATATTTGCAATATTATGATATTATTTTAATCAAAAGTACCAAAGTTATGTACATATTTATTTATTTTTGTGTTTTTTGTATTCACATATTATCTCTATTTGAACTTTTATGAATTTTTTTTATTAGTTACTTTTTAAGACGCATGGATAGTTCAACATGAGATATTGATGGATTAGACGGTGGAAAGTTTTTAATTATTGATAACTTGATACAAAAACTCATTTACAGGGGAAAAATATGCAATTTTTTTGGGCTTTAGGAATTAGGTTGGTTTAAAGTTAGTTAATGTATATGGGTTTTGTAGAAATAAAATGCTTGGATATTGTATTCATTGTTAATTGTTGAGGAATTGGTGAAGAAGTTCGGTTGGAAAAGAAAAAAATATGCATATTTTGGTCTAAAGAGGAATGATCAAGCTAGATTTTTGTTTAATTTCGTAATTGACCTTCTATTGTTATCTTATTGTAAATTTTACTCCAAAGTGGCTAGACACCATACAAGAGCCACCTCAAGCTAAATGAAATAGATAAAAAACATAGAAAATTTGTGGCTTGTGTAAACTTTGAGCGAAGAATAAAAGAAATGGGTGCATAAAAATGTTACATGATATGTATTAATAGTACATTAAGGGAAAAGGAAAAAAATAAAAAAAAATTCACAATTGTGGCATCTGGGAAAATTATCTCAGAAATCCTGCATTTGAAATTGCCTCTCCAAGAGGTAGAGATGATTTCCACGTCCATATATCTACTCCATCCCTTCTTCTTCCTCATTTGCATGCAATTAGTTTTTTAAAAACTCTCTCTCTCTCTCTTCAACCATCCGAGAAAACTCTCAACTAAATTAGCAATCTAAGTCCATTTTTTTATGAATCAATCATAGAATCGAAGTAGCTGCATGGTATAGGTCTATATTATGGGAAGTTTATTGGAAACGGAAAGACAATTAGTGTGTTATCATTACTTTTTCTCTCTAGACATCAAAATAGAAAAAAAGTATAATTTTTACTCATTTTGATTCGTTTTAAATATATGTTTTTTGAAAAAATAGTGTTATGACTTGATGCATGATGGTACTTTTTTGTATACTAATAATTTATGGGATAAGTGTATACGTTTATATGTGATATATTATTTTAAACTTTACTACGAAAAGGTATGATTTTTACTCGTTTTAAGTATATGTTTTTTGAAGAAATAGTGTTATGACTTGATATATGATACTACATTATTGTACATTAATAATTTTTGGGATAGGTATGTATATTTGTATGTGATATGTTATTTTAAATTTTACTACGAAAATGTATGATTTTTACTCATTTTGATTTATTTTAAGTATATATTTTTCAAAGAAACAATGTTATCACTTGATGCATGATAGTAAATTGTTGTATATTAGTAATTTTATACTCATTTTGATTTGTATTAAGTATGTGATATGTTATTTTAAAAAAAATTATACTAATTATTCTAAATTATAATGCATATATAATGATGTTACTAAGAAGTATCCTTAACATTCATTAGATGAGATTTTTAAACTTTACTTTGAAATAATTATTGGTGGTATGTGTACTTTGAAAAAGAGCAATGAAATAATGACATATTTTCTTTCCTCTTTTTTACTTGTAGGAGTAGATGGATCTAGGACTGATAGATAGGTCACTACTTTACTTGCAGCCATCCCATAAATCTAAGTTAGTGTAGGGTGGTCAGGTAAGGAATAGTAAATAGAAAACATATTTGCGATTTGGTCCATTTCCTATATTGATTAAAACAATATTTCTTTTTCCCTGGTTATAGGAAAACTACTAGTTTAGATATTTAGGCGTCGAGATAACCAAGAGATCCACGTATGATCTTGTATCTAAAGCAATTAGACTTCATTGGTGCGTGTCAAGTTCTCTTCATACAGTTGGATTAGCACTTGATTATTGCCCTAGTTAAACGATAGAAGGAGGAGACACATACGTTTCACTTCCATATTAGCGAGATAACGGTGACGCTATAGGACATATCTTTGCTCATAGGTTTGCCAGCCAATGGCAATGCAGTTACTGGAGTAACGATTTCTACTGGGTTGATCAAGGTATGTCACTACCTATTACAAATTCGCTCAACTTACTAAAAAGTGCCTTAAAGGGTACCAGATTGAAGTTGTCGTAGTTAAATGACAACTTCATCGATTTTCCTTTTCATGCGGACGAGGAGACAGTGTAACGCTTTACGAGGTCATATATCATGTAGTTGATTAGGGGTATGTTGTTCTCAAACATGTTTAATAATGTCATATACCTGATGTTCCTTCCTCTCCTATCAAACCTCGCCATGACCAGGCGATACGTGTGGGGAGCGGCTTACTTGGTGCGGTTGTATCTCTAGTTATGCTTGGCTTATAGGGCTAATGCAAGAGAGATTAGTGGTCCATTAGTGATTCTACGAGTGTGGGCATGGGAGCATTTCCCATACATCGTCCCCTTACATCGCCAAATTAAGACAGCAATCGATGGTCAACCACTTATGAGTTGATGGGGGGGTGGACTTTGACGTGACTAAGCTACCTATGCATGCAATTGGATAGTACAAAGATGCATTCACTCGCCAGTGTCCAGAGCAAGTGCGTCTTTGCCAAAACCATTCTCCTTATTCATTAAGTAACTATTATTTTTTTCATCCTCATTGTTGATCATCAATTTAGGTTATTTGAATTTCATACAACCATGATGATGTTGCCAAATTGCCAGCTTATTTTCTGTATAGGAGTGACGTATAGCTAGCCTATGTACCACTTATATGTTTCCACATCATGGAGATATACTATCCCGACTATGTAGCTTAACAGTTGAGGGAGAAGTGGGAGATCCTAGCTTACCTTGATACAAAATGTGCCTTACATGATATCAATTTGAGGGGCAGGATAGAGATAAATTGAGCAACCTACCATGTAGCTTAGATAGTACAGTAGGAGGATTGTTGAAATCAAATAGCTCAGGTTCAACCATCGCCTAGTGTACATCCTGACTACATCCCCTAGTACCAGCAAGTTACCTATAAATATATCGGACGTTCTAGAGCTTCTTGGATGTATATGGTACGTACAGTTGCTTTTTCATTTACACTTTTATTTTTCAATTTATATGCAACTTAAACTTTTGCATTAGGAATGCAGGTTGACTCTATACATAGAGTACCGTACATGTCATACGAGGACATATTATTTGAGCAGCATCGAGTAGATAACCTCATCTAAGGGATTGTTGGGGTCTACCTAAGCAACCTAACTCCACTCGGTCTAGATGTTGACGAAGACGACTCCCCATTGGATGAGCCATAGAGAGGTAAGGGTCATGGGGCACGTAATCGTCATTGAGTTAAGGGCCGATGACATAAACAACCTAACATAGAGATTTGCAATGATGCTTCTCCTCCACACTTCTCGCCGCCAGCATCTCTTGGACCACTTGGATTTGGGTTTCGTAGGCCATTCCTCAGAGACGGCTCCGGTGATTCTATGTGTCACACCTTTATCATCAGAGAAATCTCCACTAATCAGTTTCATATCCCCCCTGCACCATTAAGTAGGCTGATTAAAGATCCTTAGTACGACATAGGCGAGAGAGTTATGCAGATGCACACTTCTCTAGTCCCCATGCATAGATTGTTCTCGAGTGCTTACAACCAAGATGGTAGATAGATCATACAAGTGCATGCGACTCAGATGATTCAACCACAAGACAATGTAGAACCTTAGGATACTTGACCACTGCCTTGATGACGACGCCAACGTCATTAGCCTTGTATTTTTCACTTTTGACTTACTTTCTTTATTTTTGAAACACTATTTAGTTATTTCAACAATTTACTTACATTTCATTCAATAGATTTATTTTTTCATAATTTAAAGTTATTAATAATTTTCGATATTGATTTAAAACACGTATTTGTGTAGTACTAAAATTGGACAAAACTGAATATCTCACAAATAAATAACTAGATATAATTGGCTTGATTAACTAAAAAAAATAACTGTCTACTAAACATTACGTTTCGAATACGTTTTCAACTAAAATCGTGCATAGGCTCTATTAAATTTAAGATAATGCAGTTTTCAACTGCAATTGCATATAAACTCGACTAAATTTAAGGCGAAGGAGTAGATGAAAATTTAAAATGTAGGTGTATTAAAATAATTTGTACTAAAATCGGCTCTTGAGTAGATGTGTACTAAAATCGCCTCTTGAAGAGGCAATTTAAATTTGTATTGAAATCACCTTTTCAAAAAGAAATTTTAATGCAAATTTAAATCGCCTTTATTTCTTGAAAAGGTGATTTCAAGTATGGTATTTTTTGAATTATTTTCTTAGATGCCACATTTTTATAATTTTTTCTTTTTACATTTTTTTTCCTTTTCCCAAGACATTAACATATAATGAAATTAACTATCACTTTTGTAAGTTTAAGTATAATTTATACAAAATTCAATTGTATTCTAGAGAAATATAAAAATTAAAGGATATATCTAGATATCTATATTATTTAAGGCTTAAATGCTTTGTGTAACTACCTTTGATATATCACCTTGGAAATTACCTATTTGGTCGAAATATAATATTACTCAACAAAAATGCTAACACTAAAGTAATTTTTTAAAATTATAAATATTTTATATTATAGATAAATTTATCAACTTTCTCATACCCTTTTTCCTCTCAACTCCTTTTTCTTTCTTTCCATTACTTTCTCTCTGTTCTCATAATATCTCTCCCAACCTATGCCTATCTTTTGAATTTTAAAAAATAAATACTTATTAAATTAACTTAAACGCAATGTTTACTATACAAATAGATTATGTCCATTAGTTATTAGCTTTCTCCATTTTACCACATATGTCCACTCTACATTTTATTTCAGTTTACTTATAACCACTCAATTTCAAATCTACAACTTCCAAATTCATAAGTAAACATAGAAATTCAACATACAAAAATCAAACATGTTTTTTTTTTTTCTTTTAGATGTAAGAATATTATTTATATACACATGTTGGATAAAAAATAATAATGTTTGGTTTCTTTTATTGAGTGAACTACGGGATAATGAGTAATTTTCATACCATATAAGGTCCCATTTATATTTTTTACTTTTTGATCTCATAAAAAGAAAATAATTTTCAATTATTGAGGTTATTCTTATAAAAATAATTTAAAATTTGAACATGCATTATGAGCACAACGTTCGCTAATAAGTGTGTGTGTGTGTGTGTGTGTATATATATATATATATATATATTCTTTACTTTTTGATCTTATAAAAAAGAAAATGATTTTCAATTATAGAGGTTATTCTTATAACAATATTTTAAAATTTGAACATGTATTATAAGTGCAGCGTCTATTAATTAGTGTGTATACATGTATGTATGTATCATGACCTTATAAGGGACTTAGTAGGATTGTCTAAAATTTTTATATTACATGTATACCCATGATACAAAAATCGTCTTCTAAATAAGAGATTGCAAGACTTTAAATAATTAATTACTAGAGTTTCCGATTTTAAATTTATTAACTTATTGAAACGTATAGATAACTAAGGATATTCGATATTCCATAATTCTTCAAAAATGTAGAGAATCAGTATCCTCTACCAAATACTAAAATAAGGTAAAACAACTTGATAATTTACAAGAAATACTAAACTATATATAATCTTATCATATAAATGCTTTTTACATAAATTGTTTCTATACCCATTATTTACATTTCAATTAATTCTAACATTATCAAACTTATCTTCAGTTTATACTCTGCCCTCGATATTATCCTAATCTTTACTTAAAGGAACATCCTAATCTTTACTTAAAGGAACTTATAAAAGAAATTATATGGAAATAAGCAAACCAGCTCAATGAGCTTGTTCCTCACCATTACCATTCAAGCAAGTTATCAAGCATTATTAGTATACATGTAATCTATCTATATACGAAATGAATGCATACATAGTTAATGCAATCAACACATCTATGGGAGTCCGGAACCATGAAAGATATAGATTTATGTCGTTTACATATTGATTATTTTTTATATTTACCTACATGGAGCACCTCACCTTAATTACATGAGGTCGTCTAGGGATACCGTTCCTCTAGACGATATTCGACTATTGCCTTAGCTGAGAAAGAAATATCA
Organism: Lumnitzera littorea; assembly: GCA_024138015.1. NCBI lineage: Eukaryota > Viridiplantae > Streptophyta > Magnoliopsida > Myrtales > Combretaceae > Lumnitzera > Lumnitzera littorea. The sequence continues at coordinate 90,173,905 of JAMXBB010000008.1, forward strand.
ATCCAAATAGATAGACCCTAACTAAGGCTATCTACCATATCCAAGGCCCTTCGAGCATAACAAAGCGAGTCATCTTGCTATCAAAAAATATCCAAGGCCTCACAGGCATAAATATGTGAATCCTCTTACAATCAATTGGAGATATCATGATAGCTTTGCTTTAACGATAAACATATCATTCATGAGCACTTCGAGCCCTCATAGAAATCTTATAAAAATATATTTAAGGTTGTAAAAACATTTTCCAAAAATTACTTTTCCAAAAAATCTACAAAGCTAGCACTTTTTATCAATATACTAGTTGAGTCATAGACATGCAATCAATATAATCGGTTATTTTGGTCAAATATCTATATTTTCCAATTTAAGAAGGTGACCATACGGATGATAATACACAAAACAATCAGTCATTCAACAGCAATCAATATCAACCATCAAACAACATACAAACATCAAACAACAAGCAAATAACAAATCATTAGAACTCTCTCACCTAAATTAATACTCACTCTCCAAGCTATTAGAATTCTTGGTAATCGATAATTGGTACCTAAAAAATAATAAAACTCATAAGTATTTGAGAAAAGTTAAGTTCCTCAATTAACTAAGTACCTATTATTATTTACTTGATTTCTCATTATAACCTAAGTATGGCATAAACATAATTTAACTTAAATCTTTTATCTATTTTTCTTAATTTATTTTAAATTTTCAATCGCATGTAACTTTTTCGTTTTAACTTTGATTTTTATAAACTTATAGTCGATTTTTATCTTTTTTGAACATATTTCCACATATCGAAGTTTGTTTTTGGATGTTGTAACCTGTATTTTTCATTATAGTCTAAAAATGTTACAAATTTTATTATTTTGACTTAAATATTTTTAAATTATTATTTTAAACTTTTCTTTATTGATTTGTGATTTAATAAATTTCATATTTTTGAAATGTTATTATTTTTAAGTTTATTTTATAACAATTTACTTATTATACTAATTTTAAGGTTAAATACTTATTTAATTCACCTTTTGCTCCTTGTGTAATTTCCTAATTAGTTAGTTAGTTAGTTAGTTATTATTATTATTTACAAATTTAATTATAAATACAAAGTGATAACATAGCAGCTCCTTAGTGTTCCATGTGTCCTTTTATGGATTTTTTTTAATTTTTCCTATTTTGTAACATTAGTTAATATATATACATATATATCTATTATTGTAATTTACTAAATTTTATAAATTAATCTTATTTTCTTTTTCAAAGCTCACAGCATACATATGTAAATATTTATATATATATTATATTACTTTATTTAATGATGTAGTATTTTAGTATATTTATACATATACTATTTGGGCATATACATGTACTTATATTATACGACACTACTAATATATGTATTTTTATACTTATACATACACTTTTATTCTTATGCTCTTTTATCTTTCTTATACATATGTACATGTATAACTTTATAGTAATTCCAACATATATGTGTAATAACTTAAGTGTATTATTTACTATACGTATATAAATGTACTATACATATATAATTATAAACTGTACATATACACATATAATTTGTCACATATACATGTGTATATATATAAAAGAAAATGAAAATGATAATAATCATACATACTATATACATATGTATATATGCTTATACTTCTATATACCATAAGTTTAAAAATTATATTTAAATATGTGAACACATATACATAAAAATACAACTTTACATATAAACTCAATACAAGTACAAATAACTTTAATATAAGCAAAAGAAATTACAAAATAAATTCCATTACATATTCCCCAAATACATGTAATTCCACAAAATATACATATATAACAAAAGTACATGTAAAGTAAGAAAAATAAATACATTAAAAATACTACTTAACTACTTCTTTTATGCCTTGGAAAGTGGTTGAACCATGAGCATTTCTTCTTCTTCCTTGACTTGTAAAAACAAAATGCAAGGAAACCAAAAGAAGAAAATAAGAAATGGAGGAAGGAAAGTTACAATTTTGAGGAGGAGAATTTCTATGTGTGTTGTGTTGTTTTTATTTTATTGAAATGACAGAAAGGACATATAATACATGGACACACAAGCAAATGGCCAAAGAAATAAAAAAAAAAAAAAAAAGAAGAAGTAAAAAGTAAAAGAACAATTGAAGGTAGATAAGACATAAAGATAAGCTTGATTGGACTAATCCTTATCTCTTAATCTTGATTTTTTTTTTTATGTCCGCATTTTAATCACATGTGGGAAAAGCAAAAAGGGTATGTGGCAACCGAGATCAAATCCAAAAGAAGCAACATAGAAGAAAGAAAAAGAAAAGAAAGAAAAAGGAAAAAAGAAAAAGGGAAAAGGAAAATTTTTAAAATTATCAAGTTGACTTTTCTAAATATATAATCATAAAATTATGGATAATTACAAAATAATATTTGTAACTTTATAAATTTTGTTAATTAAATTGTTACTCTTTACGTTTATAAATTTTTGCTCATTCATTAATGATTTTACGCGATTATGCGTATTAGTTGATAATCGTATTCTATTAGGGTTTTAATACTTTTAGGACACATTTTATAAGTTTAGGGTTATAGTTTTAAGATTTTTTATCGGATTCAAGTTCAATCTCTTATATTTACGTGTACATAAGATTTAAGGTTTTTATATGTGATTGAGATTTTGATTAATAAATTAGGGTTTTTTATATTCATTTAAGGTTTGAATTTAAAATTCTACTCGATTTTGAATTTATCAACTCTGTTGACTTAGGAAAGTTATCTATAGTATTCGAGTTTAATTCTACACTCAAATAGCTAAATTTACGGGATTTATAGTATGTATATTTGTATGTGTGTGTATATATATTATTAGATGGATGTTGTTTCCAAACTTTAGCCAACGACTTGTTCGGACCCGACTACTTGTTGTTCTTTTTATTTTTTTATTTTTTTTTTGGTTTTGTGAACTTGGTTATGTTGCATGTAACTTAGCACCTATTAGTTATTAAACCTATAGTATAACCTTTTAAAATAGTTCTTATCAAAGATATATAGTATAAGATTTTTGATTTATAAATGTAATTATAAATAATACATTTACATGAAAGAGATACATTTTTAAAAGAGTCTCTTAAGATAATAGATTCAACTGAAATGCATTATAAACTAAGGGTTGAAAATTACTAGGTTGCTAAGGGAGACTCAATTAGTTTTTCCAAAAAGTTACAACAATTTGATAATGGAAAACAAAAGTCTAGCCATTTCTTCTTGATGCTTACACCCAAGCCCCACTTGTTGTTAATTGGAGAAGTAAAGAGACTTAGTTTGTGACTTTAAGCATGCAAAAGCATTTATAGGGAAATAAGTGATAACTTACTCAATAAGTAGGATGGAACCAGGAGTACACATTCAGCACAATATAATCAAGGTTTTCAATCAAGTTAGTTTAATGTAATGTATGCATAAGCAAGCGTTATCATACAATGTTATCTAGTCTATCATAAGATTAGAGAAATTATGCTCGCTCTAATCTAGATTGAGGAGTTTGATGTCATGTATTCATCAATTAAAGCCAAACCAAAACTTGTGCAATAAAGAGTACCTTCCACCTAAGGCTGCCTTCAAACCACTATCCCCAATCTTATCATAACCTCATCTCTTGCCACTTATTTCGATTAAGGATAGAGAAAAGAATGTTTCAACTATCCTAGTCAAAGGGATTCGTATTTGCCTGACAATACTAATCGTTTCCTGTTAGTTCGTTTTTAGAGTAATCAACCAATTCTAAGCAATCTAAACCAAAATAATATACGAAAAACAAACACAACATGGAGCTCAACTCCCATAATAGCAAGGCATAATTCAAGCATATGCGAGACACACATACAAACAACTAGATTATAACCATAAGCTAAAAACATACCTAAGCCTCTAAGGATTTTAAAATAATACTTCAAAATGCCATAAATAATCAATCCCATTTACCTTAATTTTGATGCTTGTTATTTTTGTACATTGCTTTGGTCTTCTTCGATTACCCCTAAATATTTAATGTAACATCTTTAGTTTCCATCAAATATATGAAATAAGAGTTTATGTTTTCCTTTTGTTTAAGTTAAGTAAGGTTCTTAAGCCATTTACTAAATATTTATTATGTAATGTAGGTTATGACCAAGATTCTAACCTCATATTTAGTATAGATTTCAGCCCTAGAAAGTCTTTAACCTTGGTTCTAACTTCATATCTAGTATAGTTTCTTATCTAAGAAAGTCTCTAACCTAGGTTATGTCTAAACACTTCATATAAGATTTTAATAAAGAACCTTCTAACTTAGGTTTTAACATAGAAAATTCTTAAAGTTCGTAATATGAGCAACTTTTGACTCACCCCTTGACTTTAGTTAGGATTAAGCGTACTGTATCAGATTACCTTATGACCAAACTTCTGACTACTACAATTTTAGTAATGTATCAAGCTTCCTTAATAAGACTAATTTCTAATTGAGTTTCTAACCAAATTTATTATTCTACTATCACTTCTTTATTTCACTACATTACACATAAGTCTGACTTATCTAAAGTAATAAAACCATGTCAAATTCACTCCTTACAGCATCATAACATCCCAACACCATAACCATTTATTCCACTCCTTCACCAATCTTATTTGTTTAAGTTCTCAAGAAAAACTCTAGAATTAAGTTTGTAAATCGTCAAGCTTGGGCATAAACTCCAATTTTAATATAAAATACTCAATATAAGACTTGAAATTCCTTATGCTTAGTTGCTTTATACTTAAGAAAAATAGATTATACGTAGTTTACAAGAAAATCAAGTAACTTCCTAAGGAGTTTAAACCACCAACTCACTACTTTAAGGAAAACAAAAAATCCCTTCAAATCCAACTTCACGATTCTAAAAATCCAACATATCATGAAAATATATCTCTTAAGAGTTTACTTATAGAAATTCAGATTGAAACTACAACATTTGTATTTTTGAAAATCGATTAATGAGGAATTTTTCTTGAGGAACCTATATTAGCACTCAAAATTTTGAAAATCTAGTTTGATATTTGAATCATTCATGCAAAAATACTCAAGAAAACTAAGCTTAAAAAATTTTGAAGATTATTTACTATTTTTAGTAAATTTTAGTTAAAATTAAGGAAATTGAGCACTCTCAGAACTTAGAGCTCCAGACACCTTTAGGGAAAGAGAGTCTATCTACTAAATTGGGCATAGGCCACTCGTTTAAGCGGTAATGGTAGCTCCCTTCCAACTTTAGTCAAAGGCAAAGAACCCATACAACCCTAGCTTATATCTATCACTTTCTTTGTAATTTTTTCCTAACTTTTCTTACTCAATCTTTCTCTCATAAATTTTCTCTTTGATGCTAATGGAATAAGCTCTACAATGACAGTTTATAAGCAATTGGAGAATGTTTTGATTTAGTTTCCTAGCCAACTCTGGTAATTTAGCTTAATTAGATGTCAAAATGATTGTATTTTTTTATCCTTAACTTGTCTAAACAATAATCCCAAGCTTACCATGCCTCATGCAAGTTTTCCCCTTCATGCTATATTTTTTTTATATATAATTTTTCCCCATTTCTTTTATTAGTTTAGTAAATTTTACATATATTTTAGGTTTTTTTAATAATTACGAGCGTATATATTTATATGATAATTATATTATATTATATATATTCTACATATTATTTTATATCATTTAATAATTTTATTACTTATATAATTTATCTTTAAGGATTTGTAAATTGTTAATGCTAATCCTACTCATTTTCAATATTTATATAATAACATAATAAAATTCACTATTTTGACTATATTTTTATTATTTTATTATATTTTTTAGATCCAAGCCTACAAGATTTCCTAGACTAATGTTCCTAATTCACCCGCAAGTTTCTAACTTAATTAGATTACCTTAACGAGCACCCCAAATTGGTTACTTAGAACCTGGTTACAAAATTACAAAACTTACATTTCCTATATCAGAGGTTTGGATCCCAATTACTAAAATTACAAGATATCGCATAGTCATTAGTCAAGTTCATGCTTAGATTATAAAATCTCCGTCTTAAAAATGAGTAATTAGGTTTCATAAATTTGAGGAGAGCAATCGAGTCTCTCTCAAATGAAATGGTCATGGAAATTCTCTCTAAAGTTTGTACCCTAGATTTAGTGCATGCAAGGCACATTTGTAAAAGATGGAAAACAATCATGGAAGATCTTCTTTAGCATAAGCTCCATTGCTCTTATTCCATTTCAAACCCAAACAACATGGTCCTAAATGTCTAACCTCAAATAGCTTTGTGCTTTGTGGATTTTATTGATGAATCCATAGCTTCTTAAGCAAAATTAAGAGTTTGCTTCCCTATACATAGTTGCCTTTTTCTTTAAGATTTTTGGATTGTGTGATGGCTTGCTTTGTTTATTCAATGTAACATCTTAAGGGATTTATATCAAGAACCCATTCACTAATGAAGATATGACACAATTGCCTAAACTCCCTCCTCAAAAAGATATCATGTTATGTGGTTTTGGATATGATTCAACTGCTAATACCTACAAAGTGATGGCTATAGTTTCTTATGCGAGTAGTTTTACTGACACAAAAGTTATGGTGTGTGAATGTGGAAGCATGATGAATTGGGGAAATACGGGGAAGACACCTTATTGTCTTATGGTATGGAAGTGTTATTACTCGTAGCTAACCTTTGTGAGTAGGAGGCTCCATTGGTTATATTGGGGTCCAACAATGGTCTCATTTGACTTTGCAAATGAGAAATTAAGGTCAATAAAATTTCTTGATTCTCCAATACTTAAGCATTGTGATTTAATAGTATTTAAAAACCATCGATGCCTAGTGAAGAAATATTAACATCATAAAAAAATATGACTCTTGGATAAAGGCATTCAATGTTGAAAGTTCTGATCTAGGGGCTTAAAATACCCTTCAAATTGTCACAGTGATATATTTATAGTTATAAGAGCTATAGGAGAGGTCAAGAATGGTAAATTCCTATTTTATTGTTGTTCCTATTTTATTTCTATTCCTATTCCTATGATGTTAAAGGCATGCTTTTGTATGAGTCTATGGCAATGTTTGGTTGTATAATTTTTATGGCACTAGACTAGATAAAAAAATTATTTATCTCATGTTTGGTTTATAACTTTATTTGGCGGCTGAACAAAAATTTAAGCTGATCAATTAAACAAAAGGCCAAAATTTTCTCCCATCTACACCATATTATAACAATGAAATTCATAGGAAAAAAATAAAAATATTTTGCATTCTTAAAAATACCCCTCCAAATTCATCGTGTATGCATGGTTTTTTATTTAATATAAATAATTAATTTTTTAATAGCTAGCAAATCTATGAGTTTTGTATTTAATAAGGAAAATGTAAATAACCCTCTTAAACTTTGATTCAAGTGCAATTTAACCCTCAAAACTTTTAAAGTGTGATTTTTTACTTTCTAAACTTTAATAAATTGATAAATAATACTCATAGATTGAGAATAACCTTTCTAAACTTTTATTTTGGTATGCAAATATCTCCTTAACTTATCAAAATGTGCTTTAAGACCTCTTAAACTTTAACCATAGTGTAACTTTTTTTAACTAAAAAAGAAAATATCATTTACATTGCCAAATTATCAAAGTTTAGGAGGGTAAAAATCCATACTTTAAAAGTTCAAAAAGTCAATCCACACCTGAGTTAAAGTTTATGAGAGTTATTTGCTATTTCTCCTTATTTAATATTGTATATGATTTGTTTAATTATATGAATTCAATAATCTATTCAAATCATATTTTTAATAATTTAAAAATATAATTAAAATATATATTAAAGAATGTTAAGGGTATAAATGTTAAAATACAATGATGAGTCCAATATTTATGCATACCAAATAAGGGAAAGCATAAAATTTTGTATTTAATATTATGTAAACCAAACATATTACAATAAGCTTGTACTATCCAATTCTCCTTGTACTTGTCTTCTCTAGTTCTTACAATCAAATGCTATCTATGAATAACTGTAGATATAAGTTTCTTGAGTGTGAACACCTTCCATGTTATTAGGATTTATTGATATGTTACTTTAGGCCAACTTAAGAGCTAACTTGAGTAGAAGCCTTCTAAGGCCCACTAGTAGTCGAGCAACTAGACACCTTACCTAATTTGAGCACCCCACTATCCCCAAGCATTCAGCTTACCTATAAGCACCTCAAAGACCCACTTTCCAAGCACTAAACCCTCAAGGATGCAACCACCTATTTTGGCATGCTCAAGTTACAAGGGCCTTCTTGATCCTTAGGTCCATACCTACTACTCAAAGACACCTACTCCTCTGCGGATACTCCCGAGAAGTTGACCTACTATTCGCAAGTTGTTAGGAACCTCTCTTCTCTACTCTCAGAGTCATTGCTTACACCCCTCATCTCCTCATTAATTGTAGCTTGACATTCGTAGTATAGCTAGCACACTAACATCCTTTAAGAATGTTGAGCTCCAAATTTCAAATGTGGTTGCCAATGTGGTTGTGGCTAACCAATACCCAGAGCCACCCTGTTAACCCCCTTAGCGCATGTTCTCTACCAATAGCAAGTACAAACAAACCCCAAGCTGACACCTACCCTTAGTAGGTGAGCTCCTTGCATTATACAAGGAGTCAACAAGTAAAGGGATTCGGATTCAAACTCTTAAAACTTTGAACCACTCACTCTTAACTAAAACTCAATATTATCTTAGCACCTTCTCCCTTAAGTTGAGAATGCCAAAACACTTCTTTATTTCTCTTCTTTCTTCCCTCCTTGTCGACTTAAACATCAAAGGGTCCTCGTAGACAAACCTATAGCGAGCTTTTTTGCAGGAATCAAAAAGCAAGAAGTCTACACAATCCCAAGGCCTATCAATCCTTCCACGAAGGATTCCAACCCAATTTACTCTATCACATCCAGTTGATTTCCCTACAATCAACATTTTGGTACCTACCATTTTTGACCAATCTACTCTAGATGGAAAAAATAAAAAACAACAATCCCCAAGCTTCATACCTATGTGACAATAATAGTTAGCCTTTGCCATAACATTTGGTAACACCTCCTACTCAAGGTACTCTGGCCTACGAAATGCAATAGCTCATGCTACTTGTACAACAAGACTTAAGGATAACCAAAAGACTTAAGAGTCCAATGCCGCTCTCCAAAGGGATGTAGCTCTCCTAAAAAATGCATCCCAAAAATGCACCTATAAAGAAGCAATAGTTAGCTCTTCTATAAAACCAAACAGACAAGATGAACCATAGATTAACTACCTAGTATGTTCACGTGACTAGGTTTAGCATGATCAGCAAACCCTGAGGACCTATACAATCAACTAAACCATAACTATGGCAAAACGTAAATACAAGTCAACAGTTTGAGACAAGCAAACCTACTAGAAACTTATCCCTAAGACAATCCCAAAAACAACTCAAGGACATAAATGTCCAAGAGTTAGACGAACACATACATCATACATCTAACATGTACGATCAAAAGAACATTGAATCATTAGCCCACACATCATGGTTAACAATAGTAAAGAACCCATTTGCACCACTTATCCTTGAAGAAACATTACCTAAGGGTGCGAAACTCCCTTACCTCAACACGTATGGTGGAACAGGAAACCCGGATGACCACCTGGTCCATTTCCAAATTATGATGAGCCTCCATAACTTCACAAACGCGATCATATGCAAAGCCTTTCCTAACACACTGGCGAAGGTAGCCTTGTTATAGATCAACACCTTACCCGACAATTCCATCACCTCTTTTGATGACCTAGCGAGCAAATTTTAACAACACTTCCTTAGTTCTAAAGTTCTATGCAAAGACTCATTGACCCCATATAATGTCAGATAGAGTCTGTCGAGCTTGGTTTTTCACCCTCTCGGATCTTTTATAAAATTAAGTCTTCTTTAAACAGATCAATACTAAACCCTACCCGTTTAATACCATTCATCGACTAAAGTTTAAAGAAAACCATTTTTTCAATTTGAAAAGGTATTAGAGTCACCACCCAATCAGAATCGAGAAAAGGAATTATCTTATAACCAATTAGGTGGATTGGTTATAACTTAGCTACTAATCTATCAATTAAAAAAAAAAAAACAATTTATAAAACGGTTTTTTTGGAAACTAGAGATCAAGATTCGGGGGCTAATTTATTAAACCCTAAATAGATACTACTTTTTAACTTCTCGAATTTTTACTTTTCAAATATACCCTTTTTAATTTCTAAAACAACTAATTATGATACATGTGACTAAATTATTCAATTTACACAAATGCCTAAAAATGGAAAAAAAAAATAAAACTTCTATATTTCAAGTCGCCCTGTACTTACAGGTGCTCTATTCAGAATTAGACTTCCATAGTTCGTTTACTAGAAACATAGTAGATTGATTGATTTTAATTTTTGAAAAGTAGTCGGGTTTACATTTTCACCCATTTTGATTTATTTGAAGAAATATCTTAGAAGGTCTTAAATTGAATTTTATTTTTGAAAATTATAAAACACCCTAGTTTGGAAAATGGTTAATTTGTTTTTATTATATTTCTTGGAAAATCAATTTTCTAATTGATAAAACAATTTTATTATTATTTCTTATTTATTATTTACTATTTATTCCTCTACTTTTTTATCTTTTTGTTTTTTTTTTGGCTGAAATGTGAAAATAAATAAATAAAACTAAGCTAAATACTACTTCCCCACTTTTTTTTCCTTTTCTTTTTCCTTCTTTTTTTTTTCTTTTTTCTTTTACATTACAACTACACTTACAATACAAAAAAAAAAATGAAATAACGATAAATAAAAATAAAACAAAACAAAAAAAGAAAACAAAATTGGACCAAAGGCATACGAATCAGGAGCGATTTGGATTTAGGGCCTCGAGTCGGTCGGATCGAGTTGGATGCAGGTCAAATGGCGAGTTTAGGTTGGTCACTCACAGTAGTTTAAAGAGGACACTCCCTAGGGTGATTTAGCCACCAGATTGAACGGAAAAGGATGGTTTTGTAGATTTGGTATTGGACTTTGGGGGGTATTTTCGATACTACCGTGTTTGGTGATTGTTAGTGGCGGTTATAGTAGTAGGTCGTGTAGTAGAGTGTTAGCCAAGAGTGAGGGACAAACAATGTAGAGAGTGGTTCAAATTTTCTGGGTTTGGTGAAGAGAGTGGAGGTTGGAGTTTGGATCGGTGTTTGATGGGTCTACTGCTACGGTTGAGGATGGATGAGATCTCATACGTATGTTAGTTGTAGAGGATGAGGGTCGTAGTAATTGTTGACGACGATCGAGAGAGATAGGTTAAAGGAGAGAGAGAGAGGGTGTCGGTCGAGAAAAGAGTTAGTGGGGAGTTTTTGGATGGGTGTTCAATGTTGGTTTTATGTGTACGTGCCCTGTGCGGTGGAGTGTTAGCCAAAAGTGAAGGTGAGTTGGCATTAGGCATTTAGTTGATGCAGTTGGGGTGACTAGTTGAGAGAGAGAAAGCTTGAGGAGTGAACCAAGAGTAGGGGGTATGAGAGAGTGCAGTGCAGAGGGAGAGAGACAGTGGAGGGAGAGAGGGGATCGGTCAGAGAGAGACATTGAGAGAGAAAGTGAGGGGTTTGTGAAATTAAGCAAGAGAGATCCGACGATGAGAGTTGGTGTGGGTCCCCCTCGTATGCGTATGTGTTTTGAAAACAATTCCTTCGTGTACATTTGATTTTTTTTGAAAATTCAATCCCTCCCCCTGATTATGTATGCATGTGTTTTGTGTATGTGAATTCCCTCTTTGCCTTATGAATTGAGAATCCCCCCTTTAATTGTTGAATTTTTTTTTTTTTTAAAAAAGAAAGTGACAGGAAGAAAAGGAAAGGGAGAAAAAAATACAGGGAAAGAAATTTTGTTATCACGGCTAGTCGTAAAGCGCCACGTATCGCAATTAGACATTTGGACTAATGACATCTTGACAAGTGGCCATGCGTACAGTTTAAGAGAACAAGATAAAATAAAACTTTTATGGCTCCAATGAGTTTCGAACCCTTGACCTCAAACCAAACCCCAACGCTTTATCTATGTGCTTATCTGTTAGGCCGTTGACTTATGCCTTATTCATATGTGCAATAAAACTGCATATATGGACTAGGTAAGCTTAGGCTAGATTTAAATCTAAGCCCAAATCAAACAGTCTTTTATTTTAAGTCTAACTAAATTAAAAATCTATTCTATTCAAATTATCTAAAGAATTTTAGTACTTTTTAAATTCCCTATTTTTTCAAACCTTCTTTTTTTTTTGTGACTTTTCAAATTTCTCATATGTTTTTTTAAATTTTTCCATTTTTTTCTATTTTTTTAATTTCTTTTTCTTTTTGTGTTTATTCCTATTTTCCTTTTTTTTTTATTTTCCTAAACTTCATATTTTAAAGTTTTCTTATTTTTTCTATTTTTTGTATTTTTTTTAATTTAGGACCTTTTAACCATATTCTAAAAATAAAGAAGAGGACAAAAATTAAGTATCTATAACTATCTCTCTTTGTGGTGAAGTTTGAGCGAAACTTTTCCACAAAGACGAGACATTGTTTTTGCCCCTAAGGGTGGATTTTATCCTAAGAAGCGCTATAATTAGCTAGCTATCTTAGGCCCAATCTACTAAGGATTTGGTGAAGAGAGGGGTAGTGCTCTAAGAGCTGGCCAAAAAAGTGAAAGAAGAAATAAAGTATGATCATACTCTTATGAGCTAACGAACCGAGGTGAAATAGGCGAAGCGCTCCTAGAGCTAGCTAAGACTCTCAAAGAGATGAGATAACTTGATTGTGCCCTAATGAGCTAACTAATCAAGGCAGGTAAAGTGCTCCTAAAGCTGGCTAAGACCCTAAACTGGAATGAGGAAGCTTAGTTGTGCCTCAATGAGCTGACTAACCAAAGTAGGCAAAGCGCTCCTAAAGCTAGCTAATACCCTAAACTAATAAGAAAACTTGGTCGTGCCCCAATAAGCCGACTAACCTAAGCAAGAACGTCTCTCAAAGACTAGCAACCTTAGAATTTGATCAATTTGAAGGACCTGGTAGAGCTCCTTTAAGCTGACTATCCTAGGTGGGAATGTCTCTCGAGGACTAGCAGCCCTAGAATTTGATCGATCTAGAAAACCTGGTAGTGCTCCTTTGATCTGACTATCCTAGGCGGGAGTGTCTTTCAAGGACTAGCAACCGTAAAATTTGATCGATCTGGAAAACCTAGTAGTGCTCCTTTAAGCTAACTATTCTAAGCAAGAGCACCTCTCAAGGACTACCAACCCTAAAATTTAATCAATCTGGAAAACCTAGTAATGCTCTTTTGATCTAACTATCCTAGACAGGAGTGTCTCTCAAGGACTAACAACCCTAAAATTTGATTGATCTAGAAAACCTAGTAGTGCTCATTTGAGCTGAGTATCCTAGGTAGGAGCATCTCTTAGGAACTAGCAACCCTAAAATTTAATCGATCTAGAAAACCTGGTAATGCTCATTTGAGTTGACTATGATAAGTGGGATCATCCTTAGGGACTAGTAACCCTAAAATTTGATCGATCTGGAAAACCTGGTAATGCTCCTTTGAGCTGACTATCCTAGGCGAGAGCATCTCTCAAGGGCTAATAACCCTAAAATTTGATCGATATGGAAAACCTGGTAGTGCTCCTTTAAGCTGACTATCCTAGGTAGGCTGGGCGAAGTGCTCTTAGAGCTAGCTAAGACCCTAGATTGTAACTTGATAAAGAAAAGCGCCCCATGGGTTCATTATGAGATTAGTGAGAGAGAAAGCACCTAATAGGCTGGCTAAGAGAATTGGTGAAAGAAAGCACCCAATGGCCTTGCTAAAGGAATAGAAGCACCTCACGGGTTCACTAAGAGAATTTGATGAAGAGAAGCACCCTATGAGCTTGCTATAAGATTGATGAAAGAGAAGCGCCCTGTAGGCTCGCTTAAGAGAACTTGGTGAAAGAAAGCACCCTATGGGCTTGCTAAAGGAGTAGAAGCGCCTTACAAGTTTACTAAGAGAATTTGATGAAGAAAAGCACCCTATGGGCTTGCTAAGAGAAAGTTGATGAGGAGACATGCCCTATGGGCTTTCTAAGAGAAAGTCAACAAGAGAAGTACCTTACGAGCTCACTAAAGACCCTATGGAAGATGAAAAAAGGGGGGTTGAAAGCTAGCTAACAACTCAGAAAATATAAGACAATGCCCTAAAGGCTAACAGGATCCCTAAAATAAGAGACAGGATAGTGCCCTAAAGGTTGATTGAATCCCTAAGAAGAATAAAAGGGGAATCAATGTTCCAAAAGCTTACTAGCACCCTAGAAAGATAGGAAAACACCCTAAAGGCTAGCTAAAACCCTAAAAAGAAAAGGGGATCACTGCTCAAGAGCTAGTTAGAACCCTAGAAAAACAAGACAACGCCCTAAAGGCTAGTTGGAACCCTAAAAAGAAATAAAAGAAGGATCAGCGCTCTAAGAGCTGGCTAAAGCCTTAGAAAGATGGGACAGCACCTTAAAGGCTAGTTGGAATCCAAAAAAGAATAAAAGAGGGATTAGTGCTCTAAAAGCTGGTTAGAACCTTAGAAAGATGGGACAACGCCCTAAAGGTTAGCTGGAACCCTAAAAAGAATAAAAAGAAGAGCTACTACTCCAAGAGCTAGCTAACACCCTAGAAAGGCGGAACAACACCTTAAGGGCTAGCTAGAACCCTAAAAAGAATATAAAAGGGGACAGTGCTCTAAGAGTTGGCTAGAGCCCTAAATAGATGGGATAGCATCCTAAAGGCTGACTGTAACCCTGAAAAGAATAAAAGAGGGGTCAGTGCTCTAAGAGCTAGCTAACACCCTAGAAAGACGAAACAACGCCCTAAAGGTTAGCTGGAACCCTAAAAAGAATAAAAAAAAGGGCTCAGTGCTCTAAGAACTGGCTTGAACCCTAAAATGAAATTGATGAAGGATTAAAGGAAGGAAAACAACCAATTTTAAAAGGCTTCTTGACTTGGAAAAGTATTTATAGAGAGATTGTTGCAAAACCATTTATCAAGGGATCTGGTGTAGGTTGAAAGCTAAGTGTTTAGGCTGGATACTTGAGTTGGCCAAAGGGATTGTATTTGTTGAATGGGCCAAGAGCTCGTATTAGGGTTGAATGGGCCAAGGGCTCATGTTGGCTTCCTTAACAGATCAAAGGGCCTTATGTAGGTATGAGGCTAAGTATTTAGGTTGGTTATTTAAGTAGGTTAGAGGGCTTGTGTTTTGTTGAATAGGCTAAGGGCACATGTTAGGGTTGAATGGGCCAAAGGGCTCGTATTTAGCTTCCTTAATAGGTCAAGGGACCTCACGTGGTTTGGAAACCAAGTACTTAGGTTGGTTACTTAAGTGGGCTAAAGGCTTGAGCTTGTGTTGGCTCCTTAGGCCCATAAGGATTTATAGTCGTTGGCAACTTTTCTTTTCATTTTCATTTTTTTTTCTTTTTTTCAAGAGAGAGAAAGGTAAAGTTTTATTTTTAGAAAATGATTTGCAAATAAGGACAATGATTTTTGGATTTCTATTTACAAGTCTATGGATTTTATTTACATTTCTCCAAATGAGATTGAATAGTGGTTAGATAAACATTTATTGAAAGACTATTTACAAAGACGAGAATGTTAAAAGATGAAGAACAATGAACTAAAGAGAGCTTTATTATTTTGAAAAAAAGACCAAAATACAAAAATAAAGGCAAAGAACCTAACATTTATTCAAGAATTTGATGCTCATTCTAGGATTTAAATTTGGAAAAAAAACCTACATTAAATCCTGTATACGGGCCTTAAGGTCCTCTATCATCTCATAAGTATCCCCAATGACCTATGCCAGAAGAGACCTTAAGGCCTGGTAGTGAGCCTTAAAACACTCGAGCTTTTCCTTCAAATAGACAATTTCATCTCTCAACATTTGCTCGCGAATCCTAGAGGTATCTAATGGCCTATTGTTTGCCTGATCATTTGCTTGGTTGTCTGCTATTCTAAGTCTATACATTTTATGGACAAGGATTAGTCATCAATGCAATAAGAGAAAAAAACGTGGAAACATGCAGATGTTAGGGTCGTTTGGGTTAATACATTACTCCTCAAGTTGTAACTCTACTGTAATTTTCAAAAACTTGATTACATTAAAACCCTTGAATGGTTAGTAAGGTTGCAAATTTTTAAGGGTAGTGTATTAACTCAGGCTCAAAGGGGAGTATATATAATTAAGGTAGGTTTTAAAAGGTTTTTAAGCTCTGTGACCTCACTTGGTTTTAGAAAAACACTTTCATTAGTCATAATGAGCTTAAGTGGGGTGGTCTAATTGGCTCCAAACGGTGGTTACCCCACAATGTCCAAAACTTACACAATGGCTTCCCTCCTAAGGTTCTAAGATGGCCTAAGTCTGACTGCATCTACCCTGCATCTTTGATGCAATAAATGAACCCCCTATTCCTTGGTGTATGCTATTTGCAAAATAAATATACCAATTAAAACAAATATATACACGAAGTCAACAACAAATAAATAAATGAATGTACAAATAAAGATATAAATAAACAAATAACTAAACAACATGAGTATTTTGAAAAGTGATTTTAATTTCGGAATGTCTTTAAGTGGTTAACCTTCTTGATGTCCTAAGTGGTTAACCTTCTTGATGTCCTTAGTGGAGTCGCCAAGTTGTCGAGCTTGGTTTTTACCCTCCTAGTTTATTTATAAAATTAAGTCTTCTTTAAACCAATCAGTACTAAACCTTACCCGTTTAATACTGAACATCAACTAGGGTTTAAAGAAAACTGGTTTTTTCAATTTGAAAAGGTATTAGAGTCGCTATCTAACTGAAGTCGGGAAAAAGAGTTAGTTATGACTAATTGGATGGATTTGTTATAACTTAGTTATCGATCTATCAATTAAAAAAAAAACGAATTTATAAAACAATTTTTTTGAAAACTAGAGATCTAGTTCCAGAGGCTAATTTATTAAACCCTAAACAAATACCACTTTTTAACTTTACTTAGCTAATTATGATACATGTGACTAAATTAATCAATTTACACGAATATCTAAAAACGGAAAAAAAAAATAAAACTTCCATATTTTAAGTCGCTCTGTACTTACGTACGAATATCTACATACTCGCTATTTAGGATTAAACTCCGTAGTTCGTTTACCAAAAACATAACGGATTGATTGATTTTAATTTTTGAAAAACAGTTGGGTTTATATTTTTACCCATTTTGATTTATTTGAAGAAATTTCCTAAAAGGTCCTAAATTGAATTTTATTTTTGAAAATTATAAAACATCCTAGTTTGGAAAATGGTTGATTTATTTTTATCTTATTTCTTGGAAAATCAATTTTCTAAGTGCTAAAACAATTTTATTATTATTTTTATTTATTTTTTACTATTTATTCCTCTACTTTTTATTTTTATTTTTTTATCTTTTTGGCTGAAATGTGAAAATGAATAAATAAAACTAAGCTAAATAATACTTCCCCCTTTTTTTTCTTTCTCTTTTTCCTTCTTCTTTTTTTCTTTTACCTTTCCTTTTTCTTTTCTTATTTTTTCAGTTTTCTTATTTTTTTCTTTTACGTTACAACTACACTTGCAATACAAAAAAAAAAAAAAAAAATGAAATAACAGTAAATAAATAAACAAAAAAAGAAAATGGAATTAGACTAAAGGCATGTAGATTAGGAGCGGTTTAAATTTGGGGCCTTGAGTCGGTAGGGTCAGGTTAGATACGAGTCAGATGGCAAATTTAAGTCGATTAGAGAGAGACACTGATTTAGAGAGGACACTCCATAGGGTGATTTGGCCACCAGATTCAGCGGAAAACGGTGGTTTTGTGGATTTGGTATTGGACTTTAGGGGTTATTTTCGATGCTACCACGTTTGGTGGCCATCAGGTGGTTGTTAGTGGCAGTTACAGTAGTAGGTCGTGTAGTGGAGTGTTAGCTAAGAGTGAAGGACAATGTGGAGAGTGGTTCGAATTTTCTGGGTTTGGTGAAGAGAGTAGAGGTTAGAGTTTGGATCGGTGTTTGATGGGTCTGCTGCTACAGTTGAAGATGGCTAAGATCGCGCACGTGTGTTAGTTGTAGAGGATGAGGGTCGTAGTGGTTATTGACAACGACCGAGAGAGATAGGTTAAAGGAGAGAGAGAGAGGGTGTCGATTGAGAAAAGAGTCGGTGGGGAGTTTTTGGATAGGTGTTTGATGTTGGTTTCATGTGTACGTGCCCTGTACGGTGGAGTGTTGGCCTAGAGTGAAGGTGAGTTGGCATTAGGCATTTAGTTGATGTGGTTGGGGTGACTGGTTGAGAGAGAGAAAGCTTGAGGAGTGAGCCAAGAGTGGGGGGTATGAGAGAGTGTAGTGGAGAGGGAGAGAGACAGTAGATGGAGAGAGAGGATCGATCAGAGAGAGACATCGAGAGAGAAAGTGAGAGGTCTGTGAAATTAAGTGAGAGAGATCTGACAATGAGAGTTGGTATGGGTCCCCCTCATATGCGTATGTGTTTTGAAAACAATTCCCTCGTACATGTTTGATTTTTTTTTTTTTTTGAAAATTCAATCCCTCCCCCCGATTCTGTATGTATGTGTTTTGTGTATGTGAATTCCCGCTTTGCCTTATGAATTGAGAATCCCCCTTTTAATTGTTGAATTTTTTTTTTTAAAAAAAAAGAAAGTGAAAGGAAGAAAAGGAAAGGGAGAAAAAAATGGGGAGAAAGAAATTTTGTTATCACAGCTAGTCATAAAGCACCACATGTCACAATTAGATGCGTGGGCCAATGACAACTTGACAAGTGGCCATGCGTGCAGTTTAAGAGAAAAAGATAAAAAAAAAAAAAAAATTTTATGGCTCCAATGAGTTTTGAACTCTTGACCTCAAACTAGACCCCTATCCTTTATCCATATACTTATCTATTAGGCCGTTAACTTATGCTTTATTCATAAGTGCAATTAAACTGCACATATAGACTAGGTGAGCCTAGGCTACATTTAAATCTAAACCCAGGTCAAACTGTCCTTTATTTTAAGTCTAACTAAATTAAAAATCTATTCTACTTAAATTATCTAAAGAATTTTATTACTTTTTAAATTCCCTATTTTTTTCAAATCTTCCTTTTTTTTTGTGACTTTTCAAATTTCTCATATTTTTCTAAATTTTTCCTTTTTATTTTATTCTTTCTAAATTTATTTATTTTTTGTTTTTTTTTTCCTATTTCCCTTTTTTTTATATTTTCCTAAACTTCATGTTTTTTGGTTTTCTTATTTTTCTACTTTTTTGTATTTTTTTTCTAATTTATAATCCTTTAACCATATTCTAAACATAAAGAAGGGGGGCAAAAATTAGGTGTCTATAATGTTCCTACTAGTCATTGCATACATACTTGGAATGCTTGAATCATATGAAGCTCTAGGTCTCCAAACTTGACACTAAGACAGCTTTCCAAGCCTTGATCATAGGAACTGACCCTACTAGAAAGCTCTTTGATGGAGTATCCCTTAGTCAGCCAAACTCACTAGATGAATTCATATAGGTAGCCAAAAAATATATTGCCCAAGAAGACACTATCAAAGCAAGATTCTAAGCTAATAATAATTTTTATGGTTCAGTCAAAGATCGCTTAGGGCCAAGAGAGATCGAGCCATCCTCTTCGAAAGATTGGTAAGATAGGCAAAAACAGAGATTTGCAAACTACCCATCTTACACACCTCTCAATCGCCCATTTGGAAAGGTTATGTATGATGTCAAAGAATAACTCCTTCAATCACCCCATGTCAAAGAGATGCCTAAAATGACAAGCTTTGGCAAACATTACAACTACCATCAAATGTACAGACACAACACTAATGAGTGTTGTCACCTTAAAAATGCAATCACAGGCCTTGTTTGCAAGGGTCGCATTGATTACCTCATTGCAAATGAAAGGAACCAACTCCAATGACTAACCCATCATCATTAAGTCAAGCAACAACAACAACCCCAACAACAATAGCAATACTAACAACGAAAAGATGTTGGCGATGATCAAAATAGTTGTGATAGACAAGGACAGGTGAACACAATCATTAGAGGCCCTGGCATCGTAAAAGACATTGCCTCCACATCTACAGAGCATGAGGTCTACCTCATCGGGACAAAGAAGTCTAAGATGGATACCACTATCAGTCACTTCAGACAGTGAACATGGCACCGACTATCTACATAGTAATGTGCTAGTGATTAATATTAAGATTGGATACTTTGATATCCCATAAACATTTGTTAACATGCTCATGATGCATCTTCAAGGTCATATATACAGAAGAGCACCATAACAAACCTAAACAAAGGAAAACAAAGGGTTCTAGCAAAACTCAAGTAGCTACCATTGTATAGATGCACCAATTGATCCTACTAAGCCTAATCTCCACTTGATATGACGCATAAGTGAGGACTAGGGTTACTCGCTACTATTCTTTGCTAAAAGGATTAGATAAAAGTTAGGGGAAAAGAGAAGACACAGCTAAGTACTCTCGAAGGGTAAATTTCTATTTTCAATAATGAAGTGTGTCTACGTACAAAATAAAAGGGGTTTTTATACTAGCCCCTCTAAGGTTACACTTGCAAAGAAAAGACCAAAATGAGTAAAATACTAAAAGATCCTTAGTACAAGCTAAAAGGGGCAAAAATGACATAATATAGTACAACGTATAGAGAAAGAATCCTTTTAGAATGTCATATTAGTAGACACATATCAAATAGTGGTTAGGGAGCTGAATGTGCATATGTTTGGTTGTTCCTATAGTTGTAAGATCTTTGATGGTTTGACATTAGTTAAGGTTAGCTTGGAGGGGGTTGGAAAGAGAATAGAAGACTAGGTTGACCTGATTTGGATTGGGTTAGAGCTCGAATGCCAAGTGTTATCAAATGCCTCTTCAAATCAAGTGACTAAACAACTTGGCTCAAAAGGAGGTCTGGTGCTAGTGAATTCAAGAATTGCCTTCATTACAATTGGAGCTCAGCACTTATCTTAGGTAAGATGAAGTAATCTTAAGTTGGTGATGGAATCTTTTCCTTTGAAGGGTTCTCAAGCTAGCATACGCCAGGTAAGTCATAACAGTCCTTTAACTCGACTTCGATAATAGGTCTAAGGGGTTGATTCTTATCAACTCATCAGCCAAAGATGCTTAAAAGACAAGTTTCTAACACCAATAAGGTTCGGTGAAGTGTGAAGAGACCAGAAACTGTCTAGGTCCCTCTATCTTAAAGCTTAGACATAAGACAATGTTATGAACATTGAATTCATGCTGGAAGAAAAACCTAACTTCAGAAGAGAGATAGCAAAAAAAGAAAAAAGAAAAAACTAAGGAAATCAAGCCAAAAGCACACCAAGACTAACCACTTGGATCGATACAGTTTTACCTAAAAACAAAAAGATTGAGCTCATCGACTTTCTCTGCTAAAACATTGATGTCTTCACATTAGCACCTAAGCACATACTTGGTATCATCAACATACTAGAAACAACTCATCACCTCAACATCAACCATACAGTTTGATTGGTCAAACAAAAAAAGCAAGGTTTTACACTCAAACAGTGAGCTATGATTGAACAAGAGGTCTAGAAACTACTTTAGGTTAGATTCATCAAGTAAGAGAAATACCTAACATGTATATCAATTATATTGACCTTAACAAAGTGATAAGCTCTAAATTAGATATATTTTACATTGTGATTTTCCATGATTTTCCCTTGAAATTTGAATTTATTTTTAGATAATACTACTTAATTGAGTAATTGTTTTTTTTTTCCTAAGTTTTGAGACAATCTACATAAGAAAACAAGAAGATAGAAATAAGTTTTACTCAAATCAGAGTTAAAATAAGCAAGTTATGAAGGTATGAAGGTATGAAGATTGATATAACCAAATGATATGACTGTCATTCCTAGGCGAATTTGGGGCCATTTTTAAAATATCACAACCATTGATATGGCCAAAGGACATAACCATGTCCTCAATCGTGTCATTCCCAATTTTGAACAAAAAAAAAAAAAAGAATAAGAAGAAAATGTAAATGGTAGTACGAAGGACATAATCGAATCCCCAATCGTATCATTTGTGCAAACTTTATTTTGCTGTTTCCTATATAAAGCCTCTTTAAGATTTTTTTTTAAAGAGATTATTATTAGATGACTTTTGGAGAGCTTTTCAAGAAAAGAACACTCAACGGAGCAAAGGGCCATCAAGACTTCAAGATTTAATCCTATTTAGATTTCACAATTTTCTCTTTGATAATTCTTTATTCTTTGAGTCAAGATTATTGCTTTATGATGTAAGATTAGATCTCTGGTATCTATGTCTTATGGAACCTAGATCTACTCATGTGACATGATTTTTATGAGATTTAATTAATTCTTGATTCAACTATGTATACTTCATGATTTAGGTTATTATTTCCATGGGTAGTAAATATCTTATAAAAGAATCGAGAGATTTCTTATAAAATTAGATCTAAGCATAGTCGCTAGAGATTATTACAAGATTAAAGATAATTTGCAAAATCTTTCCAAAATCTTAAATTATAGCATAGAGAATTCGTTGTGTAATAATGCAATCTTAAGTTACACTATTGAAAAGAGATTCTAATAGGTGATTTTAGGGCTATGGTTAATTGGCTTAAGAAAGTTATTAACTTTAGCAGAGAATTTTCCCAATCAAGAAAGATTAAAGAATAAATTAGATTATCTTTAAAGGAAATCACATGTTAGTTCTGAGGGAAGCAAAGATCTAGATACGGTTTACAAATCTTGAAATAGTTTATACTTTCATTGCTTTCTTATTAAGTTCTTGAATAATTCTCAACTAGTTGTTAATTTAGATTCTTTAAATTCTCAAACTCAAATTTATAGGTTAGATAATAGAGATATAGTGAGTATTAGTAATCAAAGTCTTTGAAGGATCGATACTTAAAGTTAATCCACTTACTACAAATTTGATAAGTGAGGTTGCCTAACATATCATAAAGCCTACCCAAGAGAATGTTTTCCTCTTTCCTGCATAGACTAGCTCATTAACTCAACATCAAGTCATACCCTCCTCAGCTTGATGGATGCATACTTTAATTACAATCAAATCCGTATGGTATATAAGGATAAGGTCCGTACCTTGTTCGTTATAGATTTTAGCACCTACTACTATAAGGTCATGCCTTTTAACTTAAAGAATGTCGGTGCAACATATTAGACACTCGTCACCACCATCTTCAAGACACAAATCAACAAAAATGTTTAAGTATATGTAGATGACATGATTGTAAAAAGCAAGGAGAGGAAAGGCTACATCATGGACCTTAGAGAGACATTCAATACCCTCTACCACTACTAAGATGAAACTTAACCCACAAAAGTGTATCTTTAAGGTAGTATCAAGAAAATTTCTTAGCTTCATGGTCATGGAATGAGGAATTGAGGCTAAGCTAGACAAAATTCAAGTAGTTTGTGACATAACAACCCTCTGAACAGTGAAAGAAGTTCATCACCTCATAGGAAGAGTCGTTGCCCTCAACTGCTTCATCTTTAGAAGTGTGGATAAGTTTTTAAAGTTCTTCTAACTCTTAAAGAACCCTTTTGAGTTCAACTAGATGACCTAGTGTAATGTGCCTTGAAAGAGGTCTTATCATTGCGTAGATAGGTCTTCTAGAGGTAGTTACTAGAAAAAGGAAAAGTATGGGTTTAAGGTAGAAAACAATAAAAGAACAAAAAATGGGGGTTAAGTAAATCCGTGAGCTACTTGTAGATGTGATGTACCATGGCCTACAACTTTGCTGAATGTGTCTCACAAGTCTGAAATTATAGGGTCGCTCGCTGACACAACCTTGTTTAAGGGTTGCTATAAGCTTAGGAAATGAGAGGTAACACTCAAGTGCTTTAAAAAGATACTCAGAAAAGGGGTAATTTCATTGAGTGAAGAGATAAAAAATTGAATAAAAGCTATTTATACTATGTCTACTATGGTTACAAGTATGTGTCAATTTACAAAAAGGGGTACTGTAAAAATGCATTGATCAAGTACATGAAGAGAAGGACAATGTTGTAATCCTTTTAGAAACCACCTTCTCTACATGCTAAGTGCTTGATGAGAGAGAAGGGATACGTATCAATTTAGGAATGGAAGGCGCACTTGTAAATAATGGTTTCTAACACATGAAGTGAAGGAGGGCATGCGAGTAACCTCTTGTCAAGTTGAGCGCTTATGGTAAGGTCAAGCGATCAAGCTTGGTTGATGTAGGTTCTTCAAGAAGGTCAAGGTCAGTTACTATAATACTCCAAACAGGTCAAACAACTCAATGTTCTTCGCTATACATACTGCGCTACAGGTCAGAGGGTTTGAAAGCAAGTTGACTACTAAGTACATAGGCTGTGAAGTTAAGCCTTTTTCTCTAGATTGGGCTATGGGTCCTATAACTTGATTCCTATCATCCCCTTTAAGTTGTTTAAGATTTGGGATCAAATACTTAGTTTGTTTGTTACATCGATCTCCATCCTCAAGTAGGGGCTTAGATTAGCTATGTTGAAAACGTTAGAGACCCCTAAACCCTCTAGTAGCTCAAGTCTGTAAGTGTTCTAGTTGATCTTTTGGAGTACTCGGAAGGGTCCTTCAACTCATGGTGACAACTTGTTCTTTCTTTGGGTCAAGAACCACTCCTTGCTTAAATGTACCTATACTAACTCACTAGTTGAAATTGTGCCTGTCCTCTTTGTTTAAGACTTCCTCACATTAACTTATCAATAGTTTAGGTCGATTGATCTATTACTTGTTAGTATATCTATTGAAAAGATCATGCTTGATCAACGGCCTCTTAGTCCTCTTGGTCTATCGCTAGGATTGGTGTCTGATCCAAAGGTAGCTCAAAGTTGAATTCATACACTACTTCAAAGGGAGTCTTCTTGGTGACACTATTAGTGGAACGGTTGTATGCAAAGTCCACAATAGGTAAGTAGGAATCTTAATCAATCAGGTTTCGTTCAACTGTAGCTCGAAGAAGAGATCCTAACATACGGCTAATGACCTTAGTTTGTTCATCAATTTGAGGGTGGCAAGACATGCTAAACTAAAACTTGGTCTTCATTCGACGCCACAAAGTCTTCCAAAACTAACTAAGGAATTTTAGATCTAGATCAGATACAATACTCCTCCGAACTCCATGTAACTTCATAATTTCCTACAAAAACAAAGAAGATATAACTGAAGCATTGTTAGTTTTGTTTCAAAGCATGAAGGATGCCATCCTAAAGAATCGAACAACCATAACCAAAATTGGATCTTTCCCTCTTGCCGTTCTTGGATACTTATATCATTCTAAGGTCGGGTTGGTATAAGTAGTGGTATAACTTGCCGTTATTTAGCTAGGCTCTTGGCATCCTTACAAATCATGTACCTTTCAACGATCTAATGAATGTTTCTCATCATCATTATCCAATAGAACCTTGATTTCAATAGTTCATATGTTCACTTTTCACTAGAATGCCTAGAAAATCCTTCATTATAGGCTTTTCTCATAAGCAAATCTCACATCGAGTAGGTCGGTACATACAGTTTTCTAACTCAAAAGAGATATCCTTCCATTACAAAATAATCATCAAAAGTTCTTCCCTCTCTACATCATTTGAAAATAGGTCCAAAGTGTGGATCTTAAGCGTATTGGTCCTTCAAGTACACAAATCCCAGTAATCTCAACTGAAGCTTAGAGCTCAACACATGTCTTTAGTATAATGCATCAACAACCACATTGGATTTCCCTTGCTTGTACTTAATCACAAACATAAACCCTTTTAAAAACTCAACCCATCCTATTTGACATTTCAAGATCTTAGGTTAGCTCCTCAAATACTTCAACATTTGGTGATCAAAGCACTATAAACTCTTTAAGTAGTAGATGATGGTGCTAGGTCTATAAAGCTCAAACCAAGGCATTCAACTCTTTATCATATATGAAGTAATTTAACATAGGCCCTTTGAGTTTCTCATTGAAATAAGTGATAGGTTAGCAATCTTACATAAGAATGACTCCAATCCCTACTCTTGAAGCATCACATTCGAGCTCAAAGACCTTGCCAAAGTTTAGCAATGCAAGCAAAGGTATAGTAGTTATTGACTCTTGAGCTTGTTAAAGCTCTTCTCTTCTTTTCCTTCAAAATGGAATTTAATATTCTTCTTGGTCAGCTCAGTTAATGGTGTGGCAATAGAACTAAAGTTCTGAATAAATCTTCAGTAAAAAAATGCTAACTTATGAAATCTTTTGACATCAACACGAGAGGTCGATGTAAGCCATTTTATATGGCCTGGACATTTTCATCATCTACTCATAATCCTTCCTTACTCACTATATAACATAAAAAACTCAACTTCCTCTTGGCAAAAATAACATTTCTTCAAATTTCCATACAACTTTTCAAATCGAAGTATCTCAAGAATAAATTGAAGATGACTTACATGACTAGATAAATCAGAACTATATACAAGAATGTAATCAAAATATATAACTACAAACTTTCCAAAAAAATTCCCTAATACATGATTCATCAATAGTGTGAAAGTACTTGGCGCATTGGATAATCCAAATAGTATGATTAGCCACTCATACAAACCATGTATTGTCTTAAAGGTTGTCTTCTACCCATTGCCTTCCCTCATATGAATTTGATGATATTTGAACTTTAAATCTATCTTTGAGAACACACTTACTCAATGCAATTCATCAAACATGTCATCTAATCTAGGGATAGGATATCCATATTTAATGGTAATCCTATTCATAGCTCTTCTATTAATGCACATTCTCGAACTTCCATCTTTCTTTAGAACTAATAATGTCGGTATGGCATACGGACTCATACTTTCTTGGACATATCCTCTTTCAACAAGTTCATTCACCTGTTACTATAGCTCGGTTGGTTACTTAGGGTTCATTTTATAAGCTGGTTGGTTGGGCAACATAGCTCCAGGTTGTAACTCAATGCCATGCTCTATTCCTCATTTTGGTGGTAATCCTTTAAGTAGTTCACTAAGGAATAGATCAGCAAATTCTTTCAACAAATCATTGATTTCATTAGGTGGATCTTCTCATTTCCTCATCTCTAATAGTCTTTGAATAAGCAAAAAAGTTAGCTCATCCTCCTCCATAGCTCTTTTAAATTTGGATCTACTCATCATTAAAGTCTTCTTACTCTTTTGGATGAGTTTTGACTACATGTTGCTCACTTAGCTTGGAGTCATAGGATATAAGTTAACATATAAACCATCTTTCTCAAAGCTGTAGGTATTCAGATACCCATCATGCATAACTCTTCGATCATACAACCATGGTCGGCCTAGTAAGATATGAGACATACACATAAGCAATACATCATACATGATCTCATCCTTATAACACCTAATTGAGACCGATAATAACACTTGTTGAGTGATACACAATGAGCCCTTCTCATTCAACCAATGTAACTTATAAGGTCTTAAGTGCATAGCAATCGACAACTTCAATTGTTCTACTATCCTAATAAATGCCACATTCGTACAGCTACCACCATCTATAATCAAGGAATAAAGCTATTGATTTACCTTATAGGTAGTATGAAACAAGTTCTCATGCTACTTTTCTTGTTGATCATGCTCCACACTAAGAGCTCAATGAATCACCAAGGTCGGCATATGATCCGCTTAAACTATATATATATAAATATCGCGAATACTCCAGCAAGTATAATGGGATGGAATCAAGTAATAAAGAGTGAGTAAGGTTATCAATCCCTCGAGGATTAAGAAATTACTAATCTTATGATAGTTCTTATCAATATTTAGACAATCAAAATTAAATTATGAATTAACTAATCTAATAATTAACCTAAAATTGTCAAAAAGAAAATTACGATAAAATATTTAAAACTATGCAATCAATTGAGAATATAGGAAAAACAAAATCCACCCTAGTTGTACAAATCAAATTGTTATCATGTTATATAAATTAATAGCTATATAGTCATTCAAGTAAAATTATCATGCCATAAAACTTAAGGATTTAAACCTCTAATTAATTAGTTAACTTCCGTATCTCCAATTAACAGTGGACTCTAAATTATAATTATACACCTCCCGATGTTATGATTGTCTAATATCTTAAATTAATTATCTTAATGTCTTAGCAAATATCCAATGAATTCTGCTCCCACATTAGCTAATCAGTTTAATCAAGAATGTCTTACAAACCCTCTACAACTCCCGTATCAATAGTGTTTCCAATAATTATAACCAATTAGAGAATTATAATCGAAATCATAGAATTTGCAATCATGAATCATTCATATATCTATTAACCCTATAACATTAATATAATTATCATTTCAACTATTTAGGGTTTCATCAATTCCCACAAATAAAACTTAGCTAGCTATGGAAATTAAAACAAAAGCATAGATAATAATTGAATTTGCAAAGAAGTTCATGATTAAAAGTAAGAATAAATCATAGAATTGCATAAATATAAATAGAATAGAGATCACCAATTCTGTAATTATAATGAATAAACTTCAATTGCACTCCAAAGATGATTTCTATTGCAAGAGTGAAGTCTTCTCAATGATCTACGAATTTCTAAAGAAAAACCCTTCAAAAATAACTCCTAACTGCTTCTAAGACTCTCTAATTCTAAAGAAGATGAAAAAGTCATAAAAAATTAATCACATGGCTATTTATAGAGAAAATTGGGGTTATATATCGAATGGTTCTTTTTTCATTGAAGGCTAGTGGTGTAGAAGTCAAGGCTACCGATGTAAAGTGTAGGCTGGCCCAAAGTTGACTACCTTTAATTCCAAAGTGCCATAGATTGATTTGGGCTTTGTTCATTTGCGTAAAACTACTCTAAATTGATCGTATTTCCATTTTAAATCCTCCAAGATCTAAAATATCCAAATGAGAATACTTAAGTACCATTTCTTAACGATTTCTATAAAATCAATAATAATTCTACATAACTCACACATTAAAATATGAGTAAAATATGCCTTTATTAGCATATCCCCTTCTTCTAGGTAGATCTCATCACTCATAACTTCTACCTTCACTTCATCTTCTCTTTCTGCAATTTCACAAACTTCCTCATCAATGCTATAGACCTCACCTCCTCAAATAACCATAGTTCAAAGGTTTAGACATTAAGATGCTAGATGCCTAAAACCTTTGAGTTTGAAATACTTTATCTTGCTAGTTTTTCATCTAAAGCTTTACCCATTTTCAAATTCCTTCTCTCTCCCTCCTTGTTCCAACCTCACTCCTTCTCCTTTGGAGGTCTGTCCTTCTTTCATTCCAAACATTTAATGAATAGACTTCTTATTGTTTCCTTGGACAAGTCAATTATTAGGTATGGGTTGAGAATTGAAGTTCCTGTAAGGTTTGTTCCTTCTTTGTCTCTTAACTCATTGAGCAACCTTAATAGAATCTTAGAAACTTTCCATAGACAACACTTCAACGATCTCTCTTAGGTCGATTCTCAGTCTAGCAACAAAATTAGATAGTTCATGCTTTAAGTTCTTCCATCGCATAATGGATTATTAGCATATGGAACTCTTGTACATATTCATCGACAATTTAGCTTCCTTGTCATAGCTCTTGCAACTTGGAAAAAGTGTCCAAGTAATAGGATTTAGGGATGAACCTTTCGTACATTATCCTCTTCATCTCTTCCAATGACCTAAGTTCACGTCATCCTTCTTGATTTCTCTTTGCATGCAATCTCTTCCACCACATATGGGCATAGCCAACAAATTCAAGAGCAACTAGCCATACTTTATCTCCTTTAACATACCAATATCACTCAAACAACTTCTCAACTCGCTCCTCCCAATTTATGTATTCATCAACATTTCCTCTTCTTGAGAAGCTCAAAATCTATATTCTCACATTGTCTATACCTTTAGGAGCTTAAGCAACTCTCTCCTCTTCCTCATACTCTTTCTTAGTTTCTACTTCATTGAAGTCGACCCCTACAAAATTTATCCTAGGTCGGAATCATCGATTAGCTTGTTTTCTGAAGTTTTAAGCATGTTGAGGTCCTTAATTAGGTTAGATTTCTCTCCTATTAACTCTAGGAGGTCAGATGTTCCTCTCCTCCTCATAAAACTCCTCAACTTCACTATTGTCTTCATCATTCAGTTCGAGTCTTCGATTAACTTGGTGCTTTACTCCTCCAGCCTATTCCTGACGTTTTGGGCGATTTACTTCTCTACGAGGAACCTCTTAAGCTCAAGGATCTTTTATATTTGCTCAATTCTCAACTAGAGTGTTCTCATTAGCTTAGCCATTAACTTTACGTGCTCTATCTATACCTGCAAACATCCTATTGTGCATCTTTATGATCATATTTTCTATTATCACTGCCATTCAATCCAACCACTCATCGGTGGTCAGTTCTACACAGCATCTATAACCATTAACATCACTATCATTGTCTCCTATAATAGCATTTACACTTAGATACGTCATAGCTATCATGCTAACAACCCAAAATTCTACCACAATAACTCAAAAAACCTATAAATTCATAACAATGATAGCAACTTCAATTGCTACCACTCAATTTGACACGATGCAAAATAGGGCAAATATAGTATGATTCTCACTCTCAATCTCAATCTACAGTGATAAAAACCAAGCAAATACCCAAATCTCAAAGATAGAGAACTTTACAAAAACAACTCAATACCTACTCTATTAACAGCAACACCAATATAAATCTATAACAACTTCAACACAAACACTTTGCATAACTTGACAACAAACTACAAACTCTAACAATACCTAATTAAACCCATATCACAACTTAGCTTATGGTCTTACTTAGAACCTCGGGCTCTGATACCAAGATAATGTGCTTGGGAAGAGGTCTTATCATCACATGGATAGGTCCTTTAGAAGCAAATACCAAAGAAAGGAAAAATATGGGTTTAAGATGAAAAACAACAAAAGAACAAAAAAATGGGGGTTAAGCAAATCCATGAGCCACTCGTGGATATGATGCACCACTCAAGTGAAACACGACCTACGACTTCATCGAATGTGACTCACCAGTCTGAAATTATAGTGTCACTCATTAGCATAATCTTACTTAAGGGTTACTATGAGCTGAGGGAAAGGGGGTAATACTTGAGTGCTTGAAGAAGACACTTAGAAAAGGGGTAATTTCATTTATTAAAGAGCCAAAAAAATTGAATACAAGCTAAATACACAAGCTATTTATAATATGATAACTAAGGTTACAAGTACATGTCAATTTACAAAAAGGGGTAGTATACAAATGCATTGATCAATTATACAAAGAGAAGGACAATGTTTTAATCCTTCTAGAAACCACCTTCTCCATGTGTCAAATGCTTGATGAGAAAGAGGGGTCATGTGTTGATTTTGATATGGAAGGTGCACCTACAAATAATGGTTTTTAACACATGATGTCGAGGTCGACATACGGGTAGCCTCCTATCAAGTCAAGCACTTCTGGAGAGGTCGAGCACTTAGGCTTGGTTGTTGTAAGTTCTTCAACAAGGTCGGGGTCAGTTACTATAATACTTTAATCAAGTCAAAAAACTTGGAGTTCTTCACTATACATGTTGTGCTACAAGTCGAAGGGTTTGAAAATAGGTCGTCTATTTAGTACATGAGTTATTAAGTTTGCTAAGCCTTTTGCTGTAGATCGGGTTATAGTCATAGACCTTAATTCCTATCATAGTGTCAGCAAGCATTTAACAACTTGAAGAAGTTCCTAAAAAGCCCAATTATGCTCTTGAAACCTATCTTAGACGAAGATTTGTACTTATACCTCGCCATTAGTAACAAAGCACTATCTTTTATGCTTATTTATGCCAATGGACAAGAGCACAAGTCAGTGTCTTATGTAAGCCACATCCTCAAAGGACCAAAAATTAGGTACACCAAAATTGAGAAGTTCGCTCTAATAGTGGTCATAGCCGCATGTAAAACTCAGGTCATACTTCCAAGCCTACCCAAACACAGTACTAACTAATTGATAAGGATAAATTACTCTATATTTTCAAGACATATTTAGGTATAAATTGACCATAATTGTGTTCATTTCTTAAGTTCTTAGTACTTAATTGTGTAATGTATTGATTTCAGATGAATCAAGAGTAAGGAAATGAAGTTTACATAAGAATAATGAATTCCAAGGCAGTCATGGCCATGAGGAGAAGAAAACCTCAAAGTAAAACCAAGATATACTCCATCACGAGCATAATAATGAAAGATTGGAATGGCTAGCACTAATCATGCCTTCCATCACAAGTGTGATTGGGGAAGTTTTATTGATCTCCCTATCAATCACGGTTGTGATTAGTTATCAAAAGTATGATCACTCCCTTAATCATAGGCATGATGAGATGTGATGAAGTAACAAGAACTTCACGTCCATGGTTCTAATCGTGATTAGTGTAGATTCTTGTTTTTTGAGACTATTACACCTAGTGTTACGGGTATGATAGGTATGGACATGACTATTTTTCTTCAACTTTTTCACATGAACTAGTGCATGGAACATGTTTTAACATCAGGTAGTGTCTAAAGTAGCATATTTCGAACCCTTTGACAAGATGAGCATAAATATACCACAACTTTTAGACAAAAGAACAGAGAATTTACATCAGAATCAACATCATCAAGAAACAAAATAGATCATCAGAATCAACACCATTAAATTTCTTATTCATGTTCTTAGTGTGGTTGTATTGTAATGTGAGTTTGTGTATTATTGTTCACTAAATTCAAGAAAATTGTGAAGAATCCAGTGTTCGTGTATTGTTGTATCAAGATTCTTCAATTTAATCAAAAGGGGTTTCCATCTTATCTCTTCTTCTATGTTATGTTTTATTTCGTTTTTCCTGTTTTTATGCTCATTCTCTTCCTATGATGTGTGAGTAATAATTTAGGGTTTACAAAGTCATTTTAATATGAATGTACTTTGATTTGTTTTTGTTCCTAATAATTACAAATTTTTTTATGATTAGAACTTCATACAAGTTGAGATGGTGTAGTGTATGACACAATCTTGCAATATATCTCAATGGAATACATTGAGAAATGATTCCACTGAGTAGATCTCAGTCACTAGAACGAACTATTCCTACTAATAGAGATATTATTAAGAAGTTCGCTACATGTTTTATGGGATTTAAGGATTTAGTAAACTTTTCATGCAATCTTGACTTGTCCATTCTTTTAAAAGAGATTCTAAGGAATGCAATCGAGATTAAAATTGAGTAATTCTAAGAAATATAGTGATGAGTAGAGAATTCTTACAAATGAGTAATTGTTAAGATAGATAGTTTATAATTCGTATTAATATGGAGTAAACCTATTTTGTAATTTGTTGTTTTCGTGTTATAATCTTATTTGTTGTGTTATCTTGGTGTAATAGTAGAATTAGTATAGTTTACTTGTAGAAATTAGTTTAATTACTTTGTTTAATCATTCAATTTGCTAGTCAATAGGAAGAATAATCGATACTAGTGTTTGAATATGTTTTTAGTGGAGACGACCCTATACTTATCTTTACTGACAAACGATAGGTACACTTACCTATTTAACCAAGTAAAGGATAAAATATAGAATTTTAAATTGTAAGACTTGGTAACTCTATTTAGAGGCAATCATTAACTAGTCACTTTGAGCCATCCTATAAAGGTTGGATGCCTCGAGAAGAATAATAAAGTACACCTTCAAGCTCAACACTCACGATGTCCAGTTCTAGCTAAGACAAGAGATCAAGATCCAAGTTCTTATAGATTTCATTACAAAGTACACAAGAGAGGAAGAAACACAATTAGACTTTGGCATTCTAGTATGGACTCTCCATCTTGATGGCTCCTCCACTTCGGAGGGGGGATGTAGGGTTGACATAGTACTACAAGGCTCGTACAAAATGAAAGTACTCTACGTTTTGAAATTTGAGTTCCCGGCGGGTAACAATGAGGTCAAGTACAAAACGCTCATCACTAAACCGAAGATAGCCAAAGACATTAAGGTTAAGAAGTTAGACGTCCACTCGAACTTTATGATAGTGATCCAATAAGTAAAAGGAGACTATGAGACAAAGGGAGAGATGATGGTCAAATACCTTCAAACAATTCAAGGGCTCTTGTCAAATTTCACTTCTTAGAAGGTGAACAAGATCCCCTAAGCAAAAAACTCGAAAGCAGATAAGCTATCTGAGTTGGCTTCCACCATGGTCCCAATATAGCATGATGGCGATAAGCCATTGTTTATTCAATACCTCCCAAAGTATAATACCAGGGGATGAGAACAAGAAGTCCTCGAGATTTGACCTGTAAGCTCCCAACCTTGCCAGATGGACCCCATAGTAGATAACTTGAAGATTGAAGCACTAACAGAAGATTGAATCAAGGCGAAGAGGTAGGCTTACACCTTCACCAACTATATACTCATTGATAACATGTTGTATTACCAAGGCCAGAGCGTACCACTCCTTAGATGCCTTAGACTCGAGGAAGGCGACCATACCTTAAAAGAGCTTCGTGTCAAGATGTACAGTAGTTGCATTCAATCTCAAGCCCTATAGATCCAAGCACTCAAGTTAAGCTATTATTGGCAAACTATGAAGGAAGACAAAAGGGCCTTAGTCTAGACATACCATAGGTGCCAAAAGTACGTCCCTATCTCCCTCACATTGAGCTTCAACCTTCATCCCATGACAAACCCATGGTTATTTACCCAATAGGGGTTAGATGTCCTAGGTCCCTTCCTGAAGGCATCCATAAGTCGACGGTTCATCTTGGTAGCAGTAGACTATTTCACAAAGTGGGTAAAGGCATAAGTAATAGCAACCATTACTGCCCGAGCTACCGAAGGCTTTGTCCTCATCATATCTTCTCTCACTTTAGAGTACCCCACATCCTAATCACAAACAATGGCAAGCAATTTGAAAGCAACAAGTTCTAAGAGTACTATGACAAACATAATATAAGGATCCACTATACCTCGGTCTCTCACCCCTAGACCAATGGCTAAGTGGAGGCAATCAATAAGATCATCCTTGGTAGCTTAAGGAAAAGGGTAGAGCATATCGAAGGCAAGTGGGTAGACGAACTTCCCAGCATTCTTTAGGGATATTGTATGACTCACAAAAGTTCTACTAGAGAGATGCCGTTCCACCTTACCTTTCGATCAGAAATTATGCTCCTTATCGAGCTCAAGTAGTGTATAAGCAAGGTCCAAAACTTCAATATGAACACAAACCATATGGCCTTCCAAGTAAGTCTTGATATGATAGAGGAAGTATAGGACTTAACACAAGCCTAGGTAACAGCTTATCAATAATAAGTGGCTCGTACTACCATGAGAAAGTAAAGCATAAAGTGTTTTGTCTTAGAGACTTCGTATATTAAAGGTTAGAGGCCACGGGCTCAAAGGAAGGGCTAAGCAAACTCACCCCCAATTGGGAAGACCCGAAACATATAATAGAGGACACAGGCAATGGAGCATATAGGCTTGAAATGCTTGACGGACAACCCATCCCCATAACTTGGAACACAGGCAACCTAAGGCTATATTTCACTTAATGCTTGTAATTTGTTTGCAGTCATTGTAAAAGCTTATCGTATCAATGAGACAATGAGTTCTTTATCCTTGTCTAAATTATTTTCTCTTTTTCCCAGTCCATGCTGAGCACCCTTATCATTAGGTCAATTTTCATCCCAAAACATACCTAAGTTAGTACCTACACTAACGCCACAAGCCTAAACACTCTCCCTAATTACCGGTTCGTATTGCATACCTTTGTCCTCGAGTAGATTCTCACCCTTAAGGCTATACCCTAAGTCAGTAATTACAGTGGCACTAAGGGGACTAAGGCCTAATTACCACTGAGGTGAGTTCCCTTAACAATGTTCAGCTACTGGCGCATTTTTTGAATCCAAGAATGCATACGCCATTCAAGCGAATCGACTAGCTCAATCGTACATGTTAATTATCTAAATGGTTTTTACACCTAAGGGACATACAGTGAAGGCAAAGGTACACCGACCTAGTCAATGTGCATTGTTGACTAACTGACAAATGTGTTTGTGCATAATTACTATGGTTAGCAAAAGTTTTCAAGCAAGTAAGCTAAGGGCAATGGATAGCGAGGAAAATAAAAGACAAGCATAAGGTGTAAAAAGAACTTCATTCGTAAAAGAGTCCTCTATATGGAACTTAGTAGGGGTCTTCATCTTGACCCCACAAAACAAAATAGAGAATATACATGGTGGCCCACCACTAAGTAGAATGAAATATAAAGAAAACAAAAACAAGAAAATAAAAAGCCGATCCAACCTAGTTAACATTCCCCCAATCTTCCTCTTCTTCTCCCTTGGTGGACTCTTCTCCATTGTCGACTTCCCTAGTGCTCTCTTCCTCGAATTCCCCCTCCTCCTCTTACTTAGTAGTAGGCTTTGGGCATTGAATCACTGCAAAAAGTTCAAGTCAATGTCCAACATTTGTTGAGGAACCTGGTCTTGGGCCATCCATGTGACACTAAAGCCTATAGCACTAATGGTCTCTTTAAACATAAGATTGTTCAAGGACTCGAGGAATAGTTGCCCTTTTAACTTCTATGGTAAGCCCCTCCCTCTTCAAAAGCTCTGCCTCCCTCTAGGAAAAGGCCACCTGAGTATCTTCCAACTCTTTCTACTTGCCCTCTAGCTCAGTGTGTAACCTCCCCAACTCCTCTTCATGGGACTTAAGCAGCTTTAGCCTTTTCCAATATGACCTTTACTTTCTTCGCCCCATCTTCGAGCTCCAAATGTTACCACTCCAAATCATTATATGTCAATGACAAATCACTAATCTACCTTTTCTCCTCATCCAAGGCACTATAAGGCTCCCTACCTTTGCCTTCAATCGGTTCATCCTCTCCTAAGTAATTGACTGTTGATAGCCACAATTTTGCACAAGCATAAAGTCTAGTATATCATACAACTACATTAAAGAAGATAAAACCCAAGCCATACAAGACAACAAGATACTGGGAGAAAAATAGCCAACACTACTTACTCAACATACTTTTGCAAAATCACTAAGATGTCTCCACATTGCTCTTCCCCCTAAAGAAACGACCAAACTTGGCCTCGAGCTCCAACAAGACACTTAGGCTCCTATTACTCCACTTATCGCTTGTCTAGAGCTAACAATTGTATAGGTTCATCATCATCAGGGATATTTATGGCCTGAACCACAACATCTTAGGGAGTAGCCTCAAAGTCACTATGCCGCTCTTGTATCTAGCCTTTAGCTTACCCTATCGACCTACGATGCCTCATTAGGTCACCCCTCAAAGTAGCCTCCCAGAGCTCCTCAACCTACTTAGGCTCTACAACTCTTGTAACCTGACTAACCCCACCAGTCGGTATAAACGCTACGTAACCCAAGGTAGCCTTTGCACTTGGCAAAGCAATGGCAACAATTGAATCCCCCTTCGCCATAACATAGATAGACTCAAGGATAGTCTATTGCCTACCTCCCTTCTTACTCTTCTTTGGAGGATATTTCAAGCTATCCCCCTCCCCTTCCCCCTCTACAATAGCCCCCTTCCTCTTCTTCAAGGCTCCTACCTCTTAGATCCTCTTCTCTTAAACAGCTAATAGCTTTTCCTTTATCTTCTCAAAAGCAATATGTATCGCCGTAAACACAAACAAAATACATAAGAAAAATAATAAAAAAGAAAGTGCATATACTCACACTACCGAGGACAAGTGGACCTAAGCTCCCCCATTATAATGATGACTCAACGTAGTAGATACCCGGTCATCCCCTCCTCGACTAAGGTTAATGGGTACTTGTTTGTATCCTATATGGAGGCCTATCCTAAGCATAATGACAAGAATCACCAAAGGGCAACCAAAGGGAAAAGCCTCTTCCAATTGGCGAGATCCAACAACTCCTTCTTCGCTTCTTCAGTCTCATCCCTTAAATAGCTAATGGCCTTAGTTTGGATAGACCTTAGCTAAGATATCAGGAAGCCCAACCTCTTGGACACACAAATGTAGAAGAAATGTTCTTTCCATTTATCAACCTTTGTAAGTAAGCCCCTAAACACCTCTAATGCCCTCCTTCGCATAGAGATGTATACCTAACCATCTGGACCCATCCTAACTTGGAATAGGTGTTAGAACACCTGAGCCGTTAGCCTCCAAAGTTTCCATAAACATACTACCTCAAATGCAAACACCAATGCCTTGGAATTCACATGCAACAACCTCGGGGCAACCTTAAAATAGTTAAAGAACTCTACGAGAAATTCTGAGAACAGCAATCACAAGCTTAACTCAAATAGTTTTACGTACATACTAAACGACCATACGTCTACTATCTGGTTTGTCTTCTCTCTAACCATAAGCATCTCTACTTGCCACCTAAGTACCTCTCTCATAGCTCGATTCACCAACCTTCTCTTCCCATTGTCGTCAATATAATTAACACAAACATAAGCATGCTCATTGCTATTCATCTTGCACAAATCCTCCTTAGCATCGCCTTCCTTACCATCTAGAGCATAGACATCTCGAAACCTTAAAGCAAAGAAACCTTTCCTTTTAGCCCAGCTCAATAACACCCCATCATCATTGCCATTGGTTGTCGCCACTGCTATCATTTAGGAAGGGGAAGGTGTTGGCGGTAAAGTGAGGTTACCACCTTCTTCAGAGATTAGCTCATTATATCCTTTATGTATCTACCTCAAGAGGGAAGTAGCCGAATGCTCACTTTAGGACCTTTAATCAACCATCTTCAACTCGAAAGAAGAATGAAAACTCAAAGAAAATCAAGTGAAGAACTTCAAAATTGGGATTGAGCTTTAAAGATCAAATTTCAACAGAGTTTCCCCTTATATAAAAGTGAAATTAAGAAATGAGTGC
Organism: Lumnitzera littorea; assembly: GCA_024138015.1. NCBI lineage: Eukaryota > Viridiplantae > Streptophyta > Magnoliopsida > Myrtales > Combretaceae > Lumnitzera > Lumnitzera littorea. The sequence continues at coordinate 90,212,956 of JAMXBB010000008.1, forward strand.
CCCATATAAAGGCAAGTAGCAAAGAGGAAATGAATAGATTTCTCCACTATAGAAATGTGCACCAACTGCCAAGATGTCCACCACATCTCGGCCATCTACGTGTCCCCATCTAAAAATCAATGGTCTAAATTCCCTACAAACGCGGATTGCTAACATGGCCACGTACGTCAATGTCCTACGTGTACAATCTTTTCCAAGAAGTCATTAATGTAAGCTACTTTTCCTAAGAGGCCATCATTACATCTTAAGCAACCTAATGGTCACATCAATCACTTAAAGGATTAATGTGCTTCGAAGCTCAGTAATTACTAGGGCTTACCATTGAGAATAGTAACCAAATAGGTCCATCAAGATATCAAAGAAAAGGAGATGGATAAATTATCGAACATAATAGCTTTCGTAAGCTGCTTAGAGGATATGATGCACTAATAAACATAATAGGACTTTGTACTTCACTTGATATGATGCATAAACTAATACTAAGGTCCACTCACCACAAATCTTGAGCTACTTGGTAAAATTAGATAAGAGTGTAGGGAAAAATATACTTAGAGAGGGATGTCTCACAAGAACAAGAATATTCATTCAATGTAAGGTATATGTTGAATATGTCGATTTTTAGTTATTAGGAAAAGGGGACTGTTTATAGTAAGTCTCTAGGGTAATAAGGAAATCTAAGTAATTACAATAAAGGGTGATACAAAAATACTATCATGGTACATTACCAAAAGGGTAAAAGGGAAAAATAGAATAAAGGAATATAAAATAATGTTAAAAAAAGGAATTTCTGGTGGCATGTTTCAATTGGCTCCACGTTTTGGAGTCTTGGGATGCTTTGGTTGAGCTGTATTAATGTTGGGGATGCTAATGAAGAAGGGTACTTAAAGTTGCCAAGGAAAATAAGGATACTACTATTTGGTAGGCCGAGTAAGTAAAGCTCAGCATGTAGGGGACTCAACCTCAGCACTTGTTAAGTCAACTTCAACATACAATTGATCAACCTTGGCAATTGGCAATTCAGTATGTTGGAAGAAAAGATTTCAATGCATGGTCACCTGACATTCAACAGACCAGCCTCTATAGCCAATAAATTGACTTCAGTAGTCAACAGGTTATTGACTAGGCATAAGTCAAGGCATAATAGGGTACATCCAAGCTAGGCCTTTAGAGAGTTCACCGACTATTATATCGCATACTGGTACTCGTCCTTGATAGGTTGATGAGAGAGAATCCTTTTGGTAAGAGATTATAGGCCTCAGAGATAGGAGTAAGTAAAGGTTCTGAAGGTCAGTAGTCCATTAGTTCCCTAGGGTTGTTAAAGATTTGCCCTCAAATCTTAGCCTTCTTTTTCTTCATCTAATACATAGGGTGTTAAGTCAACGACATTGAAACTAGGAGATACTCTGTATCCTTTAGGTAGCTCTAGCTCATAGGCATTGTCATTGACACATTGAAGAATCTTAAAAGGTCCATCTAACCTGGGGGATAACTTATTCGTCCTCTTCCCTGGAAAATGCTCCTTATTGAGGTAGATCCAAATAAGGTCCCCTCGGTTGTAAATGACTCGCCTCCTACCTTAACTTCCCTATTCCTTCTATTAAGCTACAGTTTTGCTAGTGCTTGGCAACCTTTTCATGCAACTTTTGGAACTCCTTAGCACATTGCAGGCCTACTTGATTTTCTCCTTGGGAGGTTAGGTAGATAACCATGGCTAAAGGTAAGTTCGAGTTAAATTCGTAGATGACCTCAAAAAGTGACTTCCTATCAAGCTATGAGTGGAGCGGTTATAAGCAAACTCAATGATGGGTAAGCATAGATCCTAATCGTGTAAATTCTTTCCAACCGTAGCTCGAAGGAGGTTTCCTATAGTTCAATTCATAACTTCTATTTAGCTGCCTGTCTAAGGGTGGTAAGAAGTACTGAACATAAGCTTACTATCGAGCTTCTTCCATAGTGTTCTCTAGAAGAAGCTTGTAAACTTCGATCACTATCAAACACAAGACTCCTTGGTACTCTGTGTAGCTGCATGATCTCTTGTAAAAAGAGGTTAGCAATAAATAGAGCATCATTGATTTTGTGGCAAGGGATGAAGTAGCTCATCTTACTAAACTGATCGACCACCATCACAATAGAATCATATCTCCTTGGTGTTTTAGGTAGGATGAGCATGAAGTCCATGCTCAGATCGATCTATGGCCATTTTAATATAGGTAAAGGTGTATACTCTCAATATGGCTCCTTCTTTCCCTTAGCTTATTTGCACACCTCGCAGTATTCAAGTACTTTATGCACATCCTTCATCATCCCTACTCGACCACTTTCTTCTCACTAAAGTGGCCAGCTAAGCCTCCAATATGAGCTTCATGGACAAGTAATTCCCTAGCAAACCCATTCGGTACACAAACTTGCTTACCCTTCATCAAAAACCCTTGGTTCAAATAGAACCCATCCATTACTCCTCCTATATTGCATTTGGCCACTAAGGGTTCAAAATACGGATCATGCTCATACTGATTAGGTAAGGTACCAAATCCAAGTATCCTAGCTTAAAATGCTGTAATGAGAACATGCTGATGAGATAGGGCATCAACTACAGTGTTGGCACTCCCCTTCTTGTATCTAATGACATAGTAGAAAGTTTCTAGGTATTTGATCCACTTAGCTTGGCATTGGGAAAGTTTTTGTTGCCCTCTGAGATGTTTAAGAGATTCATGGTCCATGTAGATGATAAACACTCTTGGTAGTAAGTAATGTTACCAGTTCTAAAGTGCATGAACAAGGGCATAGAACTTGTTGTCATATGCCAAGTAATTCAATATGGCACCTCTAAGCTTATCGTTGAAGTATGCAACTAGTCGGCAATCCTGCATAAGAACAACTCTAATGATGACTCTAAATGCATCACATTCTAGTTCAAAAACTTTCTTAAAGTCAAGTAGGGTGAGTACTAGGGCAAAAGTTAATTTGGACTTAATCTCATCAAAACTCTTTTAAGCCTTCTCAAACCACTTGAATTCTGAGTTCTTCCAAGGCAGCTCAATCAGTGGGGTAACAATGGAACTAAAGTTTCGAATGAATCTTTAATCAAATGAAGCTAGACCATGGAAACTCCTAACTTATGCAACATTAGTCAACGTCAACCATTTGAGAATAGCTTAGACATTCTCGCCATCAACTTTGATACCTCCCTCAGAAGCAACGTATTCAAGGAATACCACATTGCTCTGATAGAACATACATTTCTTTATATTGCCAAATAAGTACTTAGCACAAAGGATATCAAACATAGATCTTAAGTGTACAACATGGGAGATGAGGTCGACACTATATACCAAGATAACATCAAAGTAGAAAATGAAAATTTAGCCAATCAACGATCTTAAGACATGATTCATTAGTTGCATAAAAGTGCTTAGTGCATTTATCAGACCAAACGGCATCACCATCCATTCAAATAGACTGTTCTTTGTTTTAAAGGTAGTTTTCCACTCGTCGTCGGGTCTCATTCTAATCTAGTGATAGCCACTCTTTAGATCAATCTTCAAAAAGATTTATACACCATGTAACTCATCAAGCATATCATCCAATCGAGGGGTCAAATATCAGTACTTGACAATGATTTTGTTGATTGCTCAACTATCAATACACATTCTCCATGAGCAATCCTTTTTCAGCATTAGGATAGCCGATACAACATAAGGGCCTATGCTCTCTCGAACATATCCGCAATCAAGCAACTCATCAACTTGTTTCTTTAGCTCAGTAGCTTGCTCAAGGTTAAGCCTATAAGCAAGTCAATTAAGCAAAGTAGCTCCAGGCTAAAGGTCAATACAATGCTCTATACTTCTTATAGGTGGTAAACCTTTCAGCATCTCAATAGGAAACAAGTTGGCATACTTTTGAAGTAATGTCTACACCTCGACAGGTAAGGCTTTGACTTCTCTCAACTCTAGAAGTTTCTTGACTAACAAGAGGATACACTCTTCCATCTTAGCATCTCTAGAAAATTAGGCTCAGGAAATCACTAGGGACTTCTACTACAGTGATCGAGTAATCTTCTCTTGCTATTCCTACACTTCTTTAGGGCTCATTGTGGGTAGTATAACCTTCTTCTAATCCTTCTAGAACATATAGGTGCTCCATATCCATCATCCAGCACTCTTAGATCAAATAGCAAAGGTCGACTAAGTAGGATCTGTGAAGCATACATAAGTAGGACGTCGCATAGCACCTCATTCCAATATCTATCACCAACAGTAATTGGCACTTTAACTTATTGGGCAATAGGTGGACCTCCTTTCTCATTTAGCCAATGAATCTTGTACAGCTTAGGGTAAGGATAGGTCAGCAAATTCAAAGCCTTCACCACTCCTTGAGCTATTACGTTGGTACAACTTCCTCCATCAATGATTAAGGTACACAATTTCCCATTCACTTGGCAATTTGTATGGAAGAGGTTCTCCCTCTGCTTATTCTCATCAAAGATGAAGGTACTGAGAAATCATTGTACAACTAGACAATACATAGCCCGATTTTCAAGTGGGGTCACGACATCTAAGTTGTCTTGAAATTGACTCAACAGGTGACTAACATCTACCTTCTCTTCACCTTCACCAGCAATTTCCACCTCAAACTAGGGTCTGTCTCCCTTAATGGTCATAACACATTGGTTCAATTACTAACTAGCCACATATCTAGAACTAAGACACTCGAAACACTTAATTTCTCGAGTCTTCCTCCTTGAGCTCTAACCTTAGTCCTTCTCAACCTCAGGTTCCTCGACTTTGCTCTTACTTTGGCTATCATCAAGTCTGCTCAACATCTGATCTCGGCGATCCACCTTGAAACTGTATTGAGTTCGATCCTATCCTAGTCGGCTTAACATACCATCTCAACTTGGCAAGCTTGGTCAACTGCTTAGCATTCGGCTAATTTGATTCCACCTCTGCCTTTTCACCCTTTATGTTACTCGAATGGTTTCACCTAAAGTCTTAAGCCTCTGTATCTCTACTATGTTACCAATTTCAGTCCTTAGCCTAGAAATGAATCTTACTACTGTTGTACCTTAAGCTCATCAACATCATATCTGATCATAAGCAACTGGAATTCTCGAATATACTCGTCCACTGATCTGTTACCTTATCTCAAGTTTTTTAAGACGTCAGAAAGTGTCTTACTCATAGTGTTTGGGAACAAACCTACCTCTTAGGACTCTTTTCATCTTGCTCCATGTTCAAACTTCATGTCAAGCTCTCTAGGGCACATTTTGCAACTTCTTCCACTAATTGCTACATACCTAAAAAATTCTAACATAACTACTTAGATACAAATGATGTCTTTGTAATCAAAAAATTCGAATATCTTTTCAATCTTCTCCTCCCAATGTAGATAGTCATCAGCATTACCAAACCCGTTGAAGCTCAAAATCTTCACTTTAAGATGCTCAACTCCTCAACCTCATCCAACTTAGGTCTCATACTCTCAACTCTATCAGCATGTCAAAGCGGAGCTAGGCTTATGTTAATTGCTTTAGGTGCTCGATTCTCACCGATCTGTCTTCTCAACCTATCTCTCACTTCCTAACCTTGTTCAATAATAACCTTCTCTTTAGGCCTAGTCTCTATGGCCCTTTGTATAGTAATAGCCAGAATAGCCATAATGGCAATGAGGTCTTGAATCTACTCTTTAGTAGTTCATGAAGTCTAATGAGTAACATAGTAACGACCATGAGCATCACTCTCAACACCATTAAGCTCTCCTTGAAACTAAGATTCAATATTTTCAATACAAAACTTTCAAGAAACCCACTACAACATAGAAAATTCTCACAACCCTTGTAACTACTAACCCATATAATGACTTAAGGACTTGCTTTGTTTTTCCACACGAAACAGAGCACAACAGAACAATCACACACTAGAACAAGAACAACTACTTCAACACTAATCTTTTGATCATAACCTCAAGCTCTGATACCAAGAATATATGATGTACTTGGGAGCTCAATAATTATTAGGCCTTATCGTTGAGAATAGTAACCAAACGAGTCCTTCTAAATATTAAAGAAAAAGAGATGGATGAACTATCAAATACAGTAGCTTTCATGAGCTCTTTGGAGGATATGATACACCAATGAACACAATATGACCTAGTACTTCACTTGATATGATGCACAAGCTAATACTAGGGTCTATTCGCCACTAATCTCGAGCTACTCAGCAAGATTAGATAAGAGTGTAAGGGAAAATGTACTTAGAGAGGGATGTCTCACAAGAACAAGAATATTCATTTAATGTAAGGTATATGATGATTTTCAACTACAAGAAAAAATGGACTATTTATAATAAGCCTTTAGGGCAACAAGGAAACCTATGCAATTACAATAAAAGGTAATTCAAAAATACTATCAAAGTACATTACTAAAAGGATAAAAGGGACAAATAGAATAAAGGAATATAGTACAATGTCAAAAAAAGGAATGATACATGGCATACTGTAATTAGGTCCATGTTTTGGAGTCTTAGGATGCTTTAGTTGAGTCGTACTAATGTTGGGGATGTTGCTTATGAAGGATAGTCAAAGTTGCCAAGACAGATGAAGGGTAATCAAAGGACACTACTGTTTGGTAGGTTGAGTAAGTAGTGCTTAGCGTGTAGGGGACTCAACCTCGACACTTATTAAGTTGCCTTCAACATATAGCTGGTCTGCCTCAATAGTTGGCAGTTTAGTATGTTGGAAGAGAAGGGTTCGGTATGTAGTTGCCTCAGCCTCGACATTCGACAAATCGGCCTCGGTAGTCAGCAAGTTATTGATGGGGCAAGGGTCAAGACAGAGTAAGGTATATCCAAGTTGAGACTTTAGAGAGTTCGCCCACTATTCTTTCACATATCGATGCTCGTCCTCGGCACATTAACGAAAGAGAATCCTTTTGGCAAGAGACTTTAGGCCTTAGAGACGGATATGAGTGAGGGGTCCGGAGGTCAATAGTACATTAAGGATTGCCGCATGTCATGGCGGATCTTGCTTGACATGCTAAGAATCATTTCAACTTACAATGAACTTGAATACACCGCTAGAAACAAGACCGTTGACACCTTAAGCCTACAGTCCCATTAAACTTACTCTCCTTACTTCCTTGATACTGAAGAGAGTTTTAAGGGGGTAAGGTAAGTGTTGATACACAATCATGGTCTAGCTTGGGGCCCAACTCAAGCAAAAGCCTCTTTAGGCCTATAAGTAGCCAGATAACCAAACACCTCGCCTCATCCAAGTGCCCCACTACACCTAAGCATTCAACTTACCTATGGGCTCCTCAGAGACCCCTCCATGAGGACCGAACCCCTGAGGACCAAACTACCTATTCTTGCATACTCGAGCTACGAGGGTGTTCTCAACCCCTAGGTTTACATCTACTACTCGAGGATGCCCCCTCCTATGCAAGCGCTCCCAAGAAGTTAACCCATTGTTCAAAAGTTGTTAGGAGCCTCTCTTCTCTACGCTTGAAGTTGTTTGTCTTTAGCTCTTGCACACCTCTACTCCCTATTAGTTGTGGCCTGACATCCGTGATACGGTCAATACACTTGACATCTTCTAAGAACATCAAAGCTTTAGATTATAAACATGGCTACCAAAGTAGTTATCACACTTCGAAGACGTAAAGCTATAACAACCTCGCTATATATACCATTATAAGATAGAAGCTGACCTCACAACTACTATCATAGACATTGTTTATACACGGCAAACTCAACTCAACAACTTTGAAGCGTTCAATCCTGCACCTGTCCATTATAAACCTATACTATAATCTTGGAAAATTATTATAAAAACTTGATTTTATAATGTTAGCTCTTTAAAATATTGGATTTTGAAAAGTGGTACTCAGCAAAATATTCAAAAACTATAAGTATTTACAAAATTACATTTCTAGGTGAAACAGTAACAAGTCTAAGAAAAAGGGTTATAAAAATCCATAGATTTACCAAACTTAATAACTATGTTAGTAGTGGAAAACTAAAGAGCCACTTGAGAAGTCCTTAGTAGTTTTCCTAAAGGTTAATAAAACTGACGTTCAAGACTCAATTTAGCCAGTTCTTCATAATCTCAATTCTCGACCCCGCATTCAATGTTCTAGATTTAGGTGGCTTGTTGGAGATTCTACTCTAAACCCACAAGATAGCTATAGAGGAATGAGTGACAACTTACTTAATAAGTAAGACGAAGACAAAATTAAGCATTCAATGCAAACATACTTAGGGTTTTCGACTAAGTTAGTTAGATGCCATGCATATTCAAGCAAATGCCATTGTATGACATTATCCAGCCATCTTAAAATTAAAGAAATTATGCTTACTCTAATCTGGGTTGAGGAGTTTAACGCTACACACTCACGAATTGAAATCAAACTAAGTTTTGTGCAGTAGAAAACACCCTCCACCACTCCTTTTGAATCACGACCCCCAACCTTACTGTAACTTCTTCTGCCATCACTTAGTTCAACTATGAGATAGGAATGACCATTTCTGCTATCTTCATCGAAGGGGTCTGTATTAGTATTAGTGATTTACCCTAAGCCATATGGATTTTATGTAATTTTACTATTCACTTTTCTTTATGATATGAGTCATTTTATTTATCACATTATCGTCGGCCTTTTAACATGATAAAAAAATTCATTGAATATTTGTTCTACCCTATGCCATTAAAGTGCGTGACTTTAATAGTAAAACCATAAGGTGATAAGAACATTACTTTAAATTATCCCTAGTTGCTCGTTATATAGAACAATAATGGATTAAGACTAATATATTAACTTAATAATAATCATGTTTTACTGATTATGGATATGAGATATCAATTCAAAGTATAGATATGTGTAAGAGTACATTTTATTAGATTGACCCACTATAAGAGTACTACATGGATTAGTTGATAAATACTACTTGCAGTGTTATTTTAGTCCTTTAACCTGATAACACCAGGGATTCCTACATAGTAACTTCCATGTTTTGATTCAATTCTTTATCATTTTTTTAACCAATTGATTATAAGACCGTGATTGGATATGGAGTAAACTATGTAGAGGAATATAACTGTTCATGAAAGAATTTATCCATCTCATTAATTCGAGAGAGATATCTTTTAGGTCCCCTGAAGAGTAAGACTGAGAAAATGCATGGTCGTGCTCAAATAAATTAATAAGGAGTTATGAATGTCATTTGTTTAAGTCAGTCGAATTTCAGATTCAAGAAACGAGTGATTGAACAATATAAGAGTGTCAATCCACACCTTATGTTTAATCATTAAATATCTTGTGACGAAGGGACTTAATAACCGACTGTTTAATAGGTAAAGTCAAATCACCAATCTTCACTTAATTTAAGTAAGCATAATGTCTTTCTAGAGGCCACTTATGTCTTGTAGGTCCAAAAGGAGTTTTAGGCCTATTGTCAACATTAGGTGAACCTATATAGTCACATACAAAGAACGAACTAAATGGTTTGTGCAAAATTATTGAAATACTTATTATTCGTAAATAGTTTAAAAATGATAAATAATAATATATTTAAACAAATGACATTCATAACTCCTTATCAATTTATTTGAGCATGGCCATGCATTTTCTCAGTCTTACCCTTTAAGGGACCCAAAAGATATCTCTCTCGATTAATGAGATGGATAAATTCTTTCATGAACAGTTATATTCCTCCACATAATTTACTCAAATATTCCTTTATTCTAAGGTTTCCTTAGATAATTTATTATTCATAAATAGTTTAATATCTTGCAATATCTCTTAATATATTTAAGAAGATATGATCGCTCCTCCATATATAGATAAAGGTAGCTCCCTATTAGAGTTATGCTGACGCTTGTTATTGACATTAGACCGGCAAAGAAAGTCTACAAATCAAAATAAAGAGAAAAAAACTGAAGAGATTGTGAGTTATTCCTACATGGCACGAGTATAGATTCACCGAAGAGTGCTATCATTCTTTAGTTTGTTTTGGCGAGTTTATTTGTGTGAAAATACTGGTAGAGGGTATTCACATCATACAGCACCTATAAATCCATAAATCTGTGAAATTTGAAAGGACTAAGACAAGGTAAATTTATAGTACCTTCTTGATTTAATTGATACGTATGGATCCTAGGGAGTTTAGGGTTAATAAAAAAAAAAAAAAGGCTTCGTAATTATGTGTTTCGTAACCCTAAAACTCAATGGTGGTATCAAAAAATCTTATGTTTATCGATTATATTGAATTTGGATAACCTGTTGCATGTGATTAATATTGATTAATAATTGCTTAACGGATTAATTTATTATTTAACATTGTTTATGTAATGAGATTTCAGTAGATTCTATCACATCTAATATGATTAAATTCTAAGATTATCGTGTGTCAATGTGGGGTAATCAATTGGATTGATGAAAGATAAGGTCTTGATAAAAACCCTAAGTGTTATGTATAATACAACCATAGACACGAAAAAACCCTAATCACAATGTATGGCACAATCTAGGATACACAGCTTTTAAGAATCTAAAAACCCTAATCTTAATCCATGGTAAAATCTAGCATTATTGAAAAACATTGGTTCCAATCCATGATGGAGTTTAGATAGTCCAAAATTTGGCATGCCATTTTCTTTAATGATTTTTGAAAGAATTTTCTAAAAACATATTTGAAAATTCATTTAGCTTCTAAGGCACTATACTTAATCTCAGCCTTGTGCTGTGCCTACACTTCTAATGCTAAAGAAGGCTCGAAACTGGCGGATGTGTATTGACAATCGAGTTGTGAATAAAATCATGATCAAATCTAGGTATCCGATCCCGAGACTAAAAGACATGTTGGATGAACTAAGTAAAGACAAAATTTTCAGCAAGATTGATCTAAAGTCTAGCTACCATCAAATTCGCATGAAGCTAGGAAATGAGTGGAAGATTGCATTCAAGACTCGATATAGACTTTACGAGTGGATGGTCATGCCCTTCGGCTTGTCGAATGCCCCGAACACCTTCATGAGACTTATGAACCATGTGCTGAGACATTTCATTAGGAAGTGTGTCGTAGTGTACTTCAACAACATCCTGATCTACAATGTCAACATGTCAAGTTACTATGAACACATTAAAACAGTCTTAAATATCCTTCGTATCGAGAGACTATTTGACAATTTGAAGAAATGTTGCTTCTGCCAGGAGAAAGTTGTATTCTTGGGCTATGTAATCAATTGAGGAGACTTGTGAGTCAATGATGAGAAGATCCAAGCAATTATTAAGTGGCCGACCCCTACTACTTGTGCCAACGTGAGAAGTTTCCATGGACTACCTTCATTTTATCGAAGGTTCATCAGGAACTTCAATACCCTCATTGCACCACTTACTGAATTAACAAAAAAAAAAACACCAACTTCCGATAGGTAGAAAGGGAGGAGAGGAGTTTTGCTGAGACTAAGAAGAGGTTGACCTCCACACTGGTGTTAGTGCTATTTGACTTCAATAAAATTTTTGAGCTAAAGTGCGACACATCAGGCATTAGAATAGGCATTGTCCTAATGCAGGAAGGCCAATCAAAGTGAGAAGCTCTAAGGACCTTAGTTCAATTACTCTATATATAACAAAGAGCCCTTAGCACTAATCCATGCACTACAAGTATGGCAACACTATCTACTGCCGAGAGAATTTGTCATATACACTGACCACGAGTCACTATGGTACCTTCGAAGTCAGACCAAGCTATCCAAGCAACAGGCAAGATGAGTTGAATTCCTTGAGGGATTCAATTTTGTAATCAAGTATAAGTAAGGAAAGACCAACATAGTTGTAGATGCTCTCTCAAGGAGGCATGCACTCTTATCAAAACTGTAGACCAGGCTATTTGGTTTTGCAAGTATCAAAGAATAGTACTTCAGAGATCCACACTTTGGACTAATAATTTCAAGATGCGTGGATGGGAGAACAGTGGACAAGTATTATGTAGAGGATGGTTATCTATTCCGAAGAGGGAAACTGTACGTGCTAACTTATTCCCTACGGGAATTATTAATTAAGGAAGCCTACAACGGAGGACTCTCTGGACACTTTGGAGAGAGAAGGACTTGTGAACTATTGAATGGTCGATTCTTTTGGCCGAAAATGCAAAGAGATGTGCACCAAGTAGTCAAAAGCTATGTTGTGTACAAAAAGGCTAAGAACGAAGCCGAACAAGGGAAAGCAATGCCCCTACCTATTCCGACAAAGTTATGGACTAAACTAAGCATGGACTTTGTTCTTGAACTGTTGAGAACTACTTGAGGAAAAGATTCTATAATGGTCGTCATAGATCGATTCAGTAAGATGGCAGATTTCGTGCCTTGCACCAAGACTAACAACACTTCAACTATTTCTTCTCTTTTCTTATAGGAGATTATGTGAATACAAGGTGTACTAAGAAGTGTAGTCTTCAATAGAGACCCGAAGTTTTTAAGCCATTTCTGGAGAACCTTATGGCGTCGGCTAAGAACCAAATTACTCTTTAGTACCTCTTATTACCCCCAAACTGATGGCCAAACAGAAGTGGTTAATCGTACTTTGGGTTCACTGCTCCAAGCTACAATAAATAAGAACTTGGTTGATTGGGACATTTGCTTGCAAGTGGTCGAGTTTGCTTATAGTCGAATCGTACATGACACCACTAAGTAAACCCCCTTTAAAGTGGTCTATGGATTCAATCCCGAGTTACCCCTCAACCATACCCCTGTACCCATACCTACACAAGAAGACCTTGATGCCTTGGCTAAAGCACAATCTCTTCAGCACATCTATGACAAGGTCACTCGACACATCGACCAACCTGTCAGAAGAATACGAGAAAAGACCAAAGGTAGGTCGGCCAAACAATTTCAACAAGGAGACTTAGTATGGCTACACCTCAGCAAAGAACAGTTCTTGAATAAAAGGAAGAACAAATTGTCTACAAGAGTGAAAGGACCTTTTAGAATCCTCTGGAAAATTAGTGATAATGCCTACAAGCTGGAATTACCTGAGGACTATAAGGTTTCTGATGCCTTCAAGATTGCTGACCTCAATCCATATCACCTTGATAGAGAACTGAGCGAATACTATTCGGATTTAATCCCAAATCCAAAACAACCCAAAGGGAATGATGGGAATTAAGCTACGAAGCTCCTGAATCACAGCCAAGCCCAAAAAATAGAAGGGCTAGCACGACGAATCCTTATGTTCTAACCAACCCTTGCAGAGGCCAAGTACTTCTTTGCTGAGTCACCTTTAATGCCATATCATATGATCGCCCATTATTCTGTGGTATGCCAAGTTGGCGATTACTCTCTATTGCTGAATCGACCAATTACTCGACATCTTCCTTGTCGAGAAGCTGAGAGAGAGAGACCAAACTGACTAAGCCATCCTTACTCGAACAAACCCATCTGTCCATATTTTTTTTGTCCGCATCTCCTAACAACATTGCCAATACAGCATCGCCACATGTTTAGTATCATATGTAGAATCTATAGTACCACTAATTATTTTCCTTATGTATTCATTTTTACCCTTTTGTCTTGTGTGCATTGTTCATTTAAGAAATATCCTTATTGTCTTTTCCCTTTTAGGTAAGTTGCCCTAACTTATGGTATAAATACCCTTATACTTGTAGTTGTAAAAGCAAATTATCTTCAATACACTTGAGTACTTTCTTCCTTGTGTAAACATTGCTAGTCTACTCTTAGCATCACTCTTATCCTTTTCCTTAAGCAAGGTTAGGTAGTAAGTAACCTCATTGGACCAATTCGTGCGCTATATCGAATTGTGCCATGAGTCCTCGGAAGTTCTTTTGGTGCTTCATATCCCTTGGAGCTATTTGTGGGTTTTTGCTTACTGTTTTCATTCTTCATTTCTTTACCCTTGTATACCTTCCGTATTACCCCTTTTTGAGCCTTCCGTATTACCCCTTTTTGAGCTTTCCGCAAGCTTGGACCCATTCAACGACTGACCTTATCTATTCTCGGTCACAGTTTGCATTAATGACTATTAAAGGAAAAAAGCTACAATTTGAAGTAGAGAGTGCTAATGAAGGAGAGGAAGAAGAGGTAGATATTAATCACTTGTTAGACGAGTTTTAAGAAGATTATAATGCCCAGATCTAACTTGAACAAGGAGAATACTGCTTAGTTGTGCAACGATCACTCAATACCTTTACTGTAGATGAGAATGAACTAAGAGAGAACCTCTTTCATACGAATTGCTGAGTGAATGGCAACCTATATGCTGTAATCATTAATGGAGGAAGTTTTACCAATGTGATAGCATAAGGCAAGGTGAAGGCTTTGAAGTTGCTGACTTGTTCTTATCCTAGACCATATGAGATTCACTAACTTAATGAGAAGGGATGACTATCTATTACTAAACAAGTCAAAGTGTCGATCACTATTAGTGATAAGTACAAAGAAAAGGTGATGTGTAACGCCTTACCTATGTATGCCTCATACATGTTGCTAGGCTAACCATAGCTCTTTGATCTTAAGGTACTTTATGATGGGTACAAGAATACTTATATGATCTAGAAGAATGGGAAGAAGGTTATACTGATCCCAATGAGCTTTAAAGAGATCCAAGGGTCGTAAGAGAAGATTTCCATATCAATGTACAGGAAGTTCTTAGTGATTTCCTAAGCCTAATTATCCAAGGATGTCAAGAACAAAGAGTTTGTACTCTTATCTGTTAGAAGACTTCTTAAGTTGAAGGATGTTGGAGCATTACCTACCAAGGTCTAAACATTACTCCAAGAGTATGCCAACTTGTTTCCTCCTGAGCTACTAAGAGGTTCACCCCCTAACCAAGGTATAAAGCATTACATTGACCTCCATCTTAGAGCTACCCTACTTAACCATCCTATCTATAGGCTCAATCCCGAACAAGTAGCTGAGTTGAAGAAACAAGTCGACAAGTTGATAAAGCTTAAGTATGTCTAAGAGAGCATGAGCCTATGTGTCATACCAGCTGTCTTAGTACTAAAGAAGGATGGCTCGTAGAGAATGTACATTGATAGTCGAGCTATTGATAAGATTACTGTTAAGTACCAATATCCGATCCTACGATTGGATGATATGCTAATGAGTTGCATGGTGCATGAATATTTTCAAAGGTTAATATGAAGAGTGACTATCACTAGATCTGAATGAGATCAAGAGATGAATGGAAGATTACTTTCAAAATAAAGGATGGTCTATTCAAGTGGTTAGTGATGTTATTTAGGCTTACAAATGAGGCCAAGCACCTTTGTGCAGCTTATGAATTATGTTTTCAGGTCCTTAATAGGAAAGTTTGTTGTGGTTTATTTTGACGATATCTTAATGTATAATGTCAACCTTAATTCCCATGTCAAGCACTTGAGTAATATTTGATGTCCTCTAAGTTGAACAATTGTTCAATAACTTGAAGAAATGCGTATTCTATTAGAGCGAGGTAGTATTCCTCGAGTATGTTGTCTCTGGAGGAGGAATCAGAGTTGATAATGAAAAAGTCTGAACTATTCTTAAATGGCCGACATTGAACAATGCTACCGAAGTGAGGAGTTTTCATGGTTTAGCTTCGTTTTACCAAAGATTCATTTAGTACTTTAGTCCCATAGCAACCCCATTAACTAAGCTAACCAAGAACTCTGAATTCAATTAGTTTAAGAAAGCTCAAAAGAGTTTTGAAGGGATCAAATCCAAGTTAACTTCTACCCTAGTGCCAGTACTGCTTGACTTTAGCAAGGTTTTTAAGCTAGAATGTAACGCATCTAAAGTCGACATTGAAGCTGTTCTCATGCAGAGGCACCAAGCAGTTGCATATTTTAGTGAGAAGCTCAGAGGTGTCACACTGAATTACTCAGCATATGACAAGAAGTTCTATACCTTTAGTTGAGCACATTAGAATTGGCAACATTACCTACTATTGAGAGAGTTCATTATCTACACAGACCATAAA
This sequence comes from Lumnitzera littorea, assembly GCA_024138015.1. NCBI lineage: Eukaryota > Viridiplantae > Streptophyta > Magnoliopsida > Myrtales > Combretaceae > Lumnitzera > Lumnitzera littorea. The sequence goes on from JAMXBB010000008.1 coordinate 90,228,932, forward strand.
TCTCTTAAGTATCTTAAAGGACAATAGAAACTCTCTCGACACCATGCTAAGTAGGTTAAGTACCTAGAAACCTTTTGCTATGTCATCAAGTACAAGAAAGGAAGTTCTAACACTATAGTTGACACCCTTTCTCATCGGCATGTTCTTATCACGACATTGTAGGCTAAAATACTTAGGTTTAGTACCCTACTTGATCAATATAAACATGATCCATACTTTGGATCCTTAGTGGCCAAGTGCAACATTAGAGGAATAGTAGATGGGTTCCATCTGAGTGAAGGATTTCTAAAGGGAAAGCAAGTTTATGTACCGAGCAGTTCTGCTAGGGAATTACTTATTCAAGAAGCTCATGTTGGGAGCTTAGCCAACCATTTTGGCAAGAAGAGAATTGCAAAGCTATGGAAACAGCATTTCTATTGGCTTGAGATGATGAAGGATATACGCAAGGTTCTTGAACGTTGCAAGGTGTGTAAGAAAGCCAAAGGAAGAAAGGAACCATATGGAGAATATGCACCTCTGCTCATACTTGAATGGCCGTGGACCAATCTAAGCATGGATTTCATACTCTACCTACCTAAAACACCTTGAAAATATGATTCCATTATAGTAGTGGTCGATTGGTTCGACAAAATGAGCTACTTCATCCCTTGCCACAAAACTAATGATACTTTAATTGTTGCTAACATCTTTTTGTAGGAAATTATACGGTTACATGGCATTCCCAAGAGTATTGTCTCAGATCATGACTCGAAGTTCACGAGCTTCTCCTAGTAAACACTATGGAAGAACCTCAATACTAAGCTCATGTTCAATACTTCTTGTTACCTACAAACAAACGGTTAGACTAAGGTTGTGAACAAAATAGTAGGAAACCTCCTTTGAGCTACTGTTAGGAAGAATCTGCATGATTAACATTTATGTTTACCCATCATCAAGTTCACTCATAACTTCTCCATCCATAGCTTGATAGGAAGATTGCCTTTATAGGTCATTTACAAATTTAATCTGAACTTACCATTAGATATGATTACCAGCTCGACCTATCAAGGAGAAAGTCAATTAGGTCTACAATGTGCCAAGGAATTTAAGAAACTGTATTAGAAGGTTGCCGAACAACTAGCCAAGACAATTGCTCAACAGTGAGAGTGTAGGAATAAAGGAGGAAAGCATGTCTTTTATAACCCAAGAGACCTTATCTAGATTTACCTCAATAAGGAATGATTCTTAAGAAGGAGGACGAGTAAGATATCCCCCAAGTTAGATGGCCCTTTCAAGATCCTATAGAGGATAAATGACAATGCTTATGAGCTGGAACTACTCAAAGGATATGGGGTATCCCCTACCTTTAATGTGTCCGATCTGATGCCCTATGTATTATAAAAAGAAGAAAAAAGATCAAGATTTGAAGGCAAATCTTCAATAACTCTAATGAGCTAATGGAGTTTCAACTTCTGTAGATGGAGTTCCAATTGTTGGACTCCTCACCTAGGCTCACCTTCGAAGCTTACAGTCTCTCATGAAAAGGATCCTGTCTTCTAAACCTACCAAGGATGAGCTTCAATTTATGAAAGAGATGTGGAAGAACTCCTTAAGGCTCCAACTCAAACACACTCTACTCTATTTGAACTCTTGCCTAGTTACTGACTTGTCTAATGCCAACCCGCCGAATATCGACCTACCAAATGTAAAGGATAAGGTCCTTGTACACGAAGCTCTCTTTTCCTACCTTACCAAGCTGTAGCCTTACTTAATCATCTCGACAGCTCCCAGCATAACTCAGTAATAGCAACAGCAAGTTTAGCCACAATACCTTAAGATTCCCAAAGCGTACACCTATTGATAGCGTACCACCTGTCTCTACTTTTTTTCACAATTGTACTATATTCATTTTCGTTCTTTGTCATATTTACCCTTTTTATATATACTAAGAATCTCTTTCATGCATTATCCTCTATGTAATTTCCATTATTGGCGAAATCATCTTACACCTTATTATTAATGAATATTCTTGTTGTTCTTGTAAGATATCATTCTCTAATTACATTTCTTCTACACTCATTATCTAATCTTACCAAGTAACTCAAGATTAGTAATGAGTAGACATATTAGGTGAAATACTAAGTCGTATAGTATTCCTTGGTGAGTCATATCCAAAGAACAGCTTCACGGAAGCTACTATATTTGCCGATCTATCCATTTCCTCTTTCTTCATTACTTTAAAGGACCCACTATCACTGCTTCTTATGGTAAAACCTATTGATTAATTGAGTTCCTAGGTACATCATGTTATTACTGTGCTAAGGTACTAAGGTAAGACATTTAGTAAAACAATATCTAAAGCTTAATAATATTGTCGTTTAGGGGGTGGGGGGTAGGGCACCGAGGGGAAGGAAGGAGGAAGGAGGAACCTAGAACGTAAGCACTTAGGCCATAAAGCACAAGCGTTTAGCTTCCACTTAGGCTCAACAAGTACCTTCATCAACATATAGCAATAGGTAACCCAATCTAATAATAAATTAATATTTGCTTTGTTTCATGCATCTTATTGTGATGATAGGTTAGATGTTTAATCGAATATGGGATTTCTATGCATGTTCATGTAATATGATAATAATGGAACAGTAATGCAATATCAATAAGTTTGATCATGTGAAAGCCTTTAATGAAGAAGTGGGATTGACAAGAATGAGAACTTCAATGAGGGATTATTTTTTGATGGGATATGGAGAATTTGGACTACTTAGTAGAAGCATAAAGGGTTATAGTTTGTGTACTTTACATTGTTTTCTAAATACTTATACTTGAATTCATGCAAGGGCCAGTTCCAAACTGTGAACCAGCTTGGAGGTAGGTGGACCTGAACTAATGTGTGAACCACCAGGCCTTAAGAACCTAGGTAGTTTAACCATATGAACCCACAAATGTGAGACTCCCATCTTCAACCAATTATCGAAGGCATGACATGGTGACACATTCCTAATAAATGTGTAACTTAGGGAAATCTGACTTATGAAGTTATGAAATAAAGTGAACATAAGTAGCATGAGCTACAAGTACTATTACGTTAAATAAGTGTAGTTGCATAAAATCGATAAATTTAGGGTTCCGAAAAATATTCTCATAATCAAATAGATTTTTAATATAAGGTCCAAAAAGTTAAAAAAAAGAGCTCTAGAAAAGTTTATTGAACAAAATAAGATATGTAAAATATTTAATTCAGCAAAAGCATAATTTTGTCAGTATTATTTGTTATTGGAAATGAACATTTTGGGTTCTAATAAATTATAAGCCCTTAAAGATAAATTATTTAGACAAAGAAATAACTAAAAAGACATAGAATAATGTCTAGAAAATATATGTACATATAAATTATACTTAGAATGTAGCATATGTATCCGTAATTAATTAATACCCAAATATTTGTACATACATATATACATATATGTAAAATACTAACCAATTATATATATGAGAAATGTGTATGAAAGGTGGTTAATTTCGTTGTATCTTTTTCTAATGGGACATGGCAATAAAATGCATTAGGTAAGGATTGATTAAACTAAGCACGTACCAGAAGTTGGACACTTAATGAAATATGGCAAATTGATAAAAGTTGCCACTCAAACATATGCGTGCATCATTGTCCCAAACCTTATGAATTCATCTCTTGAAAGTCATTTGAGCTTTTCCCATAGAGAGTGACAACCTAGGAACATATAGAGATATTAGTTGGAAATTTTAGAAGAAAATAAGAAGAATTTAATATATATAAGAGAGGAGAATTGAATGCGTAAGGTTTAGTAAGAAAACCATAACCTAACTTGAAGTGACCACCACCGTCGGACAGAGTAGCCTACATCTAGGCCTTCTAACATTGTCACCATCGTTGATGACGACTAGAAACCTGAACATCAATAAGTTACTATCTTGCCTTTGATTTTTTATTAAATTTTAAAAATAGTAAATGAAGTCTAAAAATTATGAAACTTGGTTTTCCTAAGTATTTTTGCATGTAGATTCTATATATCAAACCAGATTTCTCAAACTTAAAGTGGAAATATGAGCTCCTTAAGAAACAATGCCTAAAAACAAACTTTGCAATAAATGTTAAAAATAGTAAATGATTTTGTTTCTATCTAAATTTTTGTTTATAAGTTCCTCAAAGAATCTATTTTAATGTTATATAAATACTTCTAAAAATTTATGAAGATGGATCTTAGGTATTTTTGGATTAACATGTAAAGTGTAAGCTGGAAATGTGAGAAAATCATATTTCATTGAGTTATTTGATTTGCATGTGATATAATCCGATTGTAATTAAAGTTTGGGATATTGAACTATTCTAAAAAAGTGTGGAAATAGGGATATGGATGCTAAAGTTAGATGATTTGATGATTTAAAAAGTTTGTCGTGTGGGTCAAAACGTGAGTCAAAATATGCATCAAAATATAAATCAAGTAAAAATGTGAAATTGGTTAATGTGTGTAGTTAAAAAACTGTGGTAAGGAATTAGTTAGTTTCTAGATATGCATATGTGTTTTTGCAATAGTTTTCTATGTCCTTTAAGTGCGTTAAGCTAAAAAGCTAACTTAAATGATATGTGAGTAAAACTATAGCAATTAGACATGTAACAAGTATTCTACTGAAGTCTTTTGCCTTAAAATTAGAATGGTGTAATAAGGAATTGGGATATCATGCTATCAATATTATGTTTGAGGAGATAAAAAACTATATCAAAAAATACATTAGAAGGACCTTATGTATAGAAGGTGGTCAAAAAATGGGTCAGAAAGTAGTTGAGCTTAAAGTTGTCTTAAAAAGAATAATACCAAGACCTAGACCCTAAATATAAGTAAGTTAATGACTTTGTTTATACTTGTCATATAGTAACTTAGATATTGTACACGTCTTCTTTAGGAGATATGCACATGGAAAAGTCTCGAGAATTAGAGTAAGAATTGGGGAAATTTGCTAAGTAGCCCTAGTAAGTGAATTTGCTTATGGGTTAAGAATAGATTATATCTACTCATGTGACTTACTAACTTTCTTGGTTGTGATTGTCCTAATTGAGTATTGTACAAGTGTAAAATGTTGAATCATGAGTTATGGAATGCCTTATGAACTCCTTAGTGTATGTTGATTGGATGAGTTGAGCTCGTCTAATGTCTGTGATGACTTTAATTATGTATGTTGCTTAGTTGTATATGATGTTATAGATCTGTATATTATTTGGATATAATTGATGATGTGGGTTTATAATATCTGGGATAAGAAACTAGGTACTAATTATTGACCTTGCCTCCTAAGGTGTTCACTTAAGTGAACCCAATACAGAGGTTTTAGAGATTGTAATGTAAATGAAATAAAGTAAAGACTCAGGTAATAAATTGATGAATAAGTTGGCTTATGCTTCTTTGAATTGCTTGATCATTTTGGGTATGTGAATAATGCATTCATGGCATGGCATGGCATGAAAAGGACCTACAGGTCAAGTTTTCTAAACTGGGATTTTACTTGGTTAAGTTTTCTAAAATTGCTATGTGTTTTCAATGAGTTACTATTTCTCATATTGCTTACCTATCCACTCTCACTCAACTTATAGTAAGCTAAGGGGATAAATTTTTCTTATCCTCAAGTTCTTAAAGAAGTTAGTCAGGATCTTATATCGTGGAAGCAAGGAGACTTGGGTATACATAATTGATAACTTTTAGGTAAACTGTAAAGCAGAAAGTAAGTCAAGATGTTGGTTAGAAAGTGTGCTAGAGAGAACTCCTATGTAGCCAAAGTAAATGTACTAGGAGAATGTTAAATAATGATGCAAAGGCCTCAATGGGGGATTATAAAAGTGTTTTGTAAACTTTCTAATCAAATTGTGTTATATACAAATATCTTGATAGAGTTATGTATTATAATGAGTTTGCAGTTGTGATATTCTAAGTTGGTTCATTAATGTAAAGAACTCCACCGTTGTATGTTAAATCAAATGAGAAGAGTTTGATAATGAAGAGTTTATGTTGTTATACGATAAACGAATTACAAGTTTTGCCTTATCCCTAATTTAGAGATAACAATAATGAACTATCTTCAAATACTAAAAATGAAGAAAAATTTTTAAGTAGACACTTAGAAGACGAGACCTTACAGCAAACCCAATGAACACCTAAACCAACGGGCCCAAACCTTGTTTAATTTAATATATATATATATATCATTAGCTTTTCACTTTTATACTTTTATACTTTTTAATATTCAATATGTTCAAGAAAAAAATTAAATATATGAAAGGGTTGTGAAATTTAGCCTCGATAAATGTCCACAGGCCAATTAATATTTTTCTTATATTGTTAATTATAATCACGGTACCTGTTGTGATCTAAAAAAACCCAAATCATGTGATGATTAAAAGTTCAAGGACGATTTGAGATATCTTGTGATTGTATGATGCAAGCATTAATTTGATAGTTTAGTTGCTTAGGAAGTTTGTCTTTTACTTTAAGTAGATGGTAGTTTCCTTATGATTGAGGTTTTCGAACCATGAGTTTGTTTTATAGCTCTAGCTATACCTTGGGATGCATCAATTAGAGTAAGTCATTCATTGGTGGCTCCTTAAGGTTGATGTTATAAGAGCAAATTATTTACACATCACTACATGTATATATAAAGTTCTAGAATTATTTAGAAAAAATATATAAATACACAAGCAAGCGAAAAATTATTTATAGTAATTTATGAAATACAAAGTAATTAAAAAAAAAACATATAGTTCAAGAGCCATTTAAGTGACTCATGAACCGTAAGTTCAACTGAACCAGCCTAAGCCCATAGCCTTAAGGGCCAGGCTTAGTTCAACTTGTCGTCGGCTCGTGAACTGGTGGTTTAGGGTAGGTTCTAGGCTGAGTTAGCTTGATGCACAACTCTACTTATGCTCTAGTGTAACTACGATGCTTTGTGACAGTTTTGTTTATATTGTTCACTTCTTATGCAATTGTCTTATAGCATTGCTTGTGTTTTGATTGTTAAATAGATATAGTTTTAAGAAGATACTATCTTAAAGGGGGTAAAATGTAATAACCTTAGGTTCCATGCTGCTAAATTAAGGCTCTAATCAATGTTCTCTAGATTAAGTCAATTTTCACAAGACAAATAGGGAAGTTAGTAGAAGTGCCTTTGCAAAGATGTTTTGTAACATAATAAGTATAAGTGAGTTAATTAATAGTAATTAGGTAATGAAAAATTGGATGATTATTTATTAAGAACCCAAATGATGAGTTCCAATATATAAGAGATGCTAAAGATAACTTAATGATAAATTTATAAAATTGATATAAGCAAATGAAATATATTGTGGGGATATTATAAAAGGTTAAATACACAATATTAGTAATATAAATCTACACATATCTACATGTATGGTGATGGCTGATATAAAAAGTAAAATACTAAACTATACTTGAAATCAACAATTGATAATATTATTAGAATGTTTGCTGCGTTGAATCTTTGTAATGGGTGTTAACCAGGTGGCAATTTGGGAGTATAAATTATTAACCATTAGACAATAGAGAGAGGGATGATTATTTATTTACCTTAGTAAACATCAACAAGGCAAAAATAAGAAACTTTTCTCAAAACCCATGAATTTCCATAAGCTTTCACCTCCAAATTTTATAGAAAATCGACTCATGCAAACTGATGCAAGCATCGATAGTAGGGTGTAAGTAATAATTTAAGAGAAACACAAGTGAAATGTTAATGAATTATAAAGAAATGGGAAGATGATCAAGTTAACTAAGGTTGAGGGCCTAGCTATTTTTGTTGTTTCACCAGTTAAGGCTGTAAGGGAGTGGTGCCGGGGGATTCTAGCCAACATGTCAATGGTCGAAGGTTGACAAACGAATCTACCTTGTTTTCTATCTGGTTTATTTGCTTATGTAGGCTAAAGTTTGAGCTTCCTAAGTGAGTACACTTTTCATTTCACTGAATGTGTTGTGTTGTGATCGATAATGTAGATCACTCTTGTTGGTTAGACTTACCCTATATAATTACTTACAATGACCATTGTAAAAGGATCTAGTATGGAATCTAGGATTTTTATTGATCTTGGAAACTTCTTTATGATGCTTTGAAATGTGTTACTATTAGACTAATTTCTCAAAAATTATTTGGTAAAACATAATAGTTGTAAACCCTACTTTTAGTAGGCCTAAGACTTGATTAGGAATACCTCCCGAATGCTCCTAAAGATCAACTAAACCAAAAACTTAAGTTTATATTTAGAAACGAATTAAATTTTTACAATTCAAAAGCTAATCGTCAATAAAACCCGAGCTTGAAGAACTGCGAGCTCTAAAGCTACTTAAAACCCTAAACCTTAAGACCATTAAGGAATTTTAACCCTAAATAATTAATCGATAATTTAATTTGAATAATTTTATTCAACTTTAGAAAATTTCACAATTCTACACAAATCAAATCATAAATCACAAAACAATGTGAGATAAAAATTCTAAAACAATTTTCTATAAGGCTATGCCCTTATCTTCATGCATAAGCCTTACATATAAATAAGTAGACCAACCAATCACCTTACATAACTTATCAATTGAGAGTTGGAATCATTTATCAATTGATAACTTATCAAAATCTAGTGATAAGACAATTTCCTTATCACCACTTCACTTATACTACATATGGACAAATTTTCACAAGAAATCATGAGCTTAACTTTAATAAAGGTGACAAGACCACTCCATGACATAAAAAGACTTCCCATGGTAGATCTAAAAAGGGGAGAAGAGGGGGCCATGCACTTGTCATTCACTCATCAATCACTTCCACTTACACATCACTATTCACCCCTTAATGCTTACATCATCAAGAGTTGCAATTGTTGACTTTTTGTAAACTTTAAGACAACACTTTCAAGACATTTAAACACTCCTTCTCTCTTCATTCCAACCGGCCACACTCCTCCCCATTTCTCTCACTTTCAATTTCATTTTCACTTCATCTTTCTCTCTTTAGAAACAAACATAAAAAGGGGAAACAACTTTACCCCACAAAATCCATTTTCTTCCATTTTAAAGCTTCAACTCACGGCATTTTTTTTTCCTTTGCTCATGTGCCATTTTCTTTCATCATTTAAGATCATCTAAGACCATTAGAATCTTCCATAAACCCCTTTCCAAAAGACCAAAGAATTCGGGTTTCAAAAGGTAAGCAAAAAGGAGGAAGCAAAGTTAAGGGTTTAAGAGGAACCTTAGTGCACAACCACCAAACTTTGCGTTAAGGACGAGTAAGTGATTCTTGTGATGTGTGGATTAATATTTATGTTAGAAGACTTGGATTTCTTGAAGATATGAGTAAGTTTTGAGTTGTTATAGCACAAAAATTCGTTTTAAGAAACAAACCCTAAAACCATTACATGAAGTTGAAATATGAGCATGTAAAGTTGGTGTTTTGTATGGACATTTGTTTAATGCTTTGAATGGAAGATTTTAAGCTAAGGAAATCTTGAAATGAGAACTTTAATGAGGGGTAAGCATGCTGGACGTGAAGGTTCCATGATCATTTGAATGTTGATTTTGTTTCCATTTAGTTAAACATGCTCAAAACTAGACTTAAGTTAAGGAAAAATCCATCACATGAAGTTTTATGAAGAAATCAACTTTGTATGACATGAGCTATGATATGGAGGTTTTATGAAGTATAAGATCTTTTATTTCTTTATGTGGAGCATGAGTTAAAGGATCATTTGATGGAAGGAAACTTAAGTTAAGAATTATACACAAGTAGTTAAGTGCATAATCTACCACCTACACTTAAGGAAATGATGAAACAAGTTGAAAAACCAAGTAAGGACCCCTTGGAACCATCATGAACAGATCTGGAACATGGGAAAATGAGGCTTAAAAATATGATAAAAGTGAAAGAACAAAGTGAAAATATTAACTAAAGCAAGTATAGTAAGCATATAAAGCCTAAAACTCAAAACCGAGCTTAAAACTCTCAAAACAAGCCAAGAACTCTAAGATGGGCCTTCAATAAAAATCTGATCAGCATCTTAAAGTGCCAAGAGAAGTTGTTTTGAAGCCCATAAGAAATCCACCTAAGGCCCCATAAGCCCACCAAAGTCATTAACTTTAGTTTGAACAAAAAACAAGCCCATTTGATAACTTAAGCCCACTAAAAGGCCCAAGAAGTGGTTGTTAGCCTTAGGAATATAAATCAAAGTTATAAATCTGATCTCAAGGAGTATTTTAAGCTTAGGATAAAATCTAAAGACCAAGCCCAAGGAATTTCTCAAGTTATCAAAAAGCCCTTTACCAAACAAGGCCCAAAAACACTCCAACACATGAGGAACGCTACTGTTCTGACCCATGGACAGAATTGTATACCTCATTTCGAAAATCTAACCTTACCACGTTAAAGTACACTCAAAAACGATGAAGATTGACTATAAGATCATAAAAATCGGATTTAAAACGACAAAGTTATAAGCGATTGAACTTTTAAGTAAAACCGGGAGAAATTATGAAACCAAGTCCAAAGTATAACTTAAAAGGGTTTTAGCTTAGTTTTCTAGGTTTTAATTCAAATCCTTATAGTATCGTATTTGCGATGTCCAGGGGACCCGGCTTTGGGGAGACGACCTATCCCGGATTATTTTGATTGATCCGCATAACTGAGTGAGTAAATTCCCGATAACTCTTTACTTGATTGTGCTTGTAGAATAGATGCACCTAAACTTATATATATGAATTTGGATGCTTGTTGGATATGGGAAATGCATGTGTATGAATCTGTAGATGAATGTGATGACTTGTTAATTATATCTAATAATGGGAATTGCTTGCGTTATATATACATGTGAATCGTATGGAATGAAATTGTCTGATCACCCTGAAAATCGAGTTAATCACTTATACGATTAAGAAATCAAAATGAATCATGCATACCCCATATTGCATACGGATAACACCGACTGCCGCTTCACGGAGAAGATGGGAAGGAACTCACAGGAATATGAGTTTCCTGCAGGATTGGGCACTAGCTATGCCATCATATATATATTGAGTCTCCGACCTAAGCTGATGGGCTTACTAGGCGTTGGGAGACGCCAACCGTCGGCGAGGGGGCGAGTCTTGTGGCTTCTGCTTAGGGCGTGTGTTTGTGGATTGCGGAGGCCACCACACCGCTAGACTTGGGATTTTGAAAGTATGATTTATTATTCAGTAGCGAAAGTATATATATGTAGATATATACTTAGTTTTGTTTTGACTTAAGCACAATAGTGCTAATGAATTAAAAACCAAGGTCTAGAACCCGGATTTTGGTTTGGGTCGGTTAATTATCTCCAAACCCCGACTTCAAGGGGCGTAATTTTGAGTCGTATGCAGTTCCTAGGTCACTGCATGCGTTTTTGGCATACTGATTGTTCATGCATTCATATGATTGTGCATATAATAAATTTCTGTTATGTGGTATTGAGGAGGGTAATTATCTCACTAAGCGTAAGCTTACACCCCAACAGTTCTTTTCCTTGCGGGTTGATCGATAGTTGGGAAAGGGGATAGGAATCGAGTGCAGAGTGCTACCATTGATTCAGTATGATGAAAAGCTTGTGTAGTTAATTCGAAATGCTCCGAAAAACGACTAATGTCTCATTTAAGTTTACTATCTTTAGTAAGTTTAGAATTTTCGAAAATTGTATATCCTATTTCATTATTTTGGTAGGGGATACCGATTCTCTACGGTTCTGAGGAATTGTGAAAAAATTGGATATCCATAATTATATATATTATATAATGAGTCAATAAATTAAAATTGAAGACTCTAGCAAACAACTATTTAGAGTCTTGCAATCTCTGACTTGCAAGGCGATTTTCTTATTATGGGTGCACACATAATATGGAAATTTTAGGCAATATTACTAAGCCCCTCCTAGGGTCGCTACAATAGTATTACTAATATGTAGAGTAGGTGTAGGAGTGGATGATTTGTATTATCTTAATGATCAAGTTGTAAATATATGGACGCTTGAATTGAACCTATAGCTACTTATTTGTATAAGTGACGATTGAATCAATGATATAACTACATTGTTTTAAGAGATTGAACATCGATGCTAACATGAAGCTATGATCCCTTTATGTAATGTATAGCATTTGCATATAGCATATGCTCAAATCTACTGACTTTAAGTACAATGTTAGGTTTTGAGTATCAACTAAGAGTTACTCAAATAAATTAATTTTTATTCACCGCTTAGTAAGTTTGTGGCATAATCCTTAAGTTGGCCTAGCAATGGGTGAACTATTAGAATTGGTCCCCAAAGCTTGCTTGTTTATGGCCAGTGAAAGACAAATAGAAATGTATAAGCCGGCTTGCTATTTTGTTAAGTGTTGAACTCAAAAGTACAACAATTGTTGCAGAAGTTAAGTGTTAAGCTTGAGAATTATGAGTTAACTCTATTATATTAGCCAAATGAATAGTCTAGAGTCAAGAATGATGGATATCAAGACAATCTAATTAAGAAAAATATAAAAAGATTACTGTTAGGTAAAGTGGGCGGGTATGGAATTTTGATGCATTATATGCACTTATGCCATCATTCTCTTACATTCCATGTCTTGATTTGATTGTGGTTTTGAAATGTGATGCAATGATTATTTTTCAAACCTATTGATTTATCTTTTAATACTCACCTTATTCTATAAGGAATTTAGGAATTAGTGTTTACTAATCTCAAGTATAGGTACTTAAGAAAGTAGACTCTTAGACAAGACGTAAGACATCTTAAGAGCACTTAGCTAGCTTTTTGAAAGTTGTAGGGTTGTCTTCCATATGTAATTATGTCAATCAATGAGCTATGGTTGTATAATTAAGTATATGTACAGGGTTTTATTCTAAATCTCTTCCATATATGATATAAATATGATATAAGTGAGCTCATTGGCCTTTATGCAATTCAAAACTAGAGTAAGTATGCATAAGTGGAATAAGTAGCCTGATTATTTTTAGGTATATGCTAAGATTAGATGATGACCATTGGGTGTCAAAGTCCTAGATGTATACAACAACTTCTCCATCTTCAAAGTCTTGATATCTTTTCCTTCTTAACATTTTCCAAGCAAAAGTTATAATTTTTTACTTATACAGGCTTAGGTTTTTCTTAAGTGTTTTGTGATTTTGATATAAACTAGGTTATCAGACTAGAGAATTTTAGTTAATGTTTATGATGTCAATAGAAATATAATGGAAAAGAGTGTTGATAAGATTTTATGAAATACCTTCTTTTGTTATTAGGTTTAGTGCCCTTTTTTCTAATGTATACATTACATTTTCAATTTTTTTTCATAGGAATGTCATACATAGCTTTATTTTTGTTAAATAATTATATTAGCCATGTAGTTCATTGCCATTTGTCAAAAAATTCAACTATATTAAAGGACCTAAATGGAGCTAGTTTAGGTAGCATAGATAATCTTTAGAAGTTTGATTTGGTATCAAATTGATACTTTTTTACTTCAAGTCATAAATTTAAAAAATGGGTAAATTTTAGGTATCAAATATAATATTTTTTTTTTTAATTTTTAATAAATACCCGGCAGCATTCACTTAGGCCTAAAAAAAAAAAAAAGACCCATGGTAGTGCATCTAATGATGAAACCACACCAAGTTATGTAACAACAACAAATAAAGTTCCACCATTCAAATCCTTTATTAGAATATATTCTCCACTCTTAGCTCCTATTCATAAATCATAACAACATTTTCTTTTTCTGTGCTCATTATTCTCCATAATTTCTCTTTATTTTAAAGGAACAAGAGTAAAATTCCTTTCATTACTCTCTATCTCAATTATGTTTCACATAAATGTTGGTCTGAACGATGAGTCACACCCTTGGCGTACTGTTTTCCATCAATAAATATCCAGAGTTTGCTTGGTAAAAGTACTCTCATATTGTTACCTTTGTAGCAACATATTTCCAAGGTTCTGCTTCTATGAAAGCTTCCACAAGTATTATGTTTCTCACTCTAATTCTAGGTACTTCCTCTCTTTCTCCCCACTCCATTCCCATAACAAAAGTGTGTAAAACCATTTTTTTTCTTTCTGTTGAATTTTATTACAATAATAATATACTCTTTTTTCTTTTTTCCTTTCTTTTCAAGCAATATGGATAAAAGAATGCTGTTAAGAAAGTTCCTCAATGTACTAGTTAAGCATCATAAGAAAACAATTCCTTGTCTTTTCAAAATGGATTACATACTTCATTAACCCACAAAAAATAAAACATTGAAGAGATTTCTTTTCTAAACATTTTTTTACCATTTTTGAAAATTTGCAAATGTAATCATAAAAAATTTTTTCTATAGATTGAGTTTTCTCTTAGTAGTATTACTGACGTGTTTGTTTCCTTTTCTAAATATGATAATAAAAAGTACGTACATTGTGGTACGGCCAACAGATATCACTTACCAGTGTTGCAGTTTGGTTCTTTTTTTATGTATTTGTTTATTTTTTTTCCTTCCTTCCTTCCTTCCCTCTGATTACCAAGGTGGTGATACGTACTTGCTAATAAACATTTTCATAATGTCTTTGAAAAATATCCATATTAACAGTGTACGTAATCGAAATATAAAAAATAGTTTATGTTAAGTGAAGCATTTAATTACAAGAGCAAACTTCTGAGGATCATTACAGGTTATTTCATTTTTCACCACTTGAGATGTATGGTGCATTGATTCCTAGGTGGTGGGTTAAAATTGTGAACTGCCTCAATATTCGTCATTATTTGACTTCCATTTTTAGGAAGTCAATTGTTTTACGGAAAACGTCTTCTCGACGTTTTCATCTTTTGATATAAAGCTTTAAAATTATATTGTCAAATGGTTTATGATAGTTTCAAGAATTCGTGCTTGTTAGCGACTTTTAGAGGTAATTGATAGGGGAAGGTAAAACTTGTAACTATTGATGATAAATGATGGTGATTAACTATTATTCAAATCGATAATAGACTATGAAGATAATTTATCTTTATTTTACAGAAGTTGAATTTATTTTCCTTGTCTTCAGTTAAGATTTTTTTATAGTTGTTAAACCCTCACCACTGATACTCAACTACTATCGTCACCTGCCAGATTGTATCACCACTGAACTCATTAACCTATACAACATTTTCAGATCATTAAGACAGCACTTGACAACACCTCCTTAATTTTCATGAGCACAGATACATTAACCATAAAAAAATACATGCTTCAAGACAACCATTGGATATATCATAATGGATTCATGCAAATAACACTTGCTTTAGAAAGATGTGGAGGAATTTTTTCCCATTATCTAGTACGGTTAGCGTTGCATCACCAAAAATAAAAAAAAAAAATGATAATTGCCTGCTAGAAATCATATTACCCGGAAATAATCATAATTTGAAAGATAATCTTTTAGATTCAAGCAACTATTCCCTTTCATTCTGGTTTACCGGAGGGATCAGAAAAATCGAGCCTTATTTATTTTGAGCACCATAGTAGAAGTGGGTTGTGTTGTTAAAGCAGTATTTGAAATTTGACGTGGAAATAATGCATATTGTTCGAACTAAATACAAATTAATTTGTACAGGGTTGGAGTTATTACTCATCTATGAGAAAGCTGCTAGTGAAGCCAATGTTAATAAAGAAGTTTGTATTACCAAGGAATGCAAGAACAGCTTTAGTTGTAGGTCACTACTGCAGTCAGCTGGTATTACTATTGGCTCTCTCCTTTCATCTTTGACCGCTCTGCATGCATGCATCCACCTTCTTGCATCTTATCAACTTTCTCTCTCTCTCTTTCTTTTTTTTTTTTTAATTTTAATTCTAATTTTCCTCTTCATTTATGTCAAAGAACTACTTATAATAATTTTTTAGTGAACGAGCTTTTAATTGAATTTCATATTTTTATGCAAGCTTTTGTAATTCTCATTATTTTGTTTTTATGTTGGGCAATTCCTCCTAATATCCTATCTTAAGTGATATCTTATATTTAAATTACTAACGTGTGCTCGAAAGCACTTCTCACGATATCTCGTCATATTAATAACTTAAATTATTGCAGATGAAGGGGATGCAAACAGAATTGGGTCTGAATGCTCAAAGGATGACATTGTGATCTATCAAGGCACTACATCTCCACTCTTCAATGGAATCCCCTCATACACGGTTCAAATCTCGAACCAGTGCGTTTCAGACTGCTACATGTGCAATATACATGTAAACTGTGGATGGTTCAGCTCGGCTAGACTCATAAACCCAGAAATTTTTCAGCGAATCGCCTACAATGACTGCCTTGTTAATGGCGGTGAACCGCTAGGTCCCGGTCAAAGCCTGTACTTCGAGTATTCAAACACTTTCCCCTATCAGTTGACAGTGTCATCTGCTGACTGTTGCTAATTAAACTATGTATCACATAAAGCATCATTTAGCAATTAAAGCTTTGCATGGGAACTTCATCAAGTATAACTGTACCATTAGATTTGTAGCATCTAGCTAAAAATCGGACGAACTTCATAACTGTCCATGTCTATCGACATTGCAGACTTTGTATTGTACTAGAATGTAATATTGATTTACTTTTTAGAGATTAATAGAAGGGATATCAAGCTGGAGCAATCCCTTTCTTCACGAGCATATCATAGACTCTGTCGACTTTACTCGGTTCCATCTGGAACAAGCGATGAGCATCCGATCTTGAAGTGATATTGCCTTTGAAGATCTCCACTGATATAATTTGTTGCATCCATAGATAAGCTGATGGTTGAATCCCAATTTCCGAGCAAAGTCGCTTCTCCTGCATGCCATTGAAAAAACCGGTTTAAACAATGGTCTTACAGATTCTGATGTTATATGCTGGAAAATTTTGCAACATGGACTCACATTCTCTGAGAGAAAGTATGCTGCATTGTGTCCACCCACATTTAGATCATTAGCAGAGATCGAGGATCCCTGTCCTGCAGGGCTTTGGTTGCTGCCAACTGAATCTGATCCAACAAATGCTCCCTGGCTGTTGAGAGCCATATGAGCACCTTCCATTCTTCGTTTAAGTTCAAAATATCTATCAGCCTCAGCTGATGTGCGGCAACCAGCAGCACGAGCTTCCTGCACAATGTTTGAAAGCTATTACTTACTGTAATCCTCAAGCCTATCACATGGAAGGAACACACATTAAAGAGGTAACAATGTCGGACATGAATTCCTTATAGCAACAAATTGCTCATCTATAACGAAGAAATGGAGCGCACCTTTAATTCTTCAATTCTTTTCCGAATTCTACGCTCTTCCATAGTTGTCTTGGCCAGTTCATCATACTCTTCCTTCAAACAAGATCGCCTGGAGAACATCATTTGCAGAACCATATCTTTGACATGAATTTCTCCATAATAGCAGAATTTCAGTGAATTAAAAAAAAAATTATTAAGAAAAATCGAATTTGCTCTCGTAATTACCTCTTTGAGTAGATATGACGTACACGCGACTTTAACTCGCGCTGATCTTCAGTGTCTGTATCCTTCAATTCTGTCTCAGCCAACAACTGCTGAACATTGTTGTCATATTCTCTTAAGGGGTTACAGCCAATTAAATCATACAAAGAAGGGCCATCCTTCCCAGAACCCTGATTATTCACTTTAACCCTATTTGCCTTAAAACCTGCATAACATGTAAAAAAGGCATACCCTTTAACATAAACAAAAATTGTTTTTGAAAAGACTTAGGCTTCCCCAAAACTATAAACAGGGGAAAAAATCTTAAAAAAAAAAAAAATTCAATGGCATTGAAAAGAAGAAACTTGTATTAACAAAAATTTACGTAAATTCCAGTCAAAACCAGTATCAACATGGGAGTTATCATCGGTACCATATGGTACATCTGCATACCTTTCGATTTAACAGCTCTATCCTTAGTCTCCACCGCATGGGATGGCTTATCCACAGCGGCTGGTGTCGCTGGATTTGCGCTACTAGAACGGTCCCCAGATTCCACCTCTGAATTGATAGAATAGAGAGATGTAAATCGATCGAATTTTCTCTTAAAAATTGCATTCCAAAAATTGAAAGTTGCCTGACCTGCACGTATATCAGATTGCAACTGGCCTGACCCTATCTTTGGAACTTCAAACCTACAAGAGTCCAGGAAAGAAGAGTAAGAAATCATCTCATAAAAAACAAGAAAATTCCTTACATAGAGGATATATCATCTCACTTCACTCTTGAAGAAGAAAATACGGATTCTTCCTTCAAAGCATCCCCAGCCATCGAATCTCCTTCCTGTCCGTTTATCAGTTTATGCCATTGAAATATAATCACCCAGATGCAAGAAGACAGGACTTAAATTTTCCAGAAGAAACATGCAACAAGAACAGAATTAAGAAACCAAACTAACGTACTGCTTAAAGCAAAACAAAATCCTTTGTCTTTTTTTGTTTTTTTTCCTTTTTCTGTGGCAATTAAAAGACCAAACATTACCTACTGAACTCCACGTGCAATAAAATCAAGTTCTTTATTTTGTGCAACAGATACTCATACACAAATAAGAAACGAGAATTGCAGCATTATAACCACACCATGGAGACAGAGTTCTTTGTGTAATCTTATAAATCCAAAGAAAAGTAGATTTTAATAACCCGAAAAAGATCTAGGATTTAAAGTTCAAATAATATTGTAGTTAAGATTCGGGTCGGTTGTTTTTATTTAATTGATAAGGATCTACTTTCAAAATTCTAATCAGTTACAGGATAATGATTCTATTAGGATCTGATAAGATTCACTTAAATTTAAAGTAGATATCTTATTTGCTAGATTTTATACAGATCAAATCAGGATCACTTTCAACAATCTTTATTTTCCTAGCTTTTTTAATTCCTTCGATCATCAGGGTTCTTCTATTTCTCTACATCAATAAGCTTTTCAAAATCTAAGTTAACATCAAAACAGACCTTTTCTGTCCTCCCCTTGCTCTTTAGCCAGAGGAAAAAGCTCCTTGCAATTCTTTGAAAGCACATGTGACACTTCAAAGAAGAAAAGATGACATTATTGTCTATTAAAGTGGATAATCTTATAATGACAATTAATTTACTTAAGCAATGGTTTCTTACAGGAAGAGGGGAGAAGGGGGAAGTCATGAGCGTATCTGTGAAATGCTTTTTACACTGTTCTTTACTCTTTATCCCAACATGCTTAGCAACTTCTGCCCAGTTTTCCAACCCATACATATCAATGCCCTGATCAAATCAAATCATAAAACCCAATAAAAACGAAATAATAACGATGATGATGATGTTGATAATAACAATAACGACGGCGGTGGCGGCAACAAGAAACATTATAAGGTGAAGTGAATGACCTCTAGGAGCAGTGTCTCATCATCAGCAGTGTCTCATCATCAGCATTCCAATCCGGGCTGATGAGTGGGAGTGACAAGTTATCCTGTTGACAGAGAAAACACTGGAAAAGAAAAGGTAAAGATGGCGTACTTTGAAATTTGAACAACGAAGCCAGGATAAAGCAATGCTACTGCAATTTCAACACTGACCATGACTCTGTAAGGGTGATTACTTCTGTGAGGTGTAACCTCAGCTCCCACAGAGAAGCATTCTGTGCATAGATCAAAATCCGCACAGACAGCACACTTGATACGGATTCTCCCTGTGATATCTTTATTGCAGTAATTACAGTTGTACAAAGCCCTTTCCCCATCGCTTGATTTTTGACCTACAAGCAACGAGAATACGAGGTACGATACAGAGAATCCAAAGGAAGATTAATTTTTTTGTAATGACACCTATGCTGTGAGGCATCAAACTGATCATGAGCAGTCACATATAGTGGGAGGAAAAAGAAAACCAATGATGACATGGCAATCAAGATTTACCTGCAGATGCAGAGTCCAGAATTTCTTCACCGGTGGCCTTCTTCTGTCTCCTACATGTGAAGGCCAAAATAACCGTATACATAGGATTACATCTCTTGCAAGTTTAACACCTTATAACAGTACGGAAAATACTATAATCAAGAACATAACAAAATTCAAAGAACAAGCTACCTCAATTGAAAGCACCATATTGCCCAAATGAACCAATCCAATCACGTCCAAGAAAATTATATACAAAAAATGAACCACATATACACCCAACTTTTAAATTTTTATTTTCTTTAGTGATCTTGATTGGACAAGGTACCTCCAGACACTTAAATGATCACTTATATTCGAAATTTCAAGTATGATGAAGATAACCCAATTGAAGCCATGAAACGTTAAATAAATTTACATGAAATGAAGCAATTAACGCTGTACGGTAGTAAAGATCGTACATCTGAGTTGGGTCTTCATCATCAGAGTGAAAATCACTACGAGAATCATCCATGTCTCTGTGAAGTTAAGCAAGTTCACGAAGTCTTGTGTGTATTTTGAGATTGCAATTTCAAGAGCTCGAAATCCGTTATTTTTAGTAGCGAGGGAATGTTGAAATTGAAATGCGGGTGAGAATAACGTGGGAAATGGGAATTTTGGTAAATAAGTTAAATACCGTTACCGTTTGTTTGAAGAAAAATAATTTTCGAAAACATTTCCTCCATGTGACCTTATATATGTTTGATTCCAAAAATAAAAAAGAATGAGTGGAAAATATATTCCATATAAGAAAAACACTTTTCTCATAGCAAATCAAGAGCACTTCATAGGATTCCTCCCATTTTCTTATAAGCCTGTTAAATTGCGTTACACTTGGCCTCCTAAATTCTCTCAAGATGTACAATATATTCAAACTGCTTACAGATTACTGCTTGTAGATGTCTTATCTTAACACTTAAGGATTTTTGTTCCTTCATAATAATACACCAGAACAAGGTGGTCAAGTCTAATTGTGAATGGTCCTAGCTAATAGTAAAGTTAACATACATATGTGGACCCTTAAACTGAGTAATCACAAAACAACCAACATACTTTCTATGACATGCCCAAAGCCTCCATTTACAACCTTTATTGCTATCTATGCATTTAATGGACCATAGTTTGAACTCTAACTCTAGCACAACATAGTCATGTTGGTTCATTACGTGGTGCATTTTCACCGCTTATTGCAAGTGCTCCTTTTTCGAAAACCACATATCGACTTTGAATTCATCATTGAAGCTCCAATCGTTCATGCTATCCTCGAACAAATCATACCCACTATCCACATTAGCAACATAGAATGGCATGAGGTTTGAAATCTTGATTAAATTCATCACTGAAACTCTGATCGTTCATGAATTAACTTAACTATACAAAGCCACTACATATACAACACATCAGTAGCTAATGTATACAACCAACTAATAACAAACTACTAACTAAAGCCAGTTGGAAAATATAAAATACAATATACTCCAACCTTCCCACAAACCTCACCCACCCCCACCCCTCCACCAAGTAGAAGCTTCTCGAAGCCCAAACTTAGAAATAGCAATAGACAAGTCAATAACTAAAGTAAGGTTAGTAAAACAATTGTTAAGAAGAACTAATGTGAACCAAAGAAATAAATCCACAATTAACATGATCCTTAATGAAATGAACATCTACATCTACATGTTTAGTCTTATTGTGTAAACATGGATTCTTGGCTATTAAAATAGTGGACTTATTATCACAAAAGACATTGATGGGAAGGGAAACAAGAACATGAAGGTCACGTAAAATGTAGATGGTCTAAAGGAGATTTTAACAACAACAACAAAACTTCTATATTTTGCCTCGATAGATGAAGTGCTAACGGTGGGTTGCTTCTTAGACTTCCAAAGACTAAGAGCATTACCTAACATGATACAATAACTAGAGATAGGCTTGCATTCAAAAGAAGAAGAAGCCTAATCCACATTTGTATAACAATGAAGAGCGAGAGGATTATTTCTAGGATAGTATAAACCAAGAACAAAGCTCCCCTTAAGATATTTAAGCAAATGAATTGTAACTTACATATGAGGCTAACGAGGAATAGAAACAAAGTGACTAAGCTTATTCATTGCAAAACTAATATCAGGTCTTGTCAATGTTAGATATAACAAACACCTAACAATACGCCTATAAGAAAGAGGATCATCCAAAAGATTACCATGATCCTTATGTAGGGGCAAACCAGAATGGTAAAGAAACAGGACAACAACCAGTGAGACCAACATCGTCCAAAAGATCAAGCATAAACTTCCATTGGTTAAGAAGGGTACCAGCAGTTGTCTAACATATCTCAAGCCTTAAGAAAAAACAGGTAGAACCAAGGTTTTTAATAGTGAACTAATGATCCAACGCATGCTTCAAAGCAATAAGAGACTCAACATAAGTACCGAAGAGTAACATAACATCTACATATAACAAAACAATTAGAAATATGCCATTGTTTTGAAAAGTAAACATAAAAGGATCACTCACTGATTGGATAAACCTACGCTTGATCAAAAACTGTAAAATCTCATGATTCTACTGTTTAGAAGCTTGTTTTAAGTCAAATAAAGACCGTTTGAGTCTACAAACCTAATTAGGCCCTACTTTAGAATAACCTAGAGGTGATAACATGTAGATCTCCTCATCCAAGAAACCATGTAAGAAAGCATTATTAATATTTACTTGATAAAGAAGCCAACTATATGTAGTAACCAAAGTAATCAAGATTTGAACAATGCCTAATTTAACGACAAGGGAGAAGGTATCATGATAATCAATACCATCTAATTGTGTATATCCCTTAGCTACTAATCAGGCTTTAAAACATTTAAAACTACCATCTGATTTATATTTTATTTTGTAAAACCACTTGGAGCCTATAGCTTTCTTATCCATAGGCAAATCAGTAACTTCCCAAGTACCATTAAGTTCAAGAGCTTCAAGTTCCTTATTTATAGTATCAATCCATTTAGGTGTTTTAGAAGCTTGAGAATAAGAAAAAGGTTCTTTAATTGCTGAAACCGGTGCTAAGGAAGCAGTGTAATCCAGTGGAAAGGCAAAAAAAGTAAATGAATCAAAGAGTGGATAAGAAGAAGTGTGTGAACTAGGTGGTACATCAGCTGAATGTACATGTAATGAAAGTATGTAATCTTTTAACTAAATAAATTGCCTATACTCTCGAGTTGATTTACACAAATTGGCCATAGTAGACAAATGACCAAGAGAACTAGGTGTGAATTATCCATTAGAGATTAATCAACAATAGGAGGCATAGAAGGAATTGAATCAAAAGGATCAGCAATACAATCAAAGGAAACATCTACTTGGTTATTAAGAATATCATCAGGAGAAAATTTATGCAGATCATGAGAAGCCAATGAAGGACATAAAGGAACAACAAAGGAGAAGAAGAATTAGTTATAGTAACAATAGGAGTTAAATCTTTAGAAAGAAAAACATTCTCACAAAAAATTACTTCTCTACTCATTCTTATTTGTCTTGATTTTATGTCATATACCTTGTAACCCTCGTAGCCAAAAGGGTATTGTAGAAAAACACATTTGATCCCCTTAGAATCAAACTTGTCTCTTTTGTGGGAATGATCAACAATGTAGTATAAGCATCCTATGGTTCTCAAGTGTGTGAATGCAAGTTTGTGTTTATGAAAAAGTTCATATGGTGACTTCCACTCAAGTTTGGATGTAGGCATCAAATTAATAAGGTATGTAGCCATGAGAATCGATGGGAATCAAGCTACTAGACCACTAACCCACAACCAAGCCTAAGACTACAGGGACTAGCAACACGAATCCTCATATTCCAACCAACTAATGTAGAGGCTGAGTATCTCTTTACCAACCCATTCTGCTTACCATGCTGAATGACTGCCTATTTCTTGCATATTGTGTGTCAAGAAGCGGAAAGCTGAGATACCAACCTATCTTCATTCTTACACATGCCTAGCTAATTGCTTACTTGGCCACACCTTTACCGAGATGCTGAGATAAAGAATCCGGACTAACTAAGCCACCCCTACTTAGACAAGTAAGTAGTCCATACCTTTTTGTCTACATCTTCCAATGACATCACCAATATAGCATTACTACGTGTACAAAATCATGCGTAGAATCCATTGCACCAATAATTGTTTTCCTCGTATATTCATTTTTACCTTTTTGTATCTTGCATATTACTTCCTTAGGAAGTACCCTTTTTTATCTTTAGCCTTTAAGCAGGTTACCCTAACTCATGGGTATAAATACCCCTATACTTGTATCTATAAAGGAAAACCAGATTATCATTAATACACTTGAATATTTCTTTCTTGCGTAAAGATTGCTTGTTTGCTCTCAGCATCATTCTTATCCTAACCTTTGAGCAAGACTGGGTGGCGAGTAACCTCATCGAACCGATTCATATATCATATCGAATTGTGCCATGAGTCCTCAAAAGTTCCATGCATCATATCCTCTGAAGTTGTTCGTAGGTTTTGCTTACTTTTTTCATTCGCATTTATCCTTTCGCACTTTCCCCATCACTTCGTTTTCAAGCTTTTTATAAGCTTAGACCCATCTAGTAACTAACCTTATCTATTCTTAGTCACAGTTCACACCATCTTAGTATTAAAGCAGAGGTTTTGTTTAAGCCATAGTTGGTTTTTGAAGTTCTGCTTATATTCTATTTTGTGTGTGTGAAATAGAGTAAGTTACTATGTTTATCTTAGCTATTAATTTCCTAAAGTGGAAAGTGTTTGTGTGAACTTTGAATTTGTAGAGAAAATGATGGACCTGAGTGTGAATGTTGGTATGAGATATGACAATAGTAAAATTGTCCACCATGGACAACAGTCTCAAAGAACCCCAAGAAGCACTAACGAGAAACTTGATGAGGTGATAAACCTCTTGGTAGATATAACTTGAGCTATTCATGCATTGGCTTGTCGACCTACTAAAGCCATGCAAAATATCTCATAAGTTACCTAATCAATTAGAGGTTAGAACCTAGCTCGACTAATTCAAGATGGAAGAGTAGATGGACGAGTGAGGAGAAGGATTGATTTGGCAAACATAGGAGACGAGAAAAAAGAAGGGTATTTTGAAGAGGAACGAGCTAAAGTCCTTAAAGCATCTAGCCATGTAAAGCTTCAGATTTCGAGTTTTAATCAATCTAGGAATGCTAACGAATATCTAGAATGGGAAGAAAAGATAAAGCATGTTTTTTACTATTATCAATATGAGAAGAGGAGAACTGCTACTATTAAGTTCTCCAGATATACTGCCATGTGGTGGAAGAAATTCCAGGCCATGAAGAGACGAAAGGGCTACCTAAAGATTAATTCTTGGCTCGAGATGAAGAGAATACTGAGGAATAGGTTTATACTAGAAACTTATCTTCAAGATACTTTCACTTGGCTTTAGGAGCTGAGACAAGGAGGCCGGACTGTTCACAAATATGTTCAAGAATTTCAAATGCTTATGATCCATTGTGAAGTGGAGGAACCATCAGCTCAAATAGTCTTAAGATTCATCACTGGATTGAGAGGTGATATTCGAGACATTGTGGAACTCCAGCGCTTTACCATAATAGATGAAACCCTCAGAATAGCCCAACAAGTAGAAAGGCAAAGAAGGAGCCAAGTACCGACAAAGATGTCGACTAGCCGACCCGAACAGGTAAATCACTGAGATCAGTTGAGTACTGAGCCGAACAGAAAGATAGATGTCCAAGTCGATCAAGGAGGCCGACTTGACATAGAAGTGCCAACATAAACTTATGAGAAAGGGTAAGGGTCTAGTAAGAAGACAAGCCAAATTAAGTGCTTTAAGTATCAAGGATAAGGACATATGACTACTCAATACCCAAACCAAAGGACAATAGTTATCAAGGGAGACATCCCGAAGTTAGAAGTAAATAGTACATATGAGGAATCCAAGGAGGAGAAGGTCCCCACTATAAGCCTTAAAAATAAACCAAGTAACAATAGGATCCAATTTAGTACATAAAGTTTAGGGCGATTGTTTAAAGAATCCGATCAAACCTAAATTATAAATTATAGTTAGAAATATTAGTAAAAATGATCCCGTAAACTTAAATTTAAGAAAATAAGTAATAAAATAAGAGGTTATAAAATTTTCAAATTTTAAGTATATTACTCGTTAATTATCAAAAAGGCAAAAAGTACAATCTAATAACTAATAAATTACTATAGATAAATTATATGTATACTAAAAATTATAAAATTACCTAAATAATATTTAGGAATGTTCACTTGTACCCCACATGTATTTACATATAGATAAAAATATACAAAATTACCTAAAGAAAGTTATAAAATAATTAAGGAAAAATTAGAAAAAAAATCAGAGGAATAGGGAATGATCCAAATTTGGTAGTGGTAAGTCAGGAATTAAAGAACAAATTTTAACCAATTAGAATTAAACACTTAAAAGGCAAAAATGGAAGAAGATAAGCCATTATATTGTCTAATTAATGCATAATAATTTCCTTAAAGCCCTATAAATAGCAAAAAAATTTACAGACCTCATTTAGTTAATTAGAAGCTTAGGAAAATTGGGAAGAGTTGAAAACAAGAGAGAAAATTAGGGTTTAGAAAAAAAATTTTCAAATTTGTGCAGTAAAAGCTTTTGAACCGAACCCATACATCACCACTATCTAAAAACCGAACCACCACCACTACCACCCCACTCCAAACCCCCTACTTAGATCGGCCGACATACCTAAGCCGGTGTTGGAGGCCAAAAAGCTTTCGAACCAAGTGAGTCTCACATTTTCTCCGATTTCGTAAAATTTCTTAAAATTATTTATTATGCCCAGAAAATTATGAATTTTATTATTCTGATATTTTATTATATGTAGATTTAGGGAAAAATAGTGATTAAGTTTAATCATGTCTATAAATATAAGATTCTTAAGAAATTAGATAAAATCGAACATGATTAGAATTAGACATAAATAGGCTTAGGAATGTAGTTTGGAGCTTAATTTTTTTTCTGTAGAATTCTTAAGTGATATAGAACAATGCTATGAAGCCATTTTTTAAAATTTAATTTTCAAAATTTTTAAGTAAATTTTTAACCCTAAAATGATGAAGAAAATAGGTAATTTTGACTTAATTAAGTAATTAAATGATTAATTACTGATTTAGAAGGTAATTAGATATTTAAAGACGTTAATATCTTATATGGAAACATAATCCTAACATTTGGAGTGTTAATTGTAATTAATATGGGGATATGTAGTAATTGTGGGAAATTTAGTAATATGTGAATTTGGGATTTTAATAAATAGGAAATAATAGGTTAATTTAGGTAATATAATAATAAAATCAGTACATAATAAATCTAGTAGAAAAATTAATTTTAGGTAATTGGATCAAAAATCTAATATTTCTTCACATCGGAAGTAAATCCAGCACCCTAATTAGGATTAGAGTATACAGAATAGGTTAGAATACTAAATTAAAACCTACTATGGTTTGTAGAATATTTGAACTTAATGTGATTAATTTCACATTAGGATTTGAGCGTATTTAGGATTTCCTCACAGTAAAAACCAATTTAGAACCAAAACTGAAATCTAATTTAGAAACCAAACCCCGACCTAAAGTAAAGTTAATCATTAGTAAATAATAGGTATACATGGAGAAATGAGTTAAATTATAACTTAGAATATGTATCATCAAAGTATAAGTACCAAAAAAACGTATTTGTATTATAATATACCCGGAGACAAATTAACCTGTAATTAAGTAATTGGGCGATTGAGAATTCTAAGTAAGTTGGGTTTATCACTTCACCATATTTAGAGTATTATTTTAGGGTACTCAGAGACTTAGGATTGTATATGATTGTGATTGTAAATAGTTTTATGCATGTGTTTGTGTATTTGAATTCATGTTGAAATTTGTGTTGTGATTCATTGTTTATTATGACTGGATTGGTGTGAAATTGTTTAAACACCATAAATTGAACTTAATCTTAATCGACTCTAATACCTTAAATTGTCTTACATTGCAACCCTTTAGGAGATTATTAAGATTCTCCAACCAAACACTGACACCTTCGAAAAAAATAGTGTTAGATAACAAATTGGTCTTTTCCTTATCCTTAGCCGAACTAAGTGACAGGAAAGGAAGTTGCAGTGAAGATGAGGGCCGTGGTTCGAAGGATAGTCTTAAGAGGAGTAGTGTCTCCATTGCACAAACCTAGGTTTGGTTGTGAACTGTTACATAATATGAAAACTCCTTAACCCGGATTAGAGTAGGTAAAATTACTCTAATTTCACAACAAACCGAACTATGTTGTGTGATGACACTTACTTGTTGCATTGCATGAAAAATAATTGCTTGATAATCTTGTTTGTGTTTATATACATTTATGAGTCTTCGATTCAACTTACTGAGCCATAGTTACTCATACCCATATAAATCTTTTTGTAGGTCCTAATCTCTGAATACTCCTAGTAATATGCCACCTTACAACTATCCAAAGGTTAGTTCTTTTAAAGCCTGGAGATGTGAGGATCAATTCACCTAGTAGTTAATGTATATCTAGAGTCTCATTAGTAGCTTAAGACTAAAAGACTGATATTTGATATGTAAATTAGTTGACTATTATGATATGATGTAGAATCACCTAGGAATTCTACTGTAATGTACATGTAATTATATATACATGTTAACTTGAAGCTTTAATATTTACTGTAACTTTAGTTAAATTTTTAATTGAACTATTTACTTCATAGTGGGGAGTCATCAACGCCTTATGTAGATCATGTCTATGATAGGTACTGTAAGGTCAATTACTATCATAGGATGGTTTACACGGCGGGACTATTGCGACTTTACGACTTCAAGGCTAATACCTATCGAGGAAGAAAATGCTAAGAAAGAACTAATTGAGAAGAATATGTTTACTGGGGACTTGGACTAATTACTCATGGTTATCTGATGCACTATGAACATGGAACCTTCACAAGAGGAAAAGCAAAGAGAGAATTTGATCCATACCACTTGTAAGGTAAATTATTAGGTATATGCCCTCATCGTAGATGGTAGAAGTTACACCAATGTAGCATAAGCTAATCTTATTTCAAAACTAAAGTTTTCAAATGTTGCATATCCAAGGTCATACAAGTTACACTGGTTAAGCAAGAAAGGAGCATTACATGTCACTCAGCAAATACTATTGCTAATCACTATAGGGAACTACTTAGATTGGATTCTCTACAACGTACTGCCTATGTGTGCTTCTTATGTGTTGCTAAGTAGACCATTGCTATTTAATAAGAGAATTATCCACAACGACTACAAGAATACGTACATGTTCAATAAAGATGACCAGAAGATCACACAGAACTCGATGCCACTGAGAGAAGTTAATAAATTGGAAAGAAAACTTGCCCACAGATCAAGAAAGGCTTTGGTGATGAGTAAAGTCGAGCTTCAAGAGGCCATCAATGCTAACCAACCGACCCTCATGTTGGTTAGGTGCCTATTAGAAATGAAGGAATGGGGTAAACTACCCTAGAAAATCATAGAGATGCTTAATGAGTATGCTGACATATTCCTAAAATAGTTACTTGAAGGATTGTCCCCTACTCGAGGCATAAAGCATTGCATTGACTCAGTACCTAACACCACAATGCTAAATAAGCCATCCTATCAGATGAATCCTGAATAGGCTTCTGAGCTGCAACGTCAAGTCGATGAGTTGCTAGAAAGAGGACATATGCAAGAAAGTCTCAACTCTTGCGCCGTACCGACACTTTTAGTGCCGAAAAAAGATAAAACCTAATGGATGTATGTTGACGGTTGAGCTGTAAACAAGATCATGATTAAATACAAATATCCGATCCTGAGGTTAGAAGACATGTTAGGTGAGTTGAGTGGAGCTAAGGTCTTCAGTAAGATTAACCTAAATTCTAGCTACCATCAAATCCGCATAAAGCTAAGAGACGAATAAAAGACTGCATTTAAAACTTAGCATGGACCCTATAAATGGATGGTCATGCAATTCAGCTTGCCGAATGCCCTGAGCACCTTCATACAATTGATGAACTACGTATTAAGACATCTGATTGCAAAGTATGTCATGGTATACTTTGATAACATATTGGTCTATAGTACCGACATGCTAAGTCACTGCGAGAATCTCTGATAAGTATTGGATATCCTCTGTGTCGAGAGATCATTTGACAATCTTAAGAAATGTTGCTTTTGCCAAGAAGAAGTGGTACTCTTAGGCTACATAATCAATGGAGAAGGCTTACAAGTAGATGACAAAAAGATTCAAGTAATTGTAAAGTAGCCGACTCTTACTACTTGTGCCGATGTAAGAAATTTCCATGGACTGGCTTCATTCTATAAAAGATTCATCAAGAATTTCAGCACCCTCCCTATGCCTCTTATTGAGCTCACAAAGAAGAACATTAACTTTCGATGGGGAGAAACGGAGGAGAGGAGCTTTGCCGAGGTAAAAAAAAGATTGACCTCCGCTCCAGTGTTGGTTCCACCTGACTTTGAAAAATTATTTAAGCTGGAATGCGATGCATCAAGCATTGGAATAGGCGTTGTCCTAATGTAGGAAGGCTGACCAATTGCCTTCCACAATGAGAAGCTCAAAGGGCCATAGTTAAATTACTCTATGTATGACAAGGAGCTCTTAGCACCGATCCAAGCATTGCAAGCGTAGCAGCACTATTTACTGCCGAGAGAATTCGTCATATATACTAACCATGAATCGCTGAAGTACCTCCAAAGTCACATTATCAAAGTGGTAGGCAAGATGGGTTGAATTCCTTAAAGGATTCAATTTTGTGATTAAATACGAGTAAGGAAAGAGTAACTTAGTTGCAAATGCTCCTTCAAGACAACATGCACTTTTAACCGAACTATAGGCTAAGCTATTTGGGTTTGCAAGTATCACAGAGCAGTATTTTGAAAATCTACACTTTGGACCCATAATCATGCGATGCATTGATGGAAGGATAGTGGATAAGTATCATGTGGAGGATGGTTACTTGTTCCAAGGTAGAAAATTATGCGTACCGACCTGTTCACTGTAGGAACTATTAATCAGGGAAGCCCACAATAGAGGACTCTTTGAACATTTTGGAGAAAGAAAGAACGATGAATTATTGAATGGTCAATTCTTCTGGTCGATAATGAGGAGAGATGTATACTGAGTTGTCGATAGCTGTGCCATGTGTAAGAGGCCTAAGTGCCAAGCCGAGCAAGGGAAAGCAATGCCCTTACCTGTTCCAATGAAGCCATGGACTAAATTTAGCATGGACGTTATTCTTGGACTACCATGAACTATTCAAGGCAAAGATTCTATAATAGTCGTTGTAGATTGTTTCAATAAAATGGCACCCTTCGTGCCTTACTCAAAAACTAATGATACTTCAACTATTGCTTCTCTTTTTTTACAAGAAATTGTACAATTACATGACATACGGAGAAGTATAGTCTCCGATAAGAATCCAAAATTTTTAAGCCATTTCTGGAGGACCTTGTGGTGTTAGATGGGGACTAAACTACTATTTAGTACTTCTTATCATTCCCAAACTAACGGCTAAACAAAGGTGGTTAATCTCACTTTGGGATCACTGAACCAAGTTACAGTGGGAAAGAACTCGATTAATTAGGATGTCTGCTTGCCAGTAGTCAAATTTGCTTACAACTGTACAATGCATGATACCACTAACCAAACAACCTTCAAAGTGGTCTATGATTTTAATCTCGAGTTTCCCCTAGACCATACCCCTATACTTGTACCTACGTAAGAGGACCACGATGCAAGAGCTTGAGCACAATCCCTCCCGCACATCTATGACAAAGTCATTCGATACATTGACTAGGCTACTAGAAGAATGTGAAAGAAGACTAAGGGTAAAACAACTAAACAATTCCAGCCATGAGAATTGGTTTGGCTTCACTTCAATAAGGAATGGTTCCCGAACAAGAGGAGGAACAAATTATCTACAAAAGCTAAAGGGCCTTTCAAAATCCTCCAAAAGATCAATAATAATGCCTACAGATTGGAGTTGCTCGAGGACTATGGGATTTCTGATGCCTTCAACGTTGTCAACCTTAGTTCGTATCACCCTAATGGAGAGCTAAATAAAAACCATTCGAATTTGATCACAAATCCAAAACAACCTAGAAGGAATGATGGGAATTGGGCTACCGGACGACTGATCCATAATTGAACCTGAAGACTAGAGAGATTAGTAAAATGAATCCTCCTGTTCCAACCAACTCATGTAGAGGCTGAGTATCTCCTTGCCGACCCATTCTGCTTGCTATGCCAAATGACTTCTTATTTCTCGCATATCATGTTCCAAGAAGCAAAAGGCTAAGACAACAACCTATCTTCATTCTCACATATGCCTGGCCAATTGCTTACTCATTCGTACCCTTGCCAAGATGCCAAGATAAAGAATCCAAATTGACCAAACCACCTCTGCTTAGACAAGTAAGCTATCTGTACCTTTTTATCCACATCTTTCAACGACATCGCCAATACAGCATCGCTACGTGTACAAAATCATATGTAGAATCCGTTGCACCAATGATTATTTTCCTTGTATATTTATTTTTACTCTTTTATATCTTGTATATTACTTCTTTAGGAAGTGTCTTTTTTTGTTTTTTCCCTATTAGGCAAGTTATCCTAACTCATGAGCATAAATACCTACTTATAACTGTAAATGAGAACCAGATTATCATGAATATACTTGAGTACTTCTTTCTTATGTAAACACCACTTGTTTACTTTCAACATCACTCTTATCCTAATACTTGAGAAAAGCTAAGTGGTAAGTAACCTCATTGGACCAATTCGTGTATCATATCAAATTATGCCATGAGTCTTCAAAAGTTCCATTAATGCATCATATCCTCTAGAGTTGTTCATGAGTTTTGCTTACTTTTTCTGTTTGTATTTGTCTTTCCGTACTTTCCCCATCACTTTCTTTTCAAGTTTTCTGTAAGCTTAGACCCATTCAACGACCAACCTTATCTGTTGTTGGTCATGGTTCGCACCAGAGAACACACTCTCCAGAGAAAGTTTTGGGTAGGTTAGTACATAAACGAAGAGCGCATGTTGTTTTAATGAGATGCCAATGTTTTTGTTCAGCTCAGCCATTTTGTTGGACAGTGTAGGTCATGGTTTTCTAATGACTATGCCTAAATCATGAAAAAGTGACTGGCAGCAATAGGATAGAAACTTCGATCCATTATTTGATCTTATTGCTTTTAGTCTAGTGCCAAACTGATTTTTAACCATCTTCAAAAATTTATCAAGGCAAACAACCACTTGAGACTTGGTGTTTAACAAACATGTCCACTCCAAACAAGT
The DNA here is from genome assembly GCA_024138015.1 of Lumnitzera littorea. Classification (NCBI taxonomy): domain Eukaryota; kingdom Viridiplantae; phylum Streptophyta; class Magnoliopsida; order Myrtales; family Combretaceae; genus Lumnitzera; species Lumnitzera littorea. The sequence continues at coordinate 90,262,270 of JAMXBB010000008.1, forward strand.
ACAATTATCTAATATTGTGAGAAAAAATTTTGGTTGAAACAAAGAAGGATATGAACAAGGTCCCCAAACATCAATGTGTATTGAAGAAAAAGGTTCAATGGAATGACTAGCACTTCTTACGAATGGTAAGTGATGAATTTTAACTTGAATACAACTATCACAAAAGAACTTAGATGGATCTAAGTGTTTACAATCAACCAAATGTCTAAGTTTGGAAAGGGACAAATGCCCAAAATGAGAATGAAGCAAATGAAGATCTAACTCCTTATTATAAGTATGACTAACAAAAGACACATTATCAACAAAAGAACTTGATCTGTTCTATGAAAGCAAAACATACAATCCATCACATGCCTCAATTGAAGTAATCTCTTTATTTTAAAGGTGTTAGAAAATGAAACAAGTGAAATCAATTATAGCAATTAGGTTATTCTCCTTAAGAATGCGATGGACAGATAAAAGATTATATTGAAAGTTTGGTAAGTAAAGGGTATTTTGAAGGATAAGACTCTTATTTATGTCAGCAGAGCCTACAATTTGTACTGACTTAAACTATCCATCAAGTAAACTAACTGAAATGGGTTGCAAGAAAGTTTATATATCAAAGAGTAAGGATTTAAATGGTGTCATATGGTCAGAAGCACCAGTATCAACAATCCAAGAACCATATTTATTATTCCCTAGACTAAAACGAGTAAATGAATGAGTCAAAGAAGGCAACATACCTGCTTAAGCCATATCCTCTCACTAGTGCTGTACATGCTTGTCATGCATGAGTTTAAATACTTCTTCACACACAGATTGCACCAACTCTATACTAAACTGCTTTTCAAGTATACGCTTAGAATTTAAGCAATCATCTAAAAGCGATTCAGAAGTAAATTGTACATAATCAGCCAAAGTCCCACTATTAGCAAAACTAGCCATTTTATTTGAATCCTTCATCACTCTTCTACCCTTATACTAATTCAGATAGCCATTCAACTCAAAACAATTTTCCCTTGTATGACCATCCTTCTTGCAATGCTTACAAAATAGCTTAACATTGTTAAACTTCCCTTTCCATTTCTCATTAAAACCTTTTGAAAAATCAATACATTTGGATACAAAAGCAGAAACATCACTATCTATTAAAGGCATTGTCAACAACTTCTATTTTTCAACCCGTTCTACAAGATAATATGTTCTATGAACCAAAGGAAGGGGATCCATTAAAAGTTTATGATTACGTAAGGATTCATAACCTTCATTCAACCCCATTAAAAGCTATATCAACCGAACATAGGATTCAAACTCTTATATCTTTTCCCTCATACGGCATGTACAATTATGTAAAGCACCACAATCACAAGTAAGATAGCCATATTGAGCACTCAATTCATCCAAACTCCATTTAAGTCTATTATAATATGTTGCAATAGACTAATTCACTTATTTAATATTGCACAATTCATATTGAATCTGGAAAACAAGAGGAGCATTACTCTATCCATACTACTCAGTAATTTCTTGCCACAGTTCTCACGCCAACTAAGTATAGAGATAATTTTGTGCTAAATTTGAAGTCATTGAGTTTAAAACCTAACATCTCACCATATAATCGTTCTGAATCCATTTACTTAAAGTCAGGAGAAGTAGGTTTAGGTTTAGGAATACTATCATCTGTAAATCCAAACTTGATTTTGGCACCAATCCCTAGCTTAATAAATGTACTCCATGCCAAAAAATTAGTTCCATTGAATACAATATTTCCAATCACCATGCTAGGATGATCAGAAATAGAAAGAAACAAAGGATCTTCATTCACTTGTTCCAATTGAAGACCATGCTATAAACCTAATTGATTGTTCATCTTCTAAATCGTAATAGAATCAAAATGATTTGTAGAAAAGAAAAAGTACTTACTGTATCTAACCCGCTCTAATACCATGTGAAGTATCAATTACTAAGGCTTCCTCCATCAAAGCATTTGCCAGAAGATGATGAATATCTATTATACAGAGAACACTTGAGAAGATAAGGAAAGTAAAATGAATGATTTCTCTCTCTTGACTTGTCAATTAACTTAACTATACAAAGCCACTATATATGCAACACATTAGTAGGTGACATGTACAACCAACTAATAACAAACTACTAACTAAAGCTACTTGGAAATACAATGTATATAGCTGGAAAAGATAAAATACAGTATACTCCACACACGATGCTATTGTTAAACATCATAGTCATCATTCACAAATACAACATAGAAATAATCCCTACTAGCTCTAATGATAGGACACCGATGGATCAACTCAACTCAATGTATGGTTAAATTAACCTAAATACAACTATAAATGATGCTGACTAAGTGTTGATAACTTGCCCCATATGGAACTCCAATTACTATCATCAACCACCTATCATAACAAGCCCCATTCTCCCTCCCACAATGTAACCATTTGTACAACAAATCACTCATACTTAACTCATTTTTCGACCTATCTATATTCAACAATTATTTGTAAATAAGTCTACATTAGTATAGGTAGCTTTTCAATAACCATGCAGTTAATGTTCGATTGCTAATTACTATATATTCATGACCACTTCAGTATACCCTATATTCGTTTCATGTAATATCTATATATTATGATAAGAACTAATTATATATATAACACAATTTTTTATAAGTAATCTAATTAGTTGGCACTAATTATACATATAAAACAATTTCTTATAAGGTATCTACTTAATTTATACGCTACATTCCATATATATTGTACTTTAATTAAATATGTATATTACATTATACATTCAGACAAATACAATACATATATACATTCTAATTATTTAGACAAATAAAATAAATATATGCATTCTAATTTATATATATATATACATACACATGCTATTTATACATGTGCTACACTATATATATATATAAAAAAAAAATCATATAACACTATATTCTCACAACACTCGATATTCAGTTACCAATAATACACCATGTATCATAAGAAAAAGATGATTTGGAGAGAAAAAAATACCATTTCAAGTGCACAAACAGTTTTAGAGAGAGAGTGTGAATTAAACCCATATATTCCTTTGGAAAACTAGCAAAATCCAATTATAAGGAGTGCTAAAATGAGGTGTGCTTGCAATTTTTCTCCTCAATTTGGTGTAAAATTACTATTAAGCGAGAGGAGTAGAGAGAGGTTTGTTTTAGGGTTTAACAATAGAGAGAGAATGGGAAGCTTGCAAATGAAGAAGAAGAAGTTGTGTATAGGTATTAGGCTAAAAAAAATTAGCTTTTCGAAAATTGATTTTACTTAAAGTGAAATCGGCTTTTGTAAAGCCGATTCTAATACAACCATATAAATTTCACTTTAAAAAGCTAAATTCAGTGCAACACAAATTTAGCTTTTCAAAAACCAAATTCAAATGCTATATTTCTTCGTTTATTTTTGCCAATACCATATTTTTGTAATTTTATTTTACTTTTTGCAATATTTAACTTGTTGTTCCAGTAACTACTATCCCTTATTATAAGAGTAAGAAAAATTGTTTACATAAACATAGATATATAACGTAAAGTGTCTACATAATAGTACGATGATGGTATAGTGGTATAAAATCTGTATGGTTTCATTTTCACTACTTATCTTAATGTAATATATATATATATATATATATATGTGTGTGTGTGTGTGTGGAATGATTTCGTTTGATTCTTTTTTTGAATATTTACTTTCAAGGAAAATTGGAAAAGAAAATAAGTAGTGGTAATGTGATAAGATTTTAACTTAAGACTAAAGTGCTATGACATTCAATTACACCAAAAGCATTTATATAATACTTGCTAGCTACACAAATATTTTCAACGAAACAAGGATTAAACGGAGTACAACATCCATAAAAACTACTCAAATTATACAAACAGGTTAAAGTTCCATAGTGTGAGTGGATTTTACTTTCAAGTTTCATAGTATCACTTTCTCCTTGTTGTTGGCAATCAATTTGATAAATCTGTTTATGTAGGTCTTGGTCTTCAATTGCCAATAGTCAACAATTTTTTAAACGTTAATTCATCGACAAGTTCGAAATCCCTTTTTTTTAGTTGCGAGGGATTGTTGAAATTGAAATGCGGGAGAGAATATCGTGGGAATTTTGGTAAATAAGCTAAATACCGTTACCGTTTGTTTGAAGAAAAGTAATTTTGAAAACATTTTCTCTATGTCACTTTATATTTGTTTAATTGCGAAAAAAAAAAAGAAGAATGAGTGGAAATATATTCCTCATAGGAAAAACACTTTTCCCGCTAGAGGAAAATATGTAAGATTTTCTCATACTAATTTATCTTTTATAGTACTAACACTCTGCATAAATTTATGAGTAAATATTAATAAAATTTTAATATATAAAGATATAATTGATATATTTTTAAAAATATATTTTTTTATTATTATATATTAAAATTTTATTAATATTCGAATGTCACTCGTGCTATTATATTAATAACATTGAATCTTTTCTTCAATAAAAAGTAAATTCGTCAACTATTATTTACTAGTGACAGGCATGGCCCGACAGGGTGAATTCGATGCACCATAGAGTCACTTTATGGCCTACTATTACAGGATTAGTTAAAAATATTATATTAAATATTTTTCCTTTATTTCTTCTTTTTATCAAAGTGGCTTATTCCATTCCTTTTAAGTTTTTATTTCTCCATTTTCTTCACTCCTTCTTCTTTCCTTCTCAGATTTGTTTTTTGTTTTTTTGTTTTTTTTCCTTTTTATTGTGTAGCGGTAATTCGTTATCATTAGAAATAAATTTTTTAATATGTTTTATGATGCTACAATTCTTATATTATAACATAAATCCTGTCTACGATTATCTTAAATATTTATATAATTATATATAGATATTTAACATATTATAACATATTAAGTATATATAGATGTATATAACATATTATACATTTATGAAAATATATCTTTATATATATTTACAAAGATATATCATTATATATATTTACCAACATATTGTAGATAATTTATCTTTGCAAATTTTTAATAAAGTACCATAGATACCTCGAGCTAATGTTTAGGCGCTATGGCGTTGAAATAAGCCATGCTGTACTTTCACGAAAAGCTCAAACGACCTTTGGCAAAAGGGTAAACATAAACGCTATCTATAATACTTTATTAGAATTTTGTGAAGATAATTTATACCATTGCATTACATATCAGCATTAAGCTAGACCTTTCCGATAGCTTTGGAACTGACAATTCACAAGCCAACGAACGCTTGAACTAAGATTGGCTCAAAAAAGGGTTAGGACGAAGGGAGGGGGGTGGTATGGTCTCGAGTCAGTTTATATGAACTAGTGGTTTAAAGCCCATTCACTAGGCCAGTGAACCGTTTTTTATTTTTTTATTTTTCCTTCAAGAATTTTCCTCTTCTTTTTAATCTTTGTTGGAATTTTTCTAATCCACTTTCTATTTGTTTCCCTATTATGTTGCCAGTGAACTAAAACTTTTATTTTCCAAGCAATATTTTTTAAGGATCCCAAAATAATTTATTTGGTTTGAATGATGTTATATCACAAATCTGAATAACACTAGCCAATACAACAAAAATTGCAAACATAAAGGCTACAAATTGTAGCATAAAATGGCCCCCTAAATTTTTTTTATTCAAAAATCGAGCTTAAACCGACAAGCCAATTACCAGTTCATAACTCAGCCAACCCGATGGGTTGGTAGCCTTAAGCCGCTTAGACCCTTAAGGCCGAACAGTTCAAGCCACAGTTCAATCAACCCACTTACAAACTTAAGCTGATTCACAATTTGAAACCAGCTCTTGAATAGGTTTATATTAAGTACTATATTTGCATATAACATACTATCATACATTTGCAAACTTATATAATGATATAAATACTTGACATATTACATGTACATATATAATGTTTGTAAAAACAATGAAGATCGTCTTAAAAACTTTGAAAATTACATAGACCCCCAGCCTTTTCTAAAGTAAGTCCTTACCACCCCTAAAATAAGCATGGGTTGTACTTTTTTTTTTATTACTAGGCTACCATGTGTGAATAAATTTAAATTAACATATATTTTCTAGTTATGTTTTTAGCTTTAGTTAATTAAAATAATTAAATATATGGATAAATTGCCATTTAAATGTTTAAACAAACTTATTTTACACATGATTAGAGAAGAGCAGGGGAAGGGTGCACACTTGTTTCAGATGTGGTAAGTACCGACTTTTCAATAAACTGAAAGTCCATACATTTTTTAAAAATTTTCAAGGATAATTTGCATAATTTCCCCATAATGTTATAATACTACATAAATATAATGTTATAATATATATAATATTATAATACTTATATAACATTTAACATTAAGTATGCATAGCCATATACATATATAACATACGATATATAGATATATTGTTATCTAAATAATATGTATATATATACATGTTAAATGCATTATATATATAGTATAATGTTATAATACAATCTATATAAACAATTTAATGTTATAATATTATATATATGTAATGCTATGGTCTATATATAATGTTATTAAACTATACATATATAATGTTATAATACTATCTATTTATAATGTTACAAATGTAAGTTCTTAGAAAAATAAAATGTCATTTATTATCTATGTATAATGTTATTATATTATATAACACATCTATTATAATTTCAAAAGCTTTTCTAATAGTCACAATTTCAGAAACTTTTCTAATTGTCACAACTTTTTAGTTTCACATTAAAGAAAAACAAAAAGGTATAATTGTTCATCTTCTTCTATCTTCTTATTTTACCAATATTGTTCCTAAAAAATCCAAAAAACCAACTCCCTTTTTGTAGTGTTTCATATTAAATGATTCTTTTCTTTTGTCAGTCTCCTTCATTTTATCACGTTTACCTTATTGGACATTTACTTCATTATAAAAGACTTATACAATGCTTTCACAAGTTCCACTTCGACTAGTTGTAGAGAATGTTGAATGGAGACAAAGTGACAAAAAACAACTGTTCTTCTATTTTATACACTATGAGCTATTCATTTGTTACTTTATCTTTATTAAATCATGATTTCACTTCTTCCATATCTACATAAGAAAGACCTCTCTTTTATACAAGGGTTTGTCCTAGACTAATTTCTTAATTCTTAAAAACTCTTAATCCATAAACTAACATGGACAGAAAAAGGACAATAGACTTGAAACTAATTTATTTTTTCCATTATTTATTTCGATAAAAAACTATTAATTGAAGAATACCAAACCTTTCAACTCATCTTGAATTATTGATAATATAAAAGTAAATAGATTTCTCTATAGACTTTGCAACTAAAGTTAAAACTTGAATGAAGCTACGCAAGTTAAACAAGAGACTAGGAGGGAGGGAGGGAAGGAGGGAGGGAGAGAGAGAGAGAGAGAGATAGTTTTTACTTTTTTAGCTCATTTGAGCAAATAGATAGAATTGGTAAGCTTGATAAAAAAAAAACGTGAGTTTTTACCGAATTTAAAATATGAAAACATGATTCTACCAGTGTTAATATAAAAAGGATTTTATACTTAATTTAATTGAAAAAGGACTCATAAAATAGTAAATTCATAGAATCTTACAAGTAAAATCGCAATTTTGACAACTGTAATATAATAATATATATATTTAATATATTATATACATACGATTTTATAATGCTATCTAGATACAATGTTAAAATACAATATAAATAAAATGTTATAATGCTATATAATATATTATCCAGATTTAAATAACATATATAATTATATACTATCTAAAAAATTATATATGTAATCGTTTTGTATAATGTTACAAAATAAAGTTATAATACTATGTATAATGCATAATACTATGTATAATGTAATGTTATAGTGTATGTATATATATAATGTTATCATACTATCTATAGATAATGTTATAAAATATATTGCAAACCTTACTCTTTAGCAGGTTTGTGAATTAACTAAGAGCACTTCCCAAACGTTTCTAAGGATCAACTAAACTAAAAATTTAAGTTTACAATTAAAAATGAATTTAGTTTTCCAATTCGAATTCGAAAATTTATTATCGATAAAACTCGAATACGAGAAACTACAGACCCTAAGTCACCTAAAACCCTAAACCATAAAACAATTAAGGACTTACAACCCTAAGCGACTAATTGATAATTTAATTTGAATAATTTTATTCAACTTTAGAAATTTTCATAATTTTATAAGAATTAAATCATAACTTACAAAACAATTTAAAAACAAACTCTAAAAGAATTTCCTATAAGACAATCTCCTTATCTTTATGCATAAAACTTGTGCACATGAATAAGTAAATCAACCAATCATCTTAAATAACTTATCAATTAAGAGTTGAAATCATTTATCAATTGATAACTTATAAAAAACTAGTGATAAGACACTTTTGTTATTGCAACACAACTTATACTACATATGGACAAAATATCACAATATTTTATATGTTCAACTTTAATTAAGAAGACAAGACAATTCTATGCCAAAAGAGAGGCCTACATGGTTGGTTCTACATGGCTAAAAAAGGGGGCCTATGCCTTGTCTTTCATTAATCAATCAATTTGTTTTACACACTACAATTCACCTCTTAATGCTTACATCATCTAGTCTTGTCAAATGTTAGCATTTATGCAAGCTATAAGACAACAAATCAAAGCTTCTTGAACACACTTCACCCTCATTCTTAACCGGCTACTCTTTCTCTCTATACTCTCACTTTCACTTTCATTTTCACTTCTATTTCTCTCACTTTAAACTTAACACAAAAGAGGAAATAGAAACCTCACAAAATCCCAACAATTGCCGACACTTGTTTACTTCATTTCTCATGGCATAAAGTTTGTTTGTGTCTTCCATTTGTCAACTTCCAAAGCCACTTTCGAGAACCTTAGAATATTCTCAAAACCCTACTTTAAAGAATCAATACTCAAGATTCTAAAAAGATTGCAAGAAGGAGAAGGTAAAATAAGAAGCATAAGTAGATACTTAGTGCACAACTATCTTGTTTTTGCTTTAAGGAAGAGTAAGTTGTTTCTTTGTGTTAACAACTTAGTCATGTTTTCATGAGGATATTAGCATGATCATAAGTTGATGAAATATCTAAGACTACCCTAAGAAGCAAACTTACGAAATCTTTGCTTGAAACTTGAAATATAAGCATGTAAAGTTGACATTATATAGAGATACTTATTTAACACTTAGAATGGAAGGTTTCAAGTTGAGAAAATCATGAAATATGTACATGAATGAAGAGACATTATGTTGGATGTGAAGGATATGTGGGTCATTTGGAGGTTATTTTCACTTCTATTAAGTTAAACATACTCAAAATTAACCTTAGGTAAAGGAAAATCCATTATATAGAGCTTTTATAAGGAAACCAACTTTATAAGATATGAACTAAGGTATGGAAACTACGATAAGTATGAGATCTATTATTTTCATATAGAGTATAAGCTTAATAATCATCTCATGAAAGAGAAGTTAAGTCAAGATTGGAATATAAGTAGCATAGGTTCATGATCTAACCCTTAAACCTAAGGAAATGATGAAATAAGTTGAAAAACCAAGAGAGAACCCCTTAGATTCACCACAATTAGATCTGAAAGGATGTTAAAAGCCACTTAAAAATATGATAAAAATAAGTAAATAAACTGAAAAGACCAATCAAGGTAAGTACAATAAGTATATAAAGCCTAAAACTCAAAATCAAGCCTAAAACTCCAAGTTGGACCCCTATCAATTTTCTGACCAGCAACTTACCCCAACAACAGAAGTTGTTTTAAGACTCTTAAGAAGCCCACAAAATACTTCCTAAGTCCAACAAAGTGACTATCTTTAATTTGAATAAAAAACAAGTCCATTTGACAACTTAAGCCCACATGAAAGCCCAAGAAGTTATTGTTAGCCCTAGGAGTGTAAATCAAAGTTGAAAATTTGAACTTAAGGAGTATTTTAAGCTTAGAATGAAATACTAAGCCCAAGCCCAAAAGATTTCTTATAATATCAAAAAGCTTAACAATCAAATAAAACCCAAAAGTACTCTAAATCATGAGGATTGCTACTATTCTAACCTATAGACAGATTTACGTATCTCATCGTGAAAATATAATCTCACCATGTTAAAGTACACTCGAAAATGATAAATACTGACTATAAGATCGTAAGAATTGGATTTAAAATGAAAAAGTTATACATAATTGAACTTTTAAGTAAAACAAAAAAAAAAAATACGAAACCTAATTAAAAGTATAGCTTAAAGGGTTTTAGCTTAATTTTTTAAGTTCTATTTCAAATCCTTATAGTATCATATTTGTGATGTCTAAAGGACTTGGCTTTTAAAGATGGTTTGCCCCTGGATTACTTCGATTGATCCGCATGACTAAGTGAATGATTCCTGATGACTCCATACTTGATTTTACTTGTAGAGTAGATGCACTTAAACTTATATAAGGAACTTAGATGCTTATAGTATATGGGAAATTCATGTGTATGATATTATGATTGAATACTAAGACTTATTAATCAGATAATAACAGGAATTGTTGTGATAATATCTATGCATAGTTGTATGGAATGAATTTGTATGATCCTTATGAAAACCGGATTAAGTACTCATTTGATTAAGAAATTCAATGAATCATGCATTTCTCATAATCGCATCATATTATACTAACTGACACCTCATGCGAAAGGTGGAAAGGAACTCATAGGAAGAGAGCCTCCTACAGGATTAAGCATTAGCTACGCCATCATTATATTATTAAGTCTTTATCCTAAGTTGACGGGCTTACTAGGTGCCAAGAGACATTAACCGTTAGTGATGAGCCGTGTCTTATAACTTTTACTTAGGGCGTGTGATTGTGGATTGCGGATTGCGGATTGCGAATTGCGGAGGCCACCACACTGCTAGACTTGGTCATTTTGGTTTAAAGTACGAGATATAAAAAGAAAGAGTACTTTCCATATTAAAATAGTATATGTTATATATATATGGTTTTGTTTTGACTTAAGCACAATAGTACGATTGATATAAAACCAAGGTACTAGGACTCAGTTGTGGTTTGTGTTGGTTAATCATCTCTAACCCCAACTACAGGGGGCATAATTCTGAATTGTATGTAGTTCCTAGGTTGTTGCATGTATTGTTTGGTATCCTAATTATTCATGTATTCATATGTTTATGTATTAAATAAAATTGTTATGTGGTATTGACGAGAGGATTTATCTCACTAAGTATAAGCTTACACCATAATAGAATTCTTTTTATGCAGGATCACCTCTTCGTCCATCCAGGCCGAGGCATACCCGAGGTGAGTCTCTTGTGGAGATGGGACAATGTGTTTAGGGAACGAAAAGGGAATTTTGTAATAGTATTTTGTATATATTTATTTATCTTTTTCAATTCATTTTCTAAATAACAATTTCTAGTGCAGGTTCTTATGAGAGCTGCATTTGTGTTATAGTATTTTTTTGGTGTGGAATTCAATGAATCCACATGTTTACTTTATCATTTTATATCAAAGAGTAAATTTTAGTTAAATTACTTGATATTATATATCTATAGGCTAATAGTATCGTCTAGTAGAAGAAGCCTTATATATCATATGAAAGACCTACGATCAATAAGGAGGTTAATTGTAAATATTTGTGTGATACACGACAATCTACCATGACAACGATATTGTTGAATCGTGATATATATACTATATAAATGTAATGTTATAATACTATATAAAATATCATACTACTATATATATTGTATATGGTGTTATACTGTATCTATATAATATTATAAACTAAATATATAATGTTATTATGCTTTATAATATTTAACATATTACAATATAGTGTTATAATACTAGGTATAATGCATAATACTATGTATATATTGTTATACTATATATATGTAATGTTATAATACTATCTATATAAAATGTTACAAATATACTATATAAATATAATGTTATTATATTATATATGTATAATATCATAATACTGTATATACATAAACAATGTTATAATATTAACCATATAAAATGCTACAAAGATAGTGTTACAATACTATATTGAGGTTTGAATATAATTATTTACTAAAAACGTGGTTTTTGTATCATCGATGAATTTATATCTATCTTTAGAGAGCTCTTATATATTAATGACTAATAACTATTAGAAAGGAATTTTTACTATAATTCGATAGATTTAAATGTAATTTGGTGGATTTTACTGTGGTAGGCACCAAAATAAACTGGGGTTAGGCTTTACCACTAAGGATGGACGATTTTTATTATAATTATGTGGGACTACTACTTATCATTGACTAATAATTGCTTGAGCAGAGTTTTAACCAATACAGTGTGTAGGTCCTACTATAATCAAGGTCTTTCATGAGAAGAAAAAGATAAGGAGACTATCAGAAGTGTGTCTAAGGTTACGGACAGCTTCCATGAATCTCTTCCATGTTCAATAGTAAATGGGTGCCTTCAATAATTGATTTTTCCCATTGTCATTAAAATTAGGGGGAAAAAAGAAACTTGATGCTAGTAAAGATATTATTGGAGGGGAATTCTCACTATAGTTAAGTAAGTTTTACTATAGTGGGGAGACTTTATTTGAAAAACATAAAGAGATTGTCGACAATTTGTGTAAGGTTATTGATAGCTCCATGAATCTCTTCCTTATTTGACGGCAAATGAGTGCCTTCTAGTAATTAATTTTGACTATTGTTAGTAGAAAGCTCGATGTTGGTAAAAATATTGTTGCAGGGGGATTATTATCGTAAGTAGATAGGTTTTACTGTAAATTGGATCTTTTGTGGGAAAAAAAAAAAAAAAGGAAACAAAAGGAAACTATCTACAGATTGTGTAAGGTTATCTACAGCTTCCATGAATCTCTTCCCTATTCGACGGTAGATGAGTGCCTCAAAAATAGTTAATTTTGCCTATTGTTAGTAAAAAAGGCTTGATATTGTTGAATATACTATTTTATGGAGATTTTTTAGTAAGTAGGTAGTTTTTACTATAATTGGGGGTCTTTTATGGGAAAAAGATGAAAAGACTGTCAAAAACTTGTGTAAAGACTCTGATAGCTTCCATGAACTTCAACTAACAACCTATTATAGCAAAAACCTTTCAGTTGCATTGAATTCCTTCCTTCAACGTTGAAGATCTGAGCCTCATGTAATTCATCCCGCATGTCATCAAACTAGGGGATGGGATACTAATATTTGATGGCAATCTAATCTATCATCCTACTATCAATGCATATGTGCCCCAAAACATCCTTTTCCAAAACCAAGAGAGCAGGAACTAAGTAAGGATCTATACTTTCTCACACATACCTACTGTCAATAACCTCATCAACCTACTTCTGGAGCTCTCTAGCCTCATTGGATTCATACTGTATGTAAGATCACTTGGTAAAAGTTATTATAGGTATGATCGATATATTATACTCTATGTCCCTCATTGAGGCATGTGCAACTCCTTAGGAGGCATATCTTTAATTAGACCTGGACAGTGGTTTGGTCTAGCCCTGAACCACCGGTTCACGAGTCACGATTACGTTGAACAGTGACCGATCCGTGAGTCAGCGGTTTAGGGCTGGTTCATGGCCCTTAAATCATTTTTTTTTTCTCTTAAGCTTTTACATAATTTTTTTTCCTTTTTGCGTTGCCGATCCTTTAATCATTTTTTTTTCTTCAATCTATCCATAAAATATACACTAAAAACAGAAAGAAAATAAAATATAGAAAAGTTTCTTATAGTATAAATACCTAATGTCCTAATCTGATCAAGTAAAGTGAAGTGGTCGAAGGGAAAATATTTTTTACAGTATTTTATGGTCACTCGGAAGGTACTTATGTATCCACTAATCAGAATCAGACCATCATAATTCGGTTTAGATTTATAGAAAATCTTTAGTTTGTTGATCAATTTTACGTTTTCAAAAAAGCATCTAAGTGTACGTAACTATTCAAGTTAAATTTTTTAAATGAAAATATTTTAATTAGTTATATTTTGAAAAAACTTAATGTTATATCAGCACTTTTGAGAAAACCATGCCATTTAGTTTTTTAGGACAATTAGGAAAAAAGATTTTTCTACGTGATAAAACTTTTTCTTAAAGAATGAAAAGAAAACTTACTATATATCATCTTGAGGTAACTGTTCATGTTCGTGAGTAGGAGTGAAACCTACAGGTGAGCTTAGGCTTCCATCAGATCAGTTCCAATCATTGAAGTAATCATCCTCCTCGCTTGATGTTTCACATATTTCTTGTTGTCTACAAGTCGCCTTGTACCAATCTTCTATACAAGCATTTGCCTCAACACTGACAACAGATAAGGAAGCTCGGCGTTCGCTGATAATCATGCCTACTGTACTAAACGCTTGCTCAACGGTGACCGTTGAAGTTGGAGTAACAAGTACTTCATGAGTGATGCGAGATAGTAATAGGTAGTCTCTTCTATGCCTTTGTCACCACTCTAAAATATCGAAGTTTTTGATAAAGATATTTTCTAAACACTCGAAATTCGTATTGGTGCAATGTTACGTCTTAAACATTAGATCACCAGACCACTGCCTCTTCAATTTTTACGCCAGTAACTACTCACCCATAAAAGAGTAATGCTACTCGTTGGTGGGTAGCGAAGGAGAGACTGATGACTGGCCACCATACTGACTTTGATAGTAGCTAAGCATCTTCTCTATGTCGGTCTTTGCTGTCGACACTTCTTGCTGTGCTTCCAACCTATACACTTCTTGTTATGCTTTTAAGTTGTACACATCTTGAGAGTCTATTAAATCTTGAATGTAACCATAATAAGTTTTCAAATACATTAGTAATAATTCCGCTTTATAACGAGGGTATAGAATAATTGCTATAAGATAAATACGAGGAATATTTTATAATAAGTTAACCACTTCAACGTCATATTATATATACATGCATACAGGTTTGAGTCCTTACAAGCCTGAAGTAGTACGCCAAGTATACTAACGACTAACATAATAAATAAGTGAACATTGGGCTTGTAAACTTATGAAAAAGGCTTAATAGCATCATAAAAAACTTTCAAAACTTTAAGTAATTAGATATAAATATCCTAATTACTGGGGAAAATGTTAACTCCCTACATGTTGTACATTACGAAGTCATATAGTAGTTCGCTGTAAGAAACTGTGCTATGCAACAACTCGTAAGTCAAGTTCCAGCGATGTACATCCATCTTAAACATCCGAGGCCTCTTCCAATGCTTTATATAGAAGTTCCTCTACTTTTTGTGAAGGGACGACCTATCTGTTATTGTCTTAACAATATTCTTAATCGAAGCTATACCATCGTGCAAAGCTACAATGTCATCCTTGATACACAAGTTAAGAATATGACATGCACAATGTATGTGGGAAAAAATCTTCCTCAGTGCTGGTTGATAGTAATTTTGCAAATCAAATATTGATGCAGTATTACCAGTTGCACTATCAAAACCAATAGAAAAAATTTTCCTCACTAATCCGTACTCATTTAGGATTTCTCTAATAATTTTATAGATGTTTTACGTCGTGTGTCAATCATTAAATAACCTTAAAGCCAATAGTCATTTATTAAGTTGCCAATTATCGTTTACCCATTGAACAGTAACACCCATATAAGAATTATTACGAAAAGGATCCGTTCATATACCTGCACATATTGATACTTACGTATCAAGGGAAGTAAACTTACTTGCGAGCTCCCTCTTACCTTTGTGGTAAAGCTCTTGTACGGCTTGAGTTATCGTTCTGCGACTAAGCTGTCACGAGTTAAGGTTAAATGTCTCCCTCTAATATCGACTTTGCCACTCTGATGCACCCACGTTGAATGAGAGGTGCATGTTCGCCAGGTGCAATGTTAAGTTATATTTATGTCTCTCTTCATCATACCTCATTAACATTTGTTCAGATGAACCACTACCTCAAGCAATCTATTGATGCATTCTATCTATTCCCACCTCCCTAGGATGCTTCAACCTTAAGTGCTTGTTAAGGGTACCATATCCCTCTCTCGTTTTCCACGAGTAGCTTGCGTTGCAGTAGTTACAAAATACTCTCGAGTTCCCCCTTTTGTCTATACCTTTACAAAAATGAGTAGTAAAAATATTAGTTTTACGGGGTTTAGGGGGCTTACTTAAGCCGGATGGTCTTGAACTGATGGGCTCACATTGTCCCATATGTTGCTCTTTTGTTTTAGGAATATTTCTATGTTGTCCTCCTCATCCTCAAACATGCTTGCGGGATAACTCATCTGTAGGGGTTCAAATCCTATGATCATGCAGGGACGCTCATACAAGGAGGTTTAAATCTAACATGACGTTCAGGAACACTCATGTGTGGAGGTTCAAAACTGGGAGGTGGCGTATCCCGGTAACTCATGCATTGATGTTCAACGTCAAAGCCAGCAAGTAGTGTGCCCCAATTACTCGTGCGACGAGGTTCTACATTGAAGGCCGAAGGTGGTGTAAGTTCTTCTTCCACATTCTTAACCATATTGTGTGTCCTCTGCTCATTTAAGTTGTACTCGTTATCCAAGTATGCCTGAATGTCCTCAAAACAATTGTAGCGCATATGACATATTAGAAATTCCAACGCCCTTACCCTTACTTTTACCACTAGATGATGAACCGTATTTTTTACTAAAAAAGGTATGGCATAAAAATCTTTCCATTAGCGTAAATATTTTTTTCTCTTACTTACTACAACAAAGATTTATAAGTGAAAGACAAAAATAATATGTAAGAGAAAATAAAGTGAAAATTATATTATGGGTATGTATATGTTAACATTATTTGCTAATGCAAATTATTCTGTACAATGGAGTAAAGAATTATGCACAGCAATTGGTGGTTAGTAGAACGAAATATTTATAACAACGTTTCACAACTGAAAAAAAATTTGAAGGCAGAATGGTTAGAGTTGGAGATATTTAATTAGTTTGTAGAGTAAGTGTTGCTGCTAGGCCTAAAGCTACTATTTATAAGAACTAAGGAATGTGTAAACGCATTGTTTGAATTTTGAAATTTAAAATTTTAAGCAATTTGGTGTTGCCAATTTTAAATTTTGAACTGCAAATTTAAAATTTGCAGCACGTGTGTCGAAAGTTAAATTTACATCTGCAAATTTAAAATTTTGCGTCGAAAGTTAAGTTTGCAAATACAAATTTAACAAGGGACAGGATAGAGGATAAGGGGTAAGGGTTTAGGGGGGGAAGGGGGAATAAGCACCAATGGGGGGTATGGAATGAAAAGGACAGGGAAGGGGGTTGGGGGAATAAAGTAGAAAAGGTATGGTTGGGGATATGGGTGGTTGGCAGGGGTCAGTCAATTTGACTGGCTAAAATATTATTATTATTTTTTAAAAATTCGATGGTTTCGCCCAGGTGAATCGCCTAGGCCCTAAAAGCTCAACAGTTTGCCAAAGTAGTTCAACCTAGCCACTAATAGGTCGGACCAATTCAAGGCCCGCCTAAGCTAATTTACGGTCCAGAACCGATCCTTACCTAAGTCTACTTAAACTCCTTTAACAATGGTTATATTACTAAGACAACTGGCACCTAACTATCAATACCTAACACCCACCTAATATGCAATAGAAATATAGGCTCTCCTCCAGTATTTACATTTATTATCTCACCTTGTATCATCAACAATGGAACTTGTCATTGAGGCAATGGAGCTTATAAATTATAATGGGCTATAATCTCATAATACTGATGAGGGATGACAATAGGTACCTTCACTAGCTTAATGACATGAATTGCACCCTTGTCACCAAGTCAATACAGCATATATAAATTATGAAGGGTTGTAATTGGAAATTTAAGCTTCTTGAGCATAGGTGTACCAATTGCATTCCTACAACTTCTATAAGCCCCGTAATTTCACATAGTTGTTCGAGTAAATAATGTAGGATGTCAGTGAAACTAATTCGAATAACCTAAAAATTTATGAGTAGATTTGAAACATTAGCTGAAAACACCTTGTTGACTCGGATACTAAAAATATGATAAAATAATAATAATATGGCTAAAATAGTGTAATTTAACTATATACGTATTATTTATCATAAATGCGTAAAATAGGTTTTATTAGTTCGTAAAATTTCAAAGCTAATTAATATATATAATAAAATTATTATGGGACATAAAATGATATGTGGCATGTATATATATGTGTCATATATAATTTTAATGTATATATATAGATAACCCAAACCAATTAAAATACCTAAAAATAGCATTTTAGGCCAAAATAAGCTAATTAAATTCATAAAAAATTAATGAAAATCATAAAATCACTTGGGGCAATCATAAAATCATAGCTAGAGCTTCTATTTTTAATGAGGTCCCATTTTTAAGCCAAATTTCTAAAAATTACTAAAAGTATAAAAATTGCCTAGAAAATTTTAGAAAAAAAATATTTTTTTAACTATTTTCATATATAGAATGTGGAAAAAAAATATTATTTTGTAAAAATTTAATTAATACAATATATGTGCTAAAGAAATCGACAAAACCAAGCACTTTTCAATGTTGAAATAAATAAGTTTAATAATGTAGTTTTAACTCTGAAATTTTTCTATAAACTTTCCTATGTTTATACTAAAATTCCATAAAGAGATTTTTCCCAAAATTATTTTCTATAATTTTTATGAATTTTTTTAGCCTTAAATTATGATTAAAATAATGTTTTTGCTAAAAACAATTGTATTTTCCTAAAGACATCACTTAGATTATATGCTCCTTTAGTCATTGAAGTATATTGTGGTGTATGGGTACTATTAGAAGGAGTTCTATTGTGAGAAATTACCAAAATCATGTATGTACCACTTATGTGAATAATTTGGTAACATGGGAATTAGAGAAATTGATAGATGATGCTAAGTTATATAAGGAATTTGGATGTAATGATGCTGTGAAGTATGGAGTGGAGTGTTACTTTGGTTGTTTTAATAGAGTTTGGGGTGGAAGTGGATGAATTAACAAAGTGTATGTAAAATCGAACTTAGGCAGGAGATAGCTCAAAGGATTCTATGAATGAGTTTTTCACTAAAATGGTACTTAAAGGGTAAGTTAGAAGCAAGACTTATGAATAAAATATAATAACAAGAGATTCAGAAGCTTGGTTAAAGGGTGATTCTCTTAAAACTCTATAGATAATAGAGTCAAAAAGTCTGTTAAAGGAAGCTAAGGAGCACATGTTCTATTAGATATTTACATAGAAGCTAAATTAAAGGTAAGCATATGAACGAATAATGAAATAAGGGAACCTCAAATGCTAAGTTTGAGGGAGCATTTGTTGGAACTCTAAAGTTGTAGGTCTTAGAGGAAAGTTTAAAGGGTAGATTCCTTGAAATTATGAAGCCAATTAAACTCAGATGACAACTCAGAGAGTTTCTATGAAGAAATTTATATTCTAATGGATGTAACAACTTAGTCAAAAGGTAACTCAAAATAATATTCAAGGTAATTATAGATATATACACACTTAGAAATTGTTTCAAAAGGTAATTGGTAGAAAATCTTAGGTAGTTATCAGACTCAAAAGATGATTCAGAGGATAATCCTATTAAAACCTTAACACTGATATGACTTAAAAAGACAACTTAGAAGCTTCCAATTTAAGAATTTCAAGAATGGTTTAACTTAGAACTTGGCTCAAACGATGTTTATTTAAAATCATAGGGATTTATTAACCTAAAGATTGACTCAAATGATGAATCTATGGTAAAGTTCAATACCTAAGTATTGTAGATGATATCTCAAAGGTTTCTCTAATAAATATTTTAAGGACATCTTAACTTAAGGGATAGCTTAGAAGGTAATATAAACTTATACTACTATTCTAAACTTCCAATACTTAGGGTGTAGGCTAATGAACCAACGACTACTCAACTTAATTCTATTATAAATGAGTAAATTAGTAATATTTCCTCATTTATATGCAGAATAAAGTACTACATCAAGGGATAACCCATAAAGACAAGTGAACAACAAAGTTAGCAAGTGATTGAGTTCCAAGTAAGTGGGATCAGTACTCCACCATACTTTAGAGTATTGTTTAAGAATACTTGGAAACCTTAGTATGTGTCTCGCTTGTGATTGTAATTTGGTAGCTTGTATAAGTGTAACACATGTACTTGGATATTGTATTGCTGTTATGGAGTGTTGGACTTTATGTATTAATTGCTTTATTAAATTGTATAAAATTGCTTAATCACCTTAAGAGGTAAACTAATTCAAACTTAACATAACTTCTAACTAGACATGCATCACAACCCACTAGAGGAAACAACTAAAATTCTCGAGCTAAATACAAACCCTTAAATGAGGATAATAAAAATGGCCTTTTCTTACCCTTAGTTAAACTAAGTAATAGAAGAGGAGATCGTAACAAGGTTGGGGACTGTAGTTCGAAGGTAGTCTCAAGTAGACTGTGTTTCTTTATTACATAAGCCCCGGTTTGATTTCGATTTATGAAGTGCACAACGTAAAACTCCTTAAATCCCATATTAGAGTAGGCACAATTTCTCTAATCTTATGATGACCGGTTAATGTCGTGCAATGGTATTTACTTGAGCATGCATGGCATCTAAGTAATAAGAGAGAAGGTCGCGACAAGGTTGGAGATTGTAGTTCAAAGGTAGTCTCAGGTAGAGTGTGTTTATTTATTATATAAGCCCCAGCTTGATTTCGATTCGCAAAGTGCGCAACGTGAAACTCCTCAAATCCCATATTAGAGCAAGTACAATTTCTCTAATCTTATGATGACCAATCAATGTCGTGCAATGGTATTTGCTTGAGCATGCATGGCATCTAATTAATCTTGAAAACCCTAGTTGCTTAATGTTAGATATGTACTATTGTTTCCATCCTACTTACTGAGTAAGTTGTTGCTCACTCTCCTATAGCTGTTTTACAAGTTTCCAATACACTTCCTAGTATTACACCAAGTTTCGCGAAGATTAGAGAATGGGGTCAGAGAGTGAGATTCAAGACTAATGGGCTATATTCTTATTTATTTGTTGACTTTACTAACTTATAAGGAAACTAATAGGGTCTCTACTAGTGACCTTTTAGTTTTCAATTATGAATACCGTTACTATACTCTATTAATCTATGATCTTTTATAAACACCTTATTAATCATTCTATTTTCTCAAATCAATTTACTTTTAGAATTTTTTGTTGAAATTGAGATGTTATACTCTAAAAGAGTTGTATAGCTTAATTTTCTCAATCATTTGAGCCACAAGTTTATTTTCTAAGGCTATTTTGAAGTGATACATCATAGGTTATTATCTATTAGACTTAGAATTGGATGACTCAAAGCAAAGAAGTGGTAAACACCTTATATGAGTTATACCTATGTTAATGACTAAAGTGGCTAACTTCTAGCTAAAGTTGGTTTACACGGCAAACCTATTATGACCCTTTAGTTTGGGGCATGACAAATCCCATTGTCTATGACAAAACACACCTTGCCTTTAATTTAGCACTTAGTGTAAAATTAGTTTCCTCACTACTCATTCTTAGTAAAGGTCACCTAATTACCAAAGTCATAACCCTGTCATCAACTCCATTATTGGCATCCTATTCATAATCATATTGATTGAAGGCCTTTTTTATGCCCATCAATGCATCCTTTTAAGCCTCCTTACTCTTAATATACTCTCCCCTCATCACCATAACTCTATATTTTGGATACTAGGAAGTTTTGTGCCCATAATCAATACATTTAAAACCTATAATTTGATTACTCCTCTACCTAATCAACCATTGATCAATGCCTCTTTCATCAAGATCAACAAGAACCATTTCTTTTAGTGTCATCTCACCTCTTAATATGCCTGTTATCTCCCTAATCCACTCTATTAACTCCTCTAGTTTAACACCATACTCATTTTTCCTCTCATCACTCCCTTTAAATCTGTTGGGACCAACCTATTTGATGAATATAGCACTGTCACAAATGGAATCCTCCTTCATTGCCTCTAAACTTTAAGCGCCAACTAAATGGTTTCCTCTACCGAATTAAACTTTTGAAGCTCCATTACGTTGAAATTTTAAAGTTTCATCTTGTTATTATTAAGCCTAATTTTTTCCCGATTTTTATAAATTTTCTTTAACTTGATCAATATCAAACCCTAACTCGTTTAATATTGATCCTCACCTAAGAGTTAAAGAAAATTAAGCTTTAAAGAAAACTGAGCTTTTTTTTTTTTCAGAAAAAGTTTTAGAGTCACCACCCAACTGAAGTCGAGAAAAAAAAAGTACACTAGGTTAAATCGATTGAGTAGATTGATTTAACTTAGCCATTGGTCAGAAAAAACCAATTTTTAGGAAAAAAGGTTTGAAAACCAAAGATTTTAGATTCGAAGGCTAATCTTTTAAACCATAAACAAGTACCACTTTTACTTTCTGAATTTAAATTTACTTTTCAATAATACCCTTTTAATAATGTCTATTTATAAGTGATAACTAAAATTATACCTATTTACCAGAGAAGAATTATCCATTGAAGGGGAACATAAATTTTTTCATATTTTAAGTTATCCTGTAAGTACGGATGTCTATGTATTCGCTATTCAAGATTAAACTTCCATCATTTATTTGTAAAATTTTAATGTATTAGTTCCATTTTAACTTCGAAAAGACATTGATTTTATGTTATAATTCAGTTAGGGTTTATTTAAGGAAAATTTTCTAAAAGGGTCCTAATTGGCTTGTTTTGAACATTATAATAAAAGGCTCTAGTTTTGAAAAGGGTTAATTTTATCTTGTTTCTAAAAAACAATTTTCTAAGTGAGAAGACGTCTTTATTATTTATTTATTTTTAGTTTTCTTTTACTTTCTTTATTTTTATTATATATTTTTATTCTAACTAAAACATAATAAAACAAACAAAGCATTTTCCTCTTTCTTTTTTTCTTTTTCCTTTTATTCTTTTTTTTTCTTTTACCATTACAAACTACTATTACAAAGAAGTAAATACATAAATCAAACAAATATAATAAAATAAGAAGCTAAGGGCTAAACTAAATTGCAAACTAGGGATGCGAGTTGGTTTGCTGTTAGACATAGATTTTGGGTTAAACTCAAGTCGTCCTACCTAACTACGTACGCTACGTACATAAGGGTAAGGAGAAGAAGGAGGTATCTGTGCGGTCTTGATCTTGGTGATTTTAGGGGGCTAAACTAATTAGGAAAGGCTACTTTTGTGGCAATCTTATTGGAGATTGGGAGTTTGCCCAAGTGCCATGCCTAAGGTGGTGGTCGGCACTTAAGCTGTGGTAGATGCATGTGGTTAGTGTTTTAGTTATGGTTGCTATTGTGCAAGGGTGTGGGTTATTCAATGAGAGGGAGAGTGGGTTTATTCTGTATGTGTATGAGGGTTGGTTAAGAGGGTTGTTGTTTTAGTCGGGGTTTGTTGGAACATGGGTCCAATAGTAGGTCGATGCAACTATTTGTAACGTACATAGGGCCTGGTGTGTGCGAGAGTAGTTAAGTGAGAGAGAGAGGGAGCTCAGATGATTAGGTTGGGTTATGTATGGACATCAGATCTAAGAGTGTGAGGGGAAGAGGGTATGGTGGCCATGGTGAAGTTACGATAGTGGTGGCTTGTTACTACTGCTCATGGCTACTCGCTAGCCGTAAGTCTATGGTAAGTAGCTTAGGTCTGGGTTGAAGAGAGTAGCTGGTCATTGAAGGGCAGTCATGCACAAGCGAAATTGGAGTGCATGGGTTCCATGGATCGGTGGCTATCGTAAACGGTAAGTTGTTACAAGTGTTAGGCGTATGATAAAGAAGGTGATATCGAGAAAGGGATGGTGATATAGGGTTGTACGTGTCAGATTTGAAAGAGTGCGCGCCGCCCGCCCCTACCGCACCCCCCCAAAAAAAAAAGGTTCTGGTCCTATGTATGAGATGGCTAAATTGAAAATTAATGACAATAGCAGATTTTCCTCCTTTTTTCCATTTTTTGAATCTTGATTTGAATGAGGATATAAATGAATTTAAACTCAAAATGAACCCTAATGCAAACTAGGTTATGCGATTTTTGAGATTTTACTATTAATTTGGTGAAATCTCAAAGAAAAAAGCATTGAAAGGGGTCTTAAATTGAGCTACTTGTATATGGAAGGAGAAGGGGAAAAACTAGGAAGGGGCAAAAAAGGCAAAGAAAGAGTTGTTGACGTAACGTCACATCAACCACATCATCCAATGAGAAAGTGTCATGTATCTTGAAAGATATGTAGCCGATGATGTGTCATGTACATAGCTGATATGCATGCAACACGTATCATGCCACATGGCAACACATGTCATGCTACATAGCGATTGTGAACGTGTACGTAATAGTGCTATGTGTAGTGCGATGACATCCAACATGTAGTGAAGTGTTTTGTGGTGAAAAATAAAAGGTGTTTTTATACTTTTGGTGAGATTTGTGAATAAGACCCTAAGTTAAACCTAATATCCAATCAAAGTTTTTATACATTAAGCTATTGACTTATTCATATGTGCAATTAAATTATATATATAAATAAAATCAGCTTAGGCTAAATTTGAATCTAAGCCTAAAAAAAAAAATTATTATTGAAACACTAAAACTTATTTAAAATTCTTAAAATTTCAAATTTTTCTAAGTTTTCTATTTTTTGTAATTTTTTTCTAAAATTTTTATTTTTTTATTTTTTCCAATTTTCTAATATTTTATTTTTGCAAATTTTCCACTTTTTTTTTTTTGTATTTTTCCTAAATTTTTCATTTTTTGTGTTTTTTCCTAATTTAGGACCATTTATCCTATTCTAAAAATTTTTTTTAAAAATGAAGGCAAAAATAAGATATCTACAATTATGAATCTAAAATAATCAACTCCTTTAGCTTTATGACCTCTCAATAGACATAAACATCTCAAAATCCTATACAAAATCCTTTACACTGTGCCCTACCTACCAAAGAGACATTAACTTCACAAAAATTTCCTCCTTAAAATAGTTGGGAATAAACCCCTTACATAAGAGACAATTTCACATTTCATATGGGAGGGGGATGAAGTGAAGAGGAAACAAGGGCAAGAAAAATCAAATCATCGTGAACTGTAACAATGAGAAAGTCTGGAAAGCTATAAGCTCATGAATAATCTTAAAGATGAATGTTGGAAAAAGGTTTCTTTATGAAATGAATCATCAGGTACTAATAGAAAGAAACGGCATGGATAATGTAACGCATAAGGGAGCATACTGAAAGAAAAAGGGTTGAGTTGAAAAAGGAATCATGCTTAATACTTGAACTCTTTGTTGTACAATTAAAATCGGTGGGCCAACCCTAGTAAAGCTTATGCAATCCACTAATATAGAACGGGAAAAATGCAGAGGAAGAGCCCCCATCTATGCAATTTTTGCAAAAAAAGGGGTCCGGATTTTTAGATCACGCATTTTTAGGGCTTCTTCCATCTATTGTTAATAGGATCTGATATGGCATGGAGAGTAATCCTAAAATGAGGGTAAATTGTGAACACAAGCTCTTAAATGCATAATAAAAAATCTAGGCCTTTTTGCCAAAATATACCAATGTGCACTCTTCCTTTACGTTTTTCTCTCATCTAATTATATTCTATTGATTTGGCCAAAAGAAAATTATATACTATTATGTATAAAAAAAATTATTTTTTCATTTTTTATAAATAAAAAAAATATAATTAGTATGCACATAGATGTTTGCTCCACATAACTGTAGTTTTTAATCTCATTAGATACACACTAAAGACAAATTGAATCCATATTCCAATGGCATTTTTATGTACATAAGAAATAATATTTTATTTTTCATTCTCCCTAATGTTGTTTATGCTTTGTTTATTTCCAACTTCTTCTTTTTTATTTAAATATTCCTCATCTCTAAACCAAATCCCATAAGGTTTTGCCTTAATATATGTATATGTATGTATACATGTTCATCATTTATTAACCTCATTCATGATAATTAATTCAAAATAGTGTCAATTTTTTTATATCTCTTTATTTATATACTACTAAGTGATATCATGTAAATAAGGGAACTTATAATAAAAAAGAAAATTTTCATCAATAACTACTATCCCTTATTGTAAGAATAAGAAAATTGTTTACATACATACATATATATATATATATATATTATATTTATAAAATAAAGTGTCAACATAATAGTACAATGATGGTATAGTGGTATAAAATCCCTATGGTTTCATTCTCACTACTTATCTTAATGTAATATATACATACATATATATATGGAATGATTAGTAGTTCAGCATTTCAAGCTATCATTTGATTTTTTTTTTTTTTTTTACTATTTATTTTCAAGCAGTATCAAAAGAGAAAATAATTAGTGATAATTAGGTAAAATTACACAAAAAGCATTTATATAATACTTGCTAGACACAAATAATTTCAATGAAAAAGGACTAAACAGTATACATCATCCATAAAAACCACTGAAATTATACAAAAAAGTTAAGGTTTCATAGTATGAGTATATGATACTATTGAAAACAATAGTTTTATTCTAAAAATCATCAAAACTAATATTTCAATAATGCATATTTATTGATTGTTATAAGTATTAATGTAGATAATGTTATTTAATTACTATTCATTTATAAAAATATAATGGATGTCCTAAAAAGGGAATCACTTGTAGACACGTGCCCTTAAAAGTGTGATAAAAAAGTCTAGGTCTTTTTTACTAAAAATGCTACATTTTTCATAGTATAAAACTCATTACTATCTCAAATTGAGCATAATTATTCATTATATTGGATTTAACCCATTTGATATTGGAGTATTTCTAGGTATCTAGCATAAGCAAAAGTATCACTTTCTCTTATTGGCAATCAATTTGATAAATCTGTTTACGCAGGTCTTGGTCCTCAATTGCCAATAGTCAATAATCTCTTAAAATATGAATCTAAGAAAATGGAAATTTTGAACTTTTGCACATGAAAATACAAATCAATAAGTTAGGAGAAATTTCTTTCAAACATCAAAAGATAACATGAAAGGACCAATAATACTAAACTTTAAGTTGTACATCTAAAGGAATAAAAAAAAGAAAAGAAAAGAAAAGAAAGATGTCCCCTCATCTACATCCTAACTCTAAGCCTAATCCAATATTCCTAAATCACAAAAAGAAACAATTCAAACCAACATAAGATTTAGAAATTAAATCTTCATTCGATCTAACACCTTCCTTTGTTTCGAAGGATCTTAAAAGTACAGATAAACCTAAAGTCTCCTACAAAGATAATGTGATCAATCATATGGAGAATATCTATGTTCAAGCTTTCTTTCTTAATGAGATGGATGAATTAGAAGAATGTAAAGATAATTCAACCCAATCACAACAATCTATAGATGATTCATCTCTTCACCCAGGTATCAAATGCTAATCTATCTCCTTTGATTAGAAAGGAAAATTAGGTCAAAATGGAGAAACTCTATCATCATTAAATTGTATGGTACTTCTCACAGTTGTAAATTTTTATTTCAAAAATTGAAGATTATGTAGGGTTTTTCTCAAAAATTTTCAACGATTAGCATAGAATCCAGTTTCTATGTGGTCTCTTTTGCCAATACAAACAATTTAGGCATAGTTATCAAAGATGGACCATGATTTATAAATGGTCATTTCTTAACCATTAGAAGATGGGAACTGAATTTTAGGGCTTCCTCTTCTACCTTCAGTTTTATTGTAATTTGGGTAAGAATTTGTAAATTACCTTAACATATTATGACATTGAGCTTCTATAACCCTAAGGTACGCTAATTGGTCCAGTCCTTAGGATACACACCTACATAATACGAGTTGAAAGAAGGAAATTTGCTCGCCTATGTGTGTCAATTAATATTCGTTAGTCTTTAATGCACTTAGTATGGTGGATGGTTGCTTTTATAAACTTCAATATGAACGAATCAAGTTACTACAGTATAATTGTAGGTGCATTGGACATAATTAAAAAGTTTACCTTAATTACACTAATTATTCTATCCAATAGGATAAACAATGCAATGGTAAAATTGAACAAAGTGATTAGGCCCTAGACAAATCAAGTCAACAACAAGCTTCTAATGATAGCATTGAGCATGTTATAGTAAACAACGAGGTAGCAAATTCATCTACACGAGCTACTTATAATATTGAGCTTGAAAATAAGTCACAAGGCAACTCTAGTCAAGTTAATTATGGGGCTTAAGTTGTCTTGTCTAGGAAAAAGACAATCAAGAAAAAATCTCCTTTTAAGCAAGCCAAAGTTACAAATAAATCCTCTCAACTAGAGTCTAATCCTAAGGACTTATCTTAGCAGAGTCTAAATGAAGGAAACCTTAAGATAATATTAGATATTCCAAAAGCAACCAATCCCAAATAAGTGAAAGAGGTTGTAAATGTTGAGTAAATGATAAGGAGATCATAACTGTCCAATCAAACAATGACCTTAGCTCATCGGGTAAAGAAGTGGCAACAAAGGATAATAATGCTCCGATGCAAAAAGTTGACAGTAATGATAGCCCTTAAAATATCATTAATATAGAGGATAAATGCTTTGTGTTTAAAGCTCAAGACCCAAAAGAGATTTCTCATACTCTCAAAGGTAAAGCAAAAAGAAATCTTCTCCTTCTATACTTCCCTTAACCAAAACTTCAACTAAAGGAACTAAAGCATTGAATCACCTTAACCTTTAGTGTCAAAAGGCTAAGGCTACATTCAAACAATCTATGGTTAGAGGACAATAATAGAATTCTCATCCTAGATTAGAACAACCATGTTCATAGAATTTTGATAGAGTTAGTCAAGGTTTGGAAAATCCTAAGAAAATAGTGATTCCTCACATGGTGCTAAGGATAACAAGGATTATTCTATTACCATAAAGAGAAATCTATCTAACTAGGTTGGGGCTCACAATTGCATTGAAGAGAGACTATTCAATTCAGTTATACACATTTGCTTAAGGGAACAACCTAAAGCTTGTAGAACTCATAGCCAAATGGGAAAAAAACCATCAAAATGATCATATAACAAGCTCTTAGAATGCTAAATCTAACTTACTAAATTGGACTTTGCCAATGGTAGTTTTGATGAAAAAATTGGAAACAGTTCCTTTAACCTTAATGAACAAGGAGGAGATGATCTTAATACTTGATTTGGAGGAAAATCCAAGTAAATTCTTGTTCAAATAAAGGGAACTGGAAGAGCTAGATCCAAAATTGTATGGTATAGACTCTTAGCTCATTGAATGTGTTGATAGTTGGATTTCACCTTAAAATATTACTCGACCATTCGGATGATGAGAAGATGACTAATTCTATTCTTAGCTGATGCCAACTAAGACTAAGTCCAATTGATGGGTCTTAAAGCCTAGCCTATTAATATGTCAGATTTGAACTTAGGAAAGTGATGCAAACAGTTATAATCTAATATAATCTCATTACATAACCACTCATCATTCTTATATTTTAGGCATGTGCTTGATTACAAGATCTCCATATGGGCCATTACTAATGATTAACTGTTATTTCAAACACTTGATGTTCGGCTATAAATATAAAGAGAAAGCATTGTAAGAAATCTTTTAAGACCTTCAATTCAATATTCAGTCACTTATTTCTCGCTCAAACACTTATTGACTTAGGCATCAAAGTAGCTACGCTGGACTAGTCTTGGTACCATTTAGCCTTTTATATTTTTATAGGAACAAAGTCTTACCCTAAAATCATCCAACAACAAAATGGATGAAGAAATACTACTTGCTTTTGTTTGGCCTACCAAGATTTTAGCTTGGAATGTTAAAGGAATGAATTTTGCAATAAAATAGGATATTATTATGGAAGTGATAAAGGAATACATGCTAGATCTTATGGTTCTCATGGAAACTAGACCCAACTACATGAATGCATATACCTTCTCTTATCAGTCATCTAGATTATTTTACTATAGGAGAGGTGGAGGGGCAAAGTGGATGAATACTGCTAATGTGGAATATTGATTGTCTTGATGTAAATGTTGCCAAGCAAACTCCTCAAAAATTCCATCTTCCTTGTATAGTTAGATTTACAAACTTAATCTTAGTTATATCAGCAATTTATGGCTCTCGAAATCTTGCTTTTAAACCTTAGCTTGGTATAACTTTAAGCAAATGGCTTCTACTTTTCATTCCTTGCTTTGGTGTACCATAAGTGATTTTAATGACATTGCTTTCCCTCATGAATAGTAGGTTCAAAAAACTTCAATAGCATAAGAGCTTACAATTACTTAAATTGTACGAATAATTGTAGGTTAAGTGATATGAGGTTTATGAGTCCTAAATTCACCTGGACAAATGAATAAAAATTCTCATCCTTAATACAAACAAGATTAAATAGAGCTTAGTGTAACATTGAATGGAGATCTCTATTCCCTAAGTTAAAATTCTTTTAAGTCAAAAAGTAGCCTTCAAATCATTATGCTTTATTGCTTAAACCATTGAAAGTCCTTTTAAAAATAACTTATTTAGAATTTGGCCAATGTGGTTCTCTCATGAGGGTTTTATGGATCTCATTAAACAAACATGGTAAGAAAGTAACTTTAACTGCATTAGAGCCATCACCAATATCCCTAGAAAGCTCAAGCAATGGAATAAGTTTCACTTTGAATTACTTCACTTTCGAAAAAAGGCATTTGAAGTAGGCTACAATCAACTGATATTGATATTGCTCAAAATCCTATTACCTAGCTAATTAATATGAGACATCATTTAAAGCAAAAGCTAGAAGAAATTCTAAACAGAGAAGAATGTTTGTAGGAAATGAAAGCTAAAATGAAATGGATTATAGGGGAAAAAAACACAAGATTTTACTAAGCTTCCGTTCTAGCTAAAAGAGCAAAAAACATAATACTTGCATTGAAAGACAACAGAAGGAATTGGGATCTTTAGCTAGTGCAAATAGGACACCTAATAAATGATCATTTCATAAAATTTTTAACTACTCGTAAGACAATTAACCATAGGCAAAATCCTCTCTCTCATCTTAGGAGCCTACATTTTTCCTTTAAGCAAATGCAAAAATCATAATCAATTGCCCCTCTAAAAGAGATTAACAAGCCCTATTTTCAATAGGTTCTTGGAAAGCTCCTAATAAAGATGAACTCCACTATATCTTTTTGAAGAAAAGTAGGAACATTATTGGTGACTCAATAATCTCCTACTAGAAAGAGTTTTTGAATCTTGTATCGTTCCATCTTATTTAAATAAAACTCTTATCTACCTGCTTCTTAAACATGGTTAAACTTCTTATATTTCCAATTTTAGACCCATCAATCTCTGCTCCGCCCTATACAAATCTATAACCAAAGTTCTAGTCACTAAGTTAAGACCTTTTCTTGATGGTCTCATACATCTAGCTCAAGTTAATTTCATTATAGGGAGAAAAATAGCTGACAATGTCTTGCTATTAAACAAAATTCTCCATTCTTATCAAAGAAAGAAAGGCTCTAAAGGGTGTATGATTATTAAGTTAGATTTAACTAAGGCTTTTGACCCATTAGAATAGGACTTTATCTAATAGTTCTTTTAGAACCATGGTTGTCTATCATGGTCAATCAAATTAATAATGAGTTGTGTTACTTCAATTTAGTCAAAAATAATCCTCAATAGGAAATTGCCTCCATCTTTCAAACCTTCAAAAGGGATTAAATAAGGTGATCCTTCATCACCTTACCTATTTATCCTCTACATAGATTTCCTCAATAAAGCAATTAAAAAGAAAGTTTTATAGAAAGGCTAGGTATCTCTTAAAATTTGAGGATCTAGTTTACAGATTTCACACATTGCTTTTGCTGATGATGTTATCTTGCTTACATAAGCTAATGTTTATAATGCTAATGAAATAGGTCATCCACTAGACTAGTTTCTTGATGTCTTTAGTTTATAAGTGAATAAATTGAACTTAGGAATTTTCTTTTCTTGAAACACTTCTCCCATTATAAGACAATAAATAATTCATTATATGGGAATGAAAGAATTGACTTCCTTTGGAAAATATATTGGTTTTCCCCTAAATAAAGTATTCTAACCCAAAACTGTTGAGCTTTATTTAATCATTGAAAAAGCTCAACACAAACTCAATGGTCAAAAAGTCAAATGCCTTAGTATGGCTAGGTGAATAGTTCTAGCCAAATCAATACTCCAAAGTCTTCCAGCGTACTACATGCAAATGGCTAAATTACCATTAAGCATTGTAGAAAAGCTAACTGAGATTATTAATGAATTTATATGGTCTGGAACTGACACAAGATCAAAAGTACATCAATTAAGTTAGGAGAATATTGCTAAGCCTACTAAAGAGGGAGGGTTAGGTCTTTTGAATCTCAATGTAAGAAACAAAGTATGTGCAATTAAAAGATATTTTGAAGTTAGAACTAAAAAAGTGTCAAGTCCTAAAATTTCCCCTTTTTTTTTCATTTTCCTTAATTTGATTTAAACCAAATCCTATGCCTATTGAGTTTAAACCTTCAACTGAAATTAAGGAAACTCAATTTATTATTATTATTTAAAAAAAATTAGACTCACCACCAAGTAGGACCTAGAAAAGGTCATTAAATTAGAGTCGATTCTAATTTAGCTGCTAGCCTACGTTTTTAAAAATTTTTAAATAATCTTTCAAAAAAAAATTTCTTAGGTTTTGGGGCTATCTTATTAAACTTAAACAAGTACCATTTTAACCTTAAGAATTTAAATTTATTTTTCAAATCACTCATCTAAAAACAAAATTTATTCATAAGCAACAAATGAAATTATATTTAATTACAAAAATGAAAATTTATTTACAAAAAGCAAAAAAAAAATCTTTTTTCCATATTTTAGGTCGCCCGGTAAGTACCCACGTACCTACATACTCAATAGTCAAAATTAGACTTCTGTAGTTCATATTTAGAAAATTTTAGTGGGTTAGTTTATTTTAAACTTAAAAACAGTCAAGTTTACGTTTTAATTAATTTGTTTTTATTTTAAGAAAATTCTAATAGAAGTTTCCTAACTTGAGGTCGTTTTTGTTTTGAAATTTCCAAAAGTCTAATTTTGGAAAAGAGTTTGTTATTTTTTGTTTTGAGAAAAATAATTTTCCTAAGTGAGAAAAATTTTTGTTATTTTTAATATATATATTTTTTTAAAAATTTAAAAGTACCATCTTTTGGAAAAGGGTCTATTATAGAAAAGATCTAAAGAAACTTAATTTTAGGAAAAAGGGTTTTTTTTTTTTTTAGTGAAAAGAAAAATTTTTTAAAAGTAAAGAAAATTCTAGAAACCCTAATGTTTTAAAAGAAAAACTCAAAAATTTTCAACAAAAAAGGAAAACTATTTAAACTATTATTATTATTATTATTATTATTATTATTAGACAAATAAATTAATTAATAAAACAAAGACATACACAAAAAATAATGATGATGATGATGATGATGATGCACTAACCTAGATACATCAAGTTCGATTCCTCCAGTTCAGGTCGGATTCCTCCAATTCAAGTCAAGCTCTAATCCTCAAATCGAGTCACGCTTGAATACATAATAGCAACAGCACTTAGATCTGATTTTCATCAATTTCTTCACTAAAATGAATGAGAGAAATAATTTTTGTATGTTTCGAATTGGACTTTGCGAGGGAAAGGGGGTGTTGTGGTATAAACTTAACATTATGAGTTGTTTTAGCTATTTTAGGAATGTTTAAAGTTGGTGGTGATGATGAACAAAGGTTGCGGTGGTTGGTTGGTATAGTGTGTAGGGGTTGTGACCAAGGGATATAACGGTAGCTATCAGTTGCTAGAAGTGTGGTGGAGCTAGTGTGTATGTTGGTCTTGGTCAAAATCTACTAGAATATAGCAATTCGAAGAGAGAGAAAGTGGTTGCGGTTAGAGAAGAGGAAACTCAATTTAAGTGTGTTTTTGAGTGTTTCCAGTTGTGATTTGTCCTTAACGTGAAGTATAGCACCTTATTTATACTATTGGAGCTTGGATTTAATTTGGGAAAGTGTGAAAATGGCAGATCACAATCATGGGGATTCAAGATGTTCTTGCTTGATTCATCATTGAAACATGAAGAAAGTTTTGATTTAAATGATGAAAATAGTCAAGAACACATCAATGAATAATATTCATAGCTTGAATTCAAAGGAAATTTCCAAAAGAATCAGATTTTGCAAAGTTTATTCAAGTGTATTTATAACTTTTTTCCCCTTTTCAAGCTCGAATTAATCCATGATTTAGAGAAACTAAGATGCATTTTTTGCTCCAATCTATAGTATGCTATGTGTATTTTCCAAAAACGTAAGACTTGGGTTGATTTATGAAAATATGGGTTGAAAGTGAGGGGTATGGAAAGGGTACTTTCCTTTTTAATTTTCTATAAGTTCACAAATTATAGATTGTCGAGCCTCGTTTTTCACCTCCATATTTTTAAGAATTAAGTCTTCTTTAAACTGACCGGTATTTAACCCAACCAGTTTAATACTGACCCATGACTAGGGTTTAAAAAAAAAACGGTTCTTAATATCTTAAAAATATGCTTTTAAAGTCGCCACCCAACCGGAGTTGAAAAAAAGAGTTAAGTTATAATCAATTAGGTGGATTGGTTATAACTTAGCTATCGGTCTATCGATAAAAAACCAATTTTGTAAAACGGTTTTAGAAACCTAAAGATCTAGATCTGAGAGTTATGTTTTTTTAAACCTTTTTGAATACCATTAATTTTCCAAATTTAATCTTAATCTTGACAATTACCTTTTAATTTCATAAAGACAGAACTTGGTTTATTAGTTACTCTAATTGGATAGATCGAAGTAATCTAAGAAAAAGGAAAATTAGATTTTTTATTTTTTATCATTGTCCCAAAGGTGTCTACGTACTTGCTATTCGGTATCAGATATACATAGTTCTTTTTTTATAAAACTTTAGTGGATTGATCGATTTTAGTTTTGAAAAGATTGGGTTTATGTTTTTATCTGGTTTGATTTATTTAAAGAAATCTTCCTAAATGGTCCTAGTAAGTGTTTAAAAAATTTCTTAAAAAAAAGCTTAATTTGGGAAAAAGGTCCATTTATTTTTTATTTTTAGAAACCCCGATTTTTCTAAGTAATAAAATGAATTTGTTTATTTACTAACTCATTTATTTGTTTTTGTTACCTTATTTATTTATTTTTTTTATTTATCTATTTCAACAAGTAAATAAAAAAAAAACTCCCCTTTTCTTTTCTTTTTTTTTCTTGTTTTTCTTTTCTTTCTGTTTTCCTTTTTTTGTTCCTTCTCTTCTTCTTCATCTTTTTTTTAAGTATTGCAAGTACAAGAGCAAAAGTATTAATAAATAAATAAATAATCAAACCGGGTTAGCCTGGCTCAGCTTTGGGTTGGCTCGATCGGCTTGAGTCGACTCAATCGGCTTCAATCAACTACGGTTGGCTCATACAGCTCAAAAAGTCAAATCGAAGTATCTTACCCAAGGTTTTTGGACGTGATGATTTCAATGGTAGTGGTGGTTTTCATTGAAAACAACCGTAAGGGTGGCTACCCTAGAGAGAGAAAGGGATCAAGTCAAAGAGAGAAAGCTTCGATTTGCTTTCCTTGAGCATTTCTAAGCTTATATTATGTGTCATTATATATTTCCCGACCCCTATTTATACTAAATACAACTTCAACAAGCTTAGAAAGGTCATTAATGGAAGAAATGGCCATAATGGGGATGTTGGAATTTTGATTTTTTTCTCATTTCTAGAGCCGATTTGGATGAAAAATAGGCCCTGATTCAAAGCATGCCAAGCATACTACACGATTTCACTGGTGAAATCATATAGTAAAATCGATTAAAAAAAAAGGTCCTAAATAGAGTAGGCTAAAAGAAGGAAAATTTGAAATCGAGCGTTAGAACTAGAAGAAGAAAAAAAGAAGGGGCACAGGCCACGTACAAAGCACGTTCCACGTGCCCCTATGCACGCATGCATTGTATGCGTGCATTGCAAAAATAAAGGGCATGTTGCTCTTGAAAAAGAAAACAGGGCCGAAGGCCTTAAGCCAAATCTTATGGATTAGGATTTTATCTTGGTCCGATCCCTATACCCCATTTTTTTTTTCATTTATATATATTTATATACATAATTAAAAAATATATAAATTAAAATAAAATAAAGTAAAAAATGAAAAAAAAAATTCCTTTAGTTCTTTTTTTTATAATTAATTAATTATTACTCTTTTTTTTCTTATTTCTTTATTTTTTTATGCTTTTTCCTTTTTCATATTCTTTCTATCTTACTAAATTTTCTAAGTTTTCTTAGTTTCTTTTTTTTTTTTCTAAATCTCTTTTTTTTTTTGTTTTCTTTAATTTTTTAATTGTTTTTATTTTTTCTAATTTAGGACCCTATAATCTATTCTAAAAAAAGATAAAAATAAAAATAAATAAAAAATAAAAAGGAGAGCAAAAATGAGGTATTTATAATTGCTCCTCTTTATGGTAAAATTTGAATAAAACTTTATCCTAAAAGCAAAAAAGACACTATTTTTGCCCCTAAGGGTAGATTTTACCTAAGAAACGCTACAACTAACTAACTATCTTAGGTCCAATCCACTAGGGATTTAGAAAGAAGAATTGAAGTTCGGTCGTACTCTTATGAGCTAACAAACCATGGTAAAACAAGCAAAGTACTCCTTGAGTTGGCTAAAGCCCTAAACTAATAGAGGAAACTTGGTCATGCCCCAATAAGTTGACTAACAAAGGCGAGCAAAGTGCTCCTAGAGCTAAATAAGACCCTAAAAGAGATGAGAGGAAACTTGGTCGTGCCCTAATGAGCTAACTAACCAAGGTAGGCAAAGCGTTCCTTAAGCTGGCTAAAGCCCTAAACTGATAAAGGAAACTTGGTCATGCCCTAATGAGTTGACTAACCAAGGCAAGTAAAGCGCTCCTAGAGCTAGCTAAGACCCTAAAAGAGATGAGAGGAAACTTAGTTGTGTCTCAATGAGCTAACTAACCAAGGTAGGCAAAACGCTCCTTAAGCTGGCTAAGACCCTAAAAGAAAGAGGAAACTTAGTCATGCCCTAATGAACTAACCAACCAAGATGGGCAAAGTGCTTCTACATCTGACTAAGACCCAAAACTAATAGAGGAAACTTAGTCGTACCCTAATGAGCTAACTAACCAAGGTGAGAAAAGCACTCCTATAGCTGGTTAAGACCCTAAAAAATAAAGAAAACTTGGTCGTGCTCTAATAAGCTGACTAACTAAGGTGGGGAAAGTGCTCCTAAAGCTGGTTAAAACCCTAATACCAAATGAGGAAACTTGGTTGTACCCTAATGAGCTAACTAACCAAGATAGGCAAAGCATTCCATTCGAGGGGGATCAATCTATAATAAAGTATTTTAAAGAGTTTTGTTAATTACCAATGTCCTAGATCTCACTTCTCAACTTCTCTCGTATTTTCAATATATGGGTTTAATTAAATGAAATAAAGGGAGTTAGACCTTTCAATGGAGAGGGTGACTATTCCAACAATGACAACAGCTAAGGATACTAACTTTGCTTATAGATAATGAAAATTAGACCACAATGACATTTAGAATGATTGACATTTTCATGTTCTGAGTAAACATTTCCATTAATTTATCATGGATAAACATTTCCACAATGACATTTATGCGTAATAGCCATTTTTTCAATGATTCTTTTGAGGTTTTTATTAGCTACTTCAATAGCTCCATTCATTTGTTGTTGAGGTTGGTGCCATTGTTAGTGATAATCGTTTCTGGAGTCCCATATCAGGCCAAGATATCTCTCTTGATGAATAATTACGACCCCTTTAGTAATGCTTGAATAAGACGAAGCCTCAACCTACTTGTTGAAGTAGTCGATGGTGACCAATATAAAACGATGCCCATTGGATGCTTTTGGAGTAATCGGATCAATGATATCTATTCTCCACATTGAGAAAGGCCATGGTGCTGAGAGTGTGTGTAGCTCCTGAAGCAGGGTGTTTATCCTATTTGCATAAACTTGGTATAAGTGACAATGCCTAACGTATTTGATGCAATTGCCTTCCATTGTTGACTAGTAATACCCTAGCCTCATAATTATCTTAGCCAATATGTAACCGTTCATGTGAGGGCCACATACTCCTTCATGTACTTCTTTCATTAACATCTCAACCTCCTTGTTGTCTACACACCTTAAGAGTGTACCGTCAAAAGAGCATCAGTATAAGGTGGACTCGCTTATTAAGAATTGAGTGGCCAATCTCCTAATCATCCTTCTATCCTTTTTCTCGGCCTCTTTAGGGTATGTACCTTATTGTAGGAATATCTTAACATCATGGTACCATGACTTTTGGTTATTCATACCTTCAATTGCCAAGCAAAAGGTAGGCTTGTCTCCAATTTCAATATTAAGAGAATGAATCTTAACTCCACTAGATATCTGGATCATGGATGCTAAAGTGGCTAAGGCATCAGCAAACTAATTCTGAGTCCTTGGTACATGATTGAAGGTGATTTCTTTGAATTTCTCCATCAATTCAGTCAAGTGCTGGTGATAAGGTACTAGTTTAGGATCCTTCGTCTTATATTCTCCCCGAGCTTGGTCGATAATGAGTGAAGAGTCCCCATACATTTCTAATTCTTAAATATCTTTATCTAGGACTATTTTAAGTCCCATGATGCATGCTTTATATTCAGCAATATTATTAGTGTATAAGAAAACAAGCCTTCTAGCTACAAGGTATTGAGTACCTTCAGGGGATATTAGTACTACCCCAATTCTACACCTAGACACATTGGCTGCCCCATCAAAGAACATCTTCCATTTTGGTGGCTCGTCAACTTCTCCTTTATCAAGGGTTCCCTCGATTACCAAGATATCGTCATCTAGGAAATTGACTTGTACTTCTTAAGAGATACTATTAAATGGATTTTCTACTAACTGATCTGCTAGAGCTTGCCCCTTAATTGAATTCTGACTCACATATGTAATGTTGAACTCTGATAGTAACATTTGCCACTTTAAGATTTTGCTAATTAAGGCCGGTTTGCCTACCAAGTGCTTTAGGGGATCATGCTGAGTCAGTAATTCAACCTGGTAATAGAGTGTGTATTGTCTAAGCCAATGCATTACCCAGACCAAAGCACAATAGGTTCTTTCAGTTTCTAAATATTTATGTTCCCTTTTAGTGAATTTCTTGCTCAAGTAGTATACAACCCATTCTTTTCCTTCCTCATCTTTTTGGCCAAGCATACACCCCATGGACTCTAGTAATATTGTTAAGTATAGGAACAAAGGCTTTCTTGTTCTTGGAGCTACCAAAATTGGAGGGTTCATAAGGTATTATTTGATCGTTGTAAAGGCTTGCTCACACTCTTCATCCCAATTGATCTTAGCATTCTTTTTCAATAACTTAAACAAGGGACAGCACTTGTCCGTAAGTTGGGATATGAACCAGGCTATGTAGTTCAAACAGCCTAACAAGCCTTTGATTTCTTTGAGTATGCGAAATGGGGGCAAGTTAACTATCGCTTTGACTTTATCAAGGTCCACTTCAATTCCCCTTTAGCTATTTATAAAGCCCAACAATTTCCCTAAAGTCACTCTAAAGGTATACTTCTCTGGGTTAAGTTTCAATTGAAAATTTCTTAACTTATCAAACAATCTCCTTAGATTATCTACGTGATTTTCTCCTTCTTCGAACTTTGCAATTATATCATCAACACATACTTAAACTTCTTTGTACATCATGTCATGTAAGATTGCAACTATAGCCCTTCGATAAGTTGCCCTGGCATTTTTAAGCTCGAAAGGCATTACTTTGTAGTAAAATGTGCCCCAAGTTATAATAAATGTTGTCTTAGCTTTATCTTCTTTGGACATTCGAATTTGATTATATCCGGAGAATCCATCCATGAAAGAGAGAAGATGGTTTCAAGCTGTATTATCGACCAAGACATCAATATGGGGCAAGGGGAAATTATCTTTAGAGGTTGCTTGATTAAGGCCTCGAAAATCCACGTACACTCTCACTTTCCCATTCTTCTTCATAACTGGTACTATGTTGGCTACCCATTCGGGATAATTGGATGCCTCAATGAAACCAACCTCTAGTAACTTTCTGACTTCTTCCTTGATCTTCAACAAGATATCTAGTCGAAGCCTTCTTAACTTTTGTTTCTAAGGTTTAATATCTTCTCGAGTAGGTAAGCGATGGACCACTATTGATGGATCCAATCCAAGCATATCTTCATAAGACCATGCAAAAACATCTTGGTATTCAGATAGTAGTACGATCATTTCAACCTTTTGTTCTCCTTTTTGATTCCCTCTAATTCTCAATGTTCTAGCATTGTCATCAACCCTAACATTAATCGTCTCAATTGGCTCATCAATAGAAATTCTACTCATTTCATGATTTTGCTAGCTTTCTTGCACGTTATTATGGTCATTGATATCACTCCCGACGATTAACCTAGTAAGGCTAGAGGCAATATTAATATTTTCATCACCTATCTACGTGAAGTATCCATGGTCTTTCTTCAGAGCATTGGATATGAGAAAAAGAATGTAAAAGAAAGAGTGTAAGTAAGGAAGAAGTGGAGAGAAAAGAGACTGATTTTATTTAGAGGAATCTTTTTTTTAGTATAATTATTTGTAAAACAAAGGTAATTTATTATAAAACTCTATAAAATACTGGACCGTAATTCATCCTTTACCCTAGTGAAGACTTATTACTATTCATAGGGATGGATAACCAATTATTCAAGTACTGAGACTCGTCGGATGGGCCAACTACTTTATTTCTACTGGAGGTATCCTCTTTGGCAAGCTCTGAATTCTAAGCATTGGCCCAGATGAAAGTTTCTAACAATAGTGGGAAGGTCATCAGGGCATGATACAATTTGTCACCTCTTTTGCCCCTCACTTGCATATTTTGTATCTCATCCATTAGAGTTGGGATGTAACCTAACCTATAGGTTCCAAATTGGCCTTCTTTGAACTTTGGCCTCTTATCTTTCTCTCGGTCAATGATCATGCATACCTCTTTAAACATTTGGAGCCCAAAGTCCTCTTGCTCCTCATTGCCAATATAAGGTATGGCTGTTTCTTTGTAAATTTCATAATCCTGGTCACCTAGAATTGCAATGACCTAGCCATTAGAGATGAACTTAACCTTCTAATGAAGACTTGAAGGTATAACCCCTACTGAATGTATCTAAGGTCTTCCCAATAATAGATTGAAGGTCCTTGGATGTCCAAAACTTGGAATCGAATGTTGAACGTTTGTAGGCCAATATCAACTAGTAAGTCGATCTCCCCTATAATTTCTCTCCTTGATCCATCAAAAGCCTAAACTGTTATTGAGCTTAGTTTAATTACAGTCGCATCGATGCCCAATAGATCTAAGGTAGCGAGAGGGCAGACATTCAATGATGAGCCATTGTCGATGAGGACTCTTGCTATGATAATGTTGTCCACCCTTACTATTATGAAGAGAAGTTTAGTGTATTGATGGCCTTCCTCTCCCAGTTCTTCATTAAAGGAAGAAATCTGATCCATAGTGAGGATAGAGTTGGTGATAGACCCTATTCCTTCAGCTGGTATTTCGTGAGAGACTTTGACTTCCCTCAATGTTTTGAACAAAGCTTCCCAATGTGGTTCCGATGACATCAATAGACTCATAAGGTATATTTGTGCTAGAGTCTTAACGAGTTGATCTATTATTTTATACTCACTAGACTTGATCATCTTGGTGAAGGTAGTTAATCCTTCTTCATGCTCAACTTGTTCATTGTTTGGCCTTTCCAGCACAACCTTCTTTTTCAAGTCTTCCCTTAGATCATAGATTCTATCGAAGTGGGTAGTCCCCCTTACAAGTGAGCATGACTACCCCTGGTTTATTGGCTAGTAATTGAGAGGCACAGTTTTATAATTTTCGGGGGTCACAGGCACATGGAAGGTATACCGTTTAGTTTGTGGAATTTGTTTCTCCTCTTGTCTGTAAAATCTATAAACCCTAAGCTTCCAATTGGAACCAATAATGTTGATGGTAGGCTCTAAGT
This sequence comes from Lumnitzera littorea, assembly GCA_024138015.1. NCBI lineage: Eukaryota > Viridiplantae > Streptophyta > Magnoliopsida > Myrtales > Combretaceae > Lumnitzera > Lumnitzera littorea. The sequence continues at coordinate 90,304,484 of JAMXBB010000008.1, forward strand.
CATCAAATATCATATTAATGATGGGCCCATGGTTAAGCAAAGGGTTTCTATTGACGTTTGGAACTAGAGCCTCTACGAAGTCCAGCTGGATTATGCTTTCGTCAATTAAGTCTTGGATTTTGTTTCTTAATCTCCAACATGAGTCAGTTGAATGGCCTATCTGCCCCAAATGATATTGACATCTGGTGTTGGGATAAAAAAAATTTGGTCTATATCTTTCACTAGGAGGCTCAAAATGGATTAGATTGTCTTTCCTCAATTTTTCAAGGACTTAGCTAACGGGCACCAGTATCTTGGTGAACTATCTCAGAACCCTGTTGACTTGTGGCTGACTTCGAAATTGTTGATGTATTAGTGGAGGATTTGTTCTAAAGGAGACCTAAGTATTAGGCCTAGTGTTTAAATTCACCATATCGACAGTTGCTTCTTTGGTGTTGCTTGTAGTAAGCTTTACAGAAGGTAGCTTTCTATCTGATAGCTCCTATAACTTACCAGAAGCAATAGTACTTTCAATCCAACATCTTGCGACTACTACCTTTATGAAACTAGAAGAGGCTTGCCCAATCAAATGAGAAAAGTAAGGTCTTTCAAGAGTATTAATAAAAGCCGAAGTCAACACCTTCTCATTCATGGGGGTGAATACTCGTGTAGCAAAGGATCTCTACCTTTAGGCATACTCCTTAAAGGACTCATTAAGCTTTTTTCACAGGGCCACTAAGTCCATCATGGTTAGTGTCACTTCAACATTAAATTTATACTGCTCATAAAACGCCCTAGCTAACTTTTCCCACATGTTCACCTAATTCAAATCCAATTGGGCGTACCAAGTCAAAGCAAGGCCAGTTAAGCTATCCTGAAATGTTTGGATCATGAGTTGATCATATTGCACATACTTACTTATCTTACGCACATACAACTGGGTGTATAGTTTAGGGCATCCAGTCTCATCATACTTTTTGAAGTCAGGCACTTTGAATTTTTCTAGAAAACTTCTATAGTTGTAGGTAAAGAAGTCTGTTATACCAACTTGCTCAAATCCATCATACCCTTTGAACATTTTCATTTTTTCGATGATTTGTCGGGTTAGTCATTTCTCAAGCTCTTTCAATCTATCCTGATAAGCTTTTGGCTTTTGATTGATTCGAAACGAGTAAGTGTTCGGCTCGAAATTTGAGTTGACTTTTGGAAAGGCCCCTTCTGTCTCAAAGGATTCGAAGGCTTGGTTAACTTTTGGGTAAGCTTCTTTAGCTTTGAGGGGTGGAGCTTTAGCATTCTTCCCACATCGAGCTTTAGAACTTTCTTCATTTGATGGAGCGGTGGACCTAAGTAAGGCAATGCTATCAGCAAAAAAGCTCAGTTGATCTGCAATTTTCCCCACTATTCGTTCCAAAGATTGGAGCCTCAGCTCAGTAAGATCAACAAGTTCGAGGTTAACATTGTTGTTGGTGTTGATATTGTCATTTCCTTGGTTGGCCATTCTGGTCTATGAGCGGGTTCAAATAGGACTTCTCTGGAATGTTTGACACTCGGGCGCTATCTTAGCAACTTATTTAAGATCACTTCTCAACAAAAACAAGTTAGCACATGAATATTTTAATTTTTGAAAGAATGCAAATGAATAAAATGCAAATGAGGTAGACGGATGCAAAAGGAATTAAATCAACGAATAACCATCAAGATGGTAAAAAATTTTATTTTTGTAGCTTTTGGAGTTCCCTCTTACATTATTTGAAAAAAAAAAACATTTAAGAAGACTATTCTAAATGTTCTTCTGGCACTTAGCGAGCATTCGCTTTTTCCACCTACTAGACTCTGCTAGTGCTCCCTTCCTCTTTTCTAAGTTAGGCTCTTCCATTTCTCCAAGTTTTTTTAGCCTCTTCTGGGTCATCTTCAATTGATGTTCTAAGGCTTGGGAACGTTGTTTAGATTCCCAAAAGAGATCTTCACACATGTCCCACTCTTCATAAATTACTTTCACTCGAGCTTGTACTTAGTCCATGTAGGTCCTAATTTCAAGATTTGTTTTAGCAGATGCAAGTTAGATGACTTTTGGTGCTTGATACTGGATCTCTCCTGCCTTATGGAGCTGATCGTACAAATATTCTTTGGTAACCCAATGCTTGTCCAATTCTCCTAGCCATTCTCTTAAATTGATGTTTGGGACACTTTCTGTGCTAAGAGAATTTGAAGGTCCTCATAATCCAAGGTCATGATATCCAATGAAGGCCTATATACTATATCTTAGATACCTCCGAATTATCTGATCATATTGTTAAGGTAATAGCCTGTGTATAATTTCATCCTAGTTAGGGGTATTGCTTGATAATTTTTACAAACTAGGATTACCCTTTTGAATTTACTCCATCTTGTTGTCCATAAGATATTAGCAACTTAGAAATTTCTTAGCACTTCTACCTAGCAATAAGTGGATTTTCCTTCTAGGAGATGGACCTTATTGATAAAAGAATCGATCAGATCGATATTATGAGCAAACCCTCCACAGATTAGATCAAGCCCATAACATTTCATGTAGCTTACGAACCAAATTGTCGGTAACACCTTACTAGTCTTTAGTACACCATCATTCTTTTCTTTTAAAATAATAAGGCTTCTAATCTGTTCTACAAAGAGGGTCAGGACATATGTTTTGCCTTTAAGAAATTGGCTCATTAACTCAGCAACCCTGAAATGGATGAGAAACTTTCCATTAGAGAATAGGAGGGTCCCAAATGCAGCCAGGATGAAGGCTTTTATTATATTATGTCCCCAATCTTTGAGATTGCCACAAAAGATGTCCCATTGGTTGGATTTGGGCTCAACGACGAACCAAGCTTTCGTGTCTTTTAATTTGATGCACTTACCATTACAACTTTTAAAGGCTTTGTTCACTTCAACTTTTCTAATACCTAAGAGTCTTAAAAAGTTATTCACTTGATCCACTTCCAAATTTGGGGTGTATATATTTTCTAAAGAAAAGGCTTAAAGTAATTGGGTATACTCTTCATGTATTGGGCTAATTAGGTGAGGCCCAACTCAAAAAGCCACTTCTTTGGGTTTCTAAATGTTGGTCAGAGCCCTAATCAAAATAATCTCTATCCTTACTTTAGGAAGTGATATAATGGGCCTAATATTATTGAAGATGGTCTCTTGTTCCCTCAATTGAGGTGTCGTAACCATTGGTCTAGGATTGGCTTGGGGCAAATGGGCTTGCTTACAAATTTTTCCTTGAAGTAAACGAAGTTGGATGAACAGGCCATTTCCTAATCTGAATTACAAAAGAAAAAATATGTTACAAGATTGTCCGACTATTATTTACAATGACAAAACCTATTTACAACAATTCTATGTTTTACAATACGTGAAAATTATAAGGGAAATCAAGAAAACTCCAAGCCATTTTATATTTTTATTCTTATTTTGCTTGATTATTCATCAATTCTGAATGTCGTGAATGCATAAAAGGTGGGTTCTAAAGGTTCTTAAGCTTGTGCGACCTCACTTGTTAAAGAACACTTTCATTGGTCATGTCAAGCTTAAGTGAAGATAGCCTAATCAACCCTGAGTGATGGTTACAACACAACACCTGGAGCCTACATAATGACCCTCCATCCTTAGGTCCTAAGAAAGTCTAGGTTTGACCATATCTATCATGCATTTATGGTATATAAAATAAATTCTCCCTAAATAAAACTAAACCTGCAAAGAAAATGTTAGTACAACTATGGTATAAACAAAGAACAAATAAATAAATTACATTTAAGGTGATTTTAGAGATCTATTTTAATTTTAGAAAATTGAAGGGTTAACCCTCTTGACAAGTCCCCAGTGAAGTCACCAAGCTGTTAAGCTTGGTTTTTCACCTCCCGGTTTTTAAGAATTAAGTCTTCTTTAAACCGACTGGTATTAAATTAAACCTAACTCGTTTAATACCGACCCTTGACTAAAGTTTAAAGAAAACCAATTTCTAATATCTTAAAAAATGCTTTTAAAGTCACTACCCAACCAAAGTCAGAAAAAGAGTTAAGTTATAACCAATTTGGTGGATTGGTTATAACTTAGCTACCGATCTATTGATAAAAAACTAATATTGTAAAATGATTTGAAACCCTTTCGAGTACCGTTAACATTCCAAATTTAATCTTAATTTTAAAAATCATCTTTTAATTTCATGAAGACAAAACTTGTTTATTAGTTACTTTAATTGGATAAATCAAAGTAATCTAGGAAAAAGGAAAATTAGATTTTTTATTTTTATCGTCGCCCCATAGTTATCTACGTACTCGCTATTCGGGATCAGACGTATATCGTTCTTTTTTTTATAAAACCTTAGTGGATTGATCAATTTTAGTTTTGAAAAGATTGAGTTTACATTTTTATCTAGTTTGATTTATTTAAAGAAATCTTCCTAAATGGACCTAGTTAGTGTTTAAAAATTTTCTTTAAAAAACCCATAATTTGGGAAAAAGGTCCATTTATTTTTTTATTTTTAGAAAACTCGATTTTTCTACGTGATAAAATGAATCTGTTTATTTACTAACTCATTTATTTGTTTTTGTTACCTTATTTATCTATTTCAACAAGTAAATAGAAAAAAAAACTCTCCTTTTCTTTTTTTCTTGTTTTTCTTTTCTTTCTTTTTTCTTTTTTTCCTTCTCTTTTTTTTTTAGTATTACAAATATAAGAGCAAAAGTATTAATAAATAAATAAATAAAATCGAACTGGGTCAACTTGGATCAACTTCGGGTCAGCTTGGTTTCGGTTCGGGTCGGCTTGAGTTGGCTTGATCGGCTTAGGTCAGCTCGAGTTGGCTTAATCGGCTTCAATTAGCTCTAGTTAGCTCATACGGCTTGGAAAGTTAAATCAAAGTGTCTTACCTAGGGTTTTTGGACGCGATGATTTCAATAGTGGTGGTTGTTTTCACTGAAAACAACCGTAGGGGGTGGCCATCCTAAAGAGAGAAAGAGATTGGGTTAGAGAGAGAAAGTTTCAATTTTCTTTCCTTAAGTGTTTTTGAGCTTGTGTTATATATCATTATGTGTTCCCCAACCCCTATTTATACTAAACACAGCCCAAACAAGCTTGGAAATGTTATTAATGGAGAAAATGGCCATAATGGGGATGCTGAAATTTTGGTTTTTTTCTCATTTTTGGAGCCAATTTATTATTGAATTTGAACAAAAAATGGGTCTCGATTCAAAGCATGCTAAGTGTACTACACGATTTCACCATTAATTTGCTAAAATCGTATGGTAAAATCGGTCAAAAAAGGTCCTAAATAAAGTAAATTGAAAGAAAAAAAAAAAACTGGAAATTGGGCTTTAAAACTAGAAGAAGAAAAAACAAAGGGGCACAGGCCACATGTGGGGCACATGCCACGTTCCCCTACATGTACGTGCATTGCATAGCGCGTTGCAAAAATAAAGGGCGCACAACAGTACACCCTCTACTCCTCAAAAAGAAAACAGGGTTGAAGGCCTTAGGCCAAATCTTACGGACCAAGATTTAATCTTGGTCCAATCCACATCCCCCATTTTTTTTTTTTTGTTTATATATATTTATATACATAATTTTAAAAAATATATATTAAAATAAAATAAAGAAAATAAGCGAAAAAAAAATTCATTTCCTTCTTTTTTTTAAATTAATTATTTATTACTCTCTTTTTTTTCTTATTTCTTTATTTTTTTATGCTTTTTCCTTTTTCGTATTCATTCTATCTTTCTAAATTTTCTAAGTTTTCTTAATTTCTTTTTTTTTTTCTAAATCTCTTATTTTTGGGGGTTTGATTTTCTATTTTTTTTTTACTTTTTCTTAATTTAGGACCCTATAACCTATTTTTAAAAAATAAAAAGTAAAAAATAAAAAGAGAAGCAAAAATGTAGTGTCTACACAGATAAGGAAAGGAAGAAGACAAGCACGTAGATTACATGCCAAACATATGCTACACACCTGTAGGACACATGTGGCACATGTACAATATTGAAATAAAAAGGGGCGTACATTGCCTGAATGGGCTTTGCCCATTCGTGTTTTAAATTAGATAGCTCCAATTAAATGGAGCCAATCCACCCCCTTCCCAACTCTCTTTTTATTAATAAAAAAATGAAAACAATTAAATAAATGAATAAAATAAAATAAATTATAAACTTAGGTCTAACCAAAAAACTAACTCGAATTGGTCAAATCGCGCACATGCTAAAAATAAATAAGTAATTTTCAAAACACACTTAATTTAATAAAATTAGAAGACCTATTTGGTGCATTTTAACGACACTAAAAACACACTTAATTTGAAAAAAAAAAAAACTAAAATTGTAAAGGAAAAAAATAAAGTATCTACAGTTATCCCTCTTTATGATGGAGTTTAAGTAAAACTTCATCACAAAGACCAAAGAGACACCATTTTACCCCAATGATGATTTTTTCCTAAGAAGCACTATAATTAACTAACTATCCTAAGCCCATTTCACTTGGGACTTAGTAAAAGATATTTTGAAAAGAAAGCTGGCACTCTAAGAGCTAACTGAAATATAAGTTTTATAGAAGGGTATAGCACCCTATCCTAAAGAAAGGGGAGTGTTTTCAGAATTGGCAAGACACTAAAATGACATTGACTAACAAATAGCACCCTAGGAGCTAAAGTGAGTCTAAAAGGAGGGTAGTGTCCTATGAGCTGACAAGAACCCTAAAAGATACTGCAATGGAGGGTAATGCCTCCTTAAGATAGCAAGAACCCTAAGGGATACTAAAATGGCGATTGGCACCCCTATGGGCTAGCGAGAACCTTAAAATGGTAGCGCTCTTAGAGTTGGCTCATATAAGTGGAAGCATCTCTAAAGGACTAGCAACCCTAAATGAAAGATCGATTTAGAACCTGGTCATACTCCTCTAAGCAGACTAACCTCAACGGGAGCATCTCTAAGGAACTAGCAACCCGAAATGGAATATCGATTTGGAACTTGGTCGTACAGCTCTAAGTTGATTAACTTAGGTAGGAACATCTCTAAGGGATTAGCAACCCTAAATGGAAGATTGATTTGGAACCTAGCCATACTCCTCTAAGTTGATTAACCTAGGTAGAAGCATCTCTAAGGGACTAGCAAACCTAATAAAAACTCGATTTAAAAGCTAATAGTACTCTTCTGAGCTAACTTACCTAGTCAAGAGCATCTCTAATGGACTAGAAACCCTAAACTAAAAGTTAACTTAAAACCAAGTTCTACTCCTCTAAGCTGACTAACCTAGGTGGTTGGAAAAGGGGAAGTGCCCTATGAGCTAGCTAAGACTTTAAGAGGAATGTTTAATGGAACAGTGCTTTATGATCTAGCTAAGGCAAAGTTTAAACACCCCATAGCTAGCTAAAACCCTAAAGGAAAGCAAGAGAGTACCCCATGAGTTGGGATAAGACCCAAAAAGCATAAGGGTTGACCATCTTATAAGCTAGTTACAACCTTAAGATGGATGTTTAATGCAAATACATCATTTTGAAGAAAAAAAGAAAAAGAAAAAAACTAACTTATCTATATGCTAACAAGTATGGAAGTGCTTACCTGGCTTTGTCAATAGCACTTAAACAGTCAGGCCTTTTCTTAAGAAATCTGATCAAAATCAATGGTTCAACCTTTTGAAATTCATTCTAGTATTTAAATGAAGCGTGCAAAGTCCAGTGAATTTAAGGAAAGTGACCCAACACTTGAAATGTTGTTGTTTTATGAATAGAAAGGTCATGTCTTAGATTTTTTGCCTCATTTATAGCCTTAAAGCCTCAACCGAACTACCTATTAACTTTATCTAGTGAAAACCAAGTTTTTTTTTTTTTTTATTGGGTAATACTCATTTGCCATGAGATATTTCCTTCTTCTAAGTATGGACTCGCCTTGGAAAATAAAAAACAAATCTCCCTTATCGGGAAAGGTAAATCATAATAAAGCATTTTGAGAGTTTTTATTAATTGACATTATTCCAAAGCATATGCTCATCTTCTCTCGTGTTTAAAATGTATGGGGTTTATTTGAGTGGAGTAAGACCTTTTGATGGAGTTGAGGAGTGTTGGGGTGTTATCCAATGTCAACAACTACTAAGGATACCAACTTTACTAATAGAAAATGAAAATAAAACAATAATAATATTGAGATTTCCAGTATTTTATGATCCAAGCAGAAATTCCATTGATTTTTAAGGGTAATACAACTTCACTAAGAATTTACAAGATCCCTCAAATCAGGATCGTCCATTTGAGATAGAATTAAAGCCCCTACAAGCAATACTCTCCTTAAATTATAAGGACCTTTATAATTTGGGGCAAACTTCCCTATAGAATCTTGTGTGTTGAGGAGAATCTTTCTCGATACCATTTTACCTTCCTTAAAACTTCTGGGTCATACTTTCTTATTAAAAGCTTTAATTATTCATTGCTGATAACATGTGTTATGATACAGTGTTGTTAACCTCTTCTCATCAATTAAATTCAACTGCTCGATGCGCTTTTTATCCAATTAGCCTCATCCAACTAAGTTTCTAATATCACTCTAAGAGATGGGATCTCGACTTGTATTGGTAGTATAGCTTCAATACCATACATTAAGGAGTAGATTGTTACCCTAATCAACATTCTAATAGAAGTTCGATAAGCCATGAGTGTGAATAGCAACATCTCATGCCAATCTTGATTCATAACAGCCATCTTTTCAGTGATTCTCTTAAGATTCTTGTTAGTCGCTTCTATGGCCCCATTCATTTAAGGGCAATAGGGCATGTAATTTTTATAGACAATCTTAAACCCCTAACATAACTTTAAAATAAACTTGTTGATAAGATTTGTGCCATTATCGATACTGATCATTTCTGAGGTCCTACATCGAGCCAAAATGTCTTTCTTATTGAACCTAACCACTATTCCTTTAGTAACATTTGAATAAGATGAGGCTTCAACCCACAGACTAAAATAATCAATGGCTACCAATATGAAATCATGACCATTAGATGCCTTCAAAGTAATCAAGTCAATGATGTCTATACCCTACAATGAGAACGGCTATGGTGAGAATAATGTACATAACTCTTGAGGCAAAGCATTTATTTTGTTAATATAAACTAGGCACAAATGATAGTACCTAACATGTTTGATGCAATCTCTCTCCATGGTCAACCAATAGTATCTCAACCTCATAATTTTCTTGGCAAGCATATAACTATTCATGTGAAGGCTACAAACTCTCTCATGTACTTCTTTCATTAAAGCTTCCGCTTCCCTTTCGTCTATGCATCGTAAGAGCATACCATCAAATGAATGTCAGTACAAGGTAAATCTACTTATCAAGAAATGACCAACCACTCATCATCTGTTGGTCCTTCTTCTTAGCCTTATCAAAATACGTACCTTGTTGCAAGAATGTCCTGACATCATGGTATCAGGGCTTTTCATCTTATGTATCCTCGACAGCCAAATAGAAAGCTGGCTATTCCTTGCTTTTGAACTTAAGCAACTGAATTTCTTCCCTACTAGATATCTAAATCATGGATGCTAAAGTAGCCAAGGCATCAACAAACTGGTTCTAAGTCCTTGGTATGTATGTGAACATTACTTCTTTAAACCTATCAACCAACTCGATCAAATGCTAGTAATAAGGCACCAATTTAGGTTCTTTTGTCTTGTATTCACCCCGAACATGGCAAATGATCAATGAAGAATCCCCCTATACTTCTAACTCTTGTATCTCCTTATCCAAGGCCATTTTAAGTCCCATAATACATGCTTCATATTCACCAATGTTATTGCTACATAAGAAAACAAACCTAACAGCTAATGGGAACTGTATACCTTCAAGAGACATTAGTATTGCCCCAATTCTACACCTAAACATGTTAGCAACTCCGTCAAAAAACACCTTCCAACTTATGGGCTTCTCACATGTCTCTCTATCAGACTCTTTTTCAGCTACTAAGATATTTTCATTGGGAAACCTAACTTGCACTTCTTGGGGAGTATCTTTATGAGGACTCTCTACTAATTGGTCTACCAAGGTTTGCCCTTTAACTAAATTTCAATTTACATATCTGATGTCAAATTAGATATTAACATTTGCCACTTCGAGACCCTACTGATTAAGGCTGGTTTCTTTGCCAAATACTTCAAGGGGCAATGTTATGTGAGCAGCTTAACCTGGTAATAAAGTGTGTATTATCTTGGTCGATGCATGATAACTCTGATTTTAAACATATTTCACATGGTGATTTTATAGTATTTCCCTTACATTTTTTGTTTTCTTTAAAGAAATTGATACTTAATTAAGTAAAATTTTGATTTCAAGATTTGAACGCGTTGTAGGACTGAAAACGAAGAAAAGGAATTAAGTTTCACTCAATTTGGAGTTCAAATGAAGGAGTATGAAGTTTTAAAGTTACACAGTCTGGGACATGACCATGTCCCCAGGCTGTGTCCATGCAGGAAAATTTGCCAAAATCAGAAAGTTATACGACCTAGGGACATGGCCATGTCCCAGGCCGTGTCTGGTGACGAAAACAGAAACCTTACAATACATTATAAAAGGACATGTTAGGGTTTCAAAAGAAATAGGAGACACTAGAGAAGTGAAGAGACTTGAGAAGAAGGAGAAGAAAAAGGCGAAAGTAACACCAACTTCAAGATTAGAGAGATTGTTCATCAATCAAAGGGGTTTTCATGTTTTATTTCATGTTTTTGATGGAACTCGTTTTTAGTTTCATTATGATAGCTTAGAATTCGTGTATTTAGGATTATGGAACCTAGGGTTTCATGTAACTCTTGAGTTGAATTATAATTTTCAATAAAGTTTCTATCTTTTCTTGATTCAATTATGTTGTTTAATTGTTGATTGATAATTCTAGAGTATCAATTTATGATGTTATGCATGATGATTGAGAAATTGCATGTGTAATTAGATCTTGGCATAATTGGAGAAAATTACATGTATACTTAGAGATAAGATACATGTTTCTTCCGAAAAGTTAATTATTTGTGTAGGAATTCATTATACATTAATGCAATCCTAAGTTATATTACTAAGTGAAGAAATTCCGGTAAATAATTTAGGATTAAGGTTAATATGCTTGAGAAAGGTATTAGCTTTAATTGTGAATCCCTCCGGTCAAGAATAATAGAAACTGAATTGAATATATTTTAAGCGATCACATATTAAATACTAAGGAAAATAATTCCTAAATACGTTATTGCATATTTGAAGTCGTTTTTAGTTTTATTGCTTTTTAAATTGTTTAATCAAGTCTCATAATTAGTTTAGTTTGTTAATTTCAATATTTTTAATTCATTCAACTCATCACAATTTTCCGGTTAGATAATAGAGCTAAGGTTAATATTAGTACTCGAAATCTATGAGGGATCGACTCGGACTCACATCCGCTATATTAAAATTGATATGTGCACTTGCCTAATATCAATGCATGACCCAAACCAATGCATAACACGTTTTTTTAATTTCTGAATATTTTCACTACCCTTTTATAAACCTCTTACTCAAATAATAAATAGGTCATTCTTTCCCTTCTTCATCTTTCTAGCCAAGCATGCATCCCATAGACTCTAACAATATGGTGAGGTATAAAAATAACGACCTTCCAAGTTTAGGCGCTACCAGCACTGGAGGATTTATGAGATGTTCCTTAATTGTTGCAAAAGCTTCTTCTCACTCCTCATCCCAGCTTACATTAGCGCTTTTCTTTAATAACTTAAATAGAAGGCAACATTTATCTACAAGCTGAGATATAAACCGTACTATGTAATTCAAACGACCTAACAAATCTCTGACCTCCTCGAGCGTACGTAGAGAAGGCATGTCGATTATTACTTTGACTTTTTTAGGATCCACTTCAATCCCCCTTTAGCTAATAATGAAACCCAGTAATTTCCTCGATAACACCCCATAAGTACACTTCTCTGCGTTTAACTTTAACTAAAAATTTCTTAACCTATCAAGCAACCTTCTCAAATTCTCCATATGATTCTCCTCCTCTTTGAATTTCATAATCATATCGTCAACATATACATCTATTTCTTTATGCATCATGTCATGAAAGATTGCGACCATTACTCTTTGATAGGTTACCCCAACATTTTTTAGTTTAAAGGGCATTACTCTGTAATAAAACGTTCCCTAAGTTATAATGAAGGTTATCTTGGTCTTATCTTCTTTAAACATTTAAATCTGATTATACCTAGATAATCCATCCATAAATGAGAAAACATGGTTCATAGTTGTATTATCTACCAAGATATTGATATGGGGTAAAGGAAAATTATCTTTAGGTGTAGCCTAATTAAGGTCTCAAAAGTCTACATATACTCTTACCTTTCCATTTTTTTTCATTACTGATACGATGTTGGCTACCCACTCTGGATAATCGAATACTTCGATGAAGCTAACTTCAAGTAGCTTCTTGATCTCTTCCTTAATTTTCAAAAGGATGTCAAGTCAGAATCTTTTAACTTCGACCTTTTAGGATTGATTTCTTCTCATGTGGGTAAATAATAAACTATGATTAAAGGATCTAACCCAAGCATATCCTCATAAGACCATGTGAACATGTCTTAATATTCAAATAACAGTATGGTCGTGTCTATTTTTTGCTCCTCTTTCAAATTCCCTCCAATCTTTTAAATTCTTTGATTTATCATTAGTCCTTATATAAATCATTTCAGTTGACTCATCGATGGAAATTCTACCCAATTTGTGTTTTTGCCAACTTTCTTATATATCACTATGGTCATTGATATTACTCTCGATGACTAACCTAATAAGGCTGAAAGTGACATCAATATTTTCATTATCTACCTACACAAGATATCTATCATACCCTAAACTCATGGAGTCATAATAGCCTTGCCATATAAACTAACTTAAGCTAGAAGCTATTTACCTTAACTACTAACATAAGTACAATCTACACAAGGTGATCAACGACTCAACAAACTTTGAAGTAGTTAGAAGGGCACCTGTAGTAAATGACCTGTAGAGTAACACTTTTCAAAATATCTTCACATACTTAAACATAGTTTAGATCTTTTACATAACTATAGACATCTCATTTTTGTCGTTTTATTTTAGTATTTTTATTAAGCCAAGTTAAAAAAAAAAACAAAAATAATAAAATAAATAAATAAGAAAATAAGAAAAAGAAAACTAAAATTGAAAAAAATAATAAAAATAAAGTGTCAAGTCGTATCGAGTCAAGTCAAATCATTTAGGATCGAATCAAATAATGGTAAGTGATCAATTTAATAAATTTTAAGTTATTAAAGGATCGTGTTTTATTGAAATATTTTTAGTTCAATCCGATATAAAGTGGATTTTTTTTATCTAACTTATATTAGGCTAAAATAGACTTAGGATTTATTAAATGGGTTATTAGATTAAATCATGTTGGACTGAGCAGGGCTCGAAAAAATAGAAAGCCCAAATTAAAACAGGGTTTTTAGAAACTAGATCAAATCTTCAAAAAATCTAAAATGTATCTTTCATATCTAGGATTCATTATTGTATCCAAGGTTTGTTCAAATAGAATCTATAACTAAAAGATATGAAAGATTCAATTATGGGTATTATAAATAGGAAGTCAATAGTAAAGTTTAGGAGTTTTTCACAAATCCCCAACACACAACACAACTCCATAATTATCCCCCACAACTAGTCCATCTCACCATCCTCACTAACATATATAACAGCCCCTTGAACACACAATCAAACACTATCGGAGCAGACGCCTGATCACTAATCACTGTCTACACACAACACCATCACTTGATCACACATTCATTCCATGCTAACATTGCCTCATATAGCCGCACAGCTCCCTCACGTCGCACAGCCCCTGATACATACCAATCACAACATTCCATAGTACCCACATAAACACTACTCCAACACAACTACACGTCCATAGCACACACAGCTCGCTGATTACACGACAGCCACTGCACATACTCCCCTCTAATCATATTACCACTTACTAATTGCCAATACAAGCACTCCATAGACACACTCACTAACAAGCTACACCTACTCACTGAAATAAACTTACATACGCCCCACTCACTCCCTAACTGCCTTGTCCCTCACCAACGCACACACACTTACAAACATGACTCACACCACTCCACTACACACAAAGAACACGCACACAAGCTCACTACCTAACACAAACATACAATCACACTTGGTCATATGCAAGCACACGGCTACATATAATCACTTCATGATTATGTGTGCAACTCAACTCGTTTGGGTAAAAAAAAATTATTTTATTATTTAATTTAATTATTACTAATTTATTTTTTAAGTGTGGTTTTTTTATTTATTATTTTCATATTGCTTATTTTTTAGATAATCTCAATTTTTAATAAATTTAGTAAAATTGCATTTTTTTTTTGAAAAATAAGACTATCTCTTCTTCGAGATCTATATCTTCGGAGAAAATACGTATCTTAACGCATTTTGCATATAAAATTTAGAAAAGATACATATTTTAATGTATCTTGCATATGGGATTTAGCAAAGATACGTATCTAGATCTTATCTTGGCATATCTTGTATATGAGATTTAGAAAATATACGTATCTAAATCGTATCTCAACATATCTTGCACATAGAATTTAGAAAATATATGTATCTTAGCATATCTTGCATGTAGAATTTAGAAAAGATACGTATCTTAACGTATCTTACATTTAGGGTTTAGAAAAGATATTTTTTATCTTTTTAAAAAATAAAAAAAAAATCTTAGTTGAAGATTTCAAAAGATTTAGTTAGATAGGGTTTTTAAAATAGATTCGTGAAATTAGATTTTCTAGGGTTTTTTTCTATAAAAAATAAATTTGGCTTGATTTGCAAAAATAAAAGAAATCCACCCACTAAATATTTTATAAAAAAAAAAAAAGAACTATGTTGGTTTAATCCGACTAATTGGTACGTAGACACCTTTAAGGCAACCATATAAAAAAATAATTTTTTTTCTTTTTTCTTGAAAAATTCGTAATAAAAATATTCATTTTAGTTATATTTTGCATATCTTTACTTATCTTTGTATTTTTTAGAAAAAATATAAAAATAAAGCCCCTTAATTTTTTTTTTTTTTTACATAGTAACTTAATCTTAATAGATTAACCCCTGAACTAGTTTTTCTGATTAATTTTCTAAAATTATGTTTTAAGAAAATTTGCGGATTAGTGGTCAAATTAGGGTTTTCCCACCCTAAAACCCTAATTTCATTTTTTACTAGTTTAATTGGTTAGCAACTCCATTTTTTAAAAATATTTTTTCCAAGAAAAATGTTTTTCCTTAATTTAATGTCGTATAATTTGTATTAAGTGGGCAAAGCTTGATATAAGTTAAATTAAGGAAAACCAAAATAAAGCTTGACAATAACTTATACACATAAGAAGTTCCAAAGTTTTCAAAAGGTCTATACCTCTCCATAGGTGGACTACCCTACATATTATAGATATATCAACGACTAACAAAGATAATAAGGCCTCCTAGGAAGACTTTATAATCTTCCCACAAAAGAAAAACAAAATTAACATAAGTTTTGATCCATTCATAAACTGCAACACCTTACTCCCCAATCCATCGAAACTAACTTGTGGACAACTATAACAAGGTATCTTCAAGTAATACTCAACACTTACAAAACAATCTATTAGGATGTGAGCTCACTAGCTTAGTAAAAAGGGATAAAGTCACAAGAGTACAATAACAAACATGGTTATTCAATCATTATTTAAATGCAAAGCGATAGACAAATAATAGAGCATCTTACAATGTCTAACCAGTCCATTATGAAGTTAAAGTAATCTTGTTTACTCTAACCTGGATTTCAAGAAGTTTCAATGCGACACTATCAAACCAAATCCGATGTATGCAATGGAGAACACCCTTCTCCTTAGATAACATTCAAACCATGGATCCCAACCTAACCACAACCCCCTCTCCTGTTACTTAGTTCAACTGAAGATAGGAAAAGGATCATTTCTACTATTCTTATTGAAGTGTTGGTAGTCTAACAACCTAATCGTTACCTCTATCAGGTTATTGTGAATGTTAGGTTAGATCTTTAGTCAACTTAAAATTAGTCTAGATTATAAGGTGGGTAACCATGTTATTCAAACAAGACATGATATATTCAAACAAAAAACAACACTCGGAGTTCAACTCCTAATCAACAATCAATATCACTAGCACACACATAGCATACATACAAGCAATTTAGCTACAATCACAAACAAGCACTCTTGCTTGTCCAAGTATCCTGATATGATACTTCTACATGTCATTAAGCATCGATCCCAACTTACCTAGACGTAATGTCACATGCTCCTATACATCGCATTTCTGGTCTTCATTAATAACTCCTAGAATGTAATACACAACTTTAGTTTTAAATTTACATATCAAGTAAGAACTTATTTTTATTATTAAGTATGTTTACATTCTAATATAAATAGGTTCTTTACTTTTTTATTTAATTTTAGTTAACTTAGGATAACTTCTAACTAAGTTTTTTATTAAGATTTTAACCCAATTTTTGATTGAGATTCTAACTCACTACTTTAAACTAGATTTTTACTTAAAAAGTTCCTAACTTACATTCTGACTTCAATATAGTTATAAAGTTCTGGTATCAACTATTTTCTGACCCTAAGCCCATTTTTAGCATAATCAAGTTATTCATCATCAAAACACATTTTAATATACCTTGTGACATAGTTTCTAACTCTACTGCCATTACTACATCTTACTATTTATCACATATGTTGACTTACCCTACATTTTCAGAATTTCACAGTCTATAATATCAGTAAATACCAACTAAGAACCTCAATTATATATACCAACTCTCATTATACTAAATACCCATTTACACCAATATGATAAGTTAGAGATTTGACTTTAAACTCACCAAATACCAACTTCTTACTTAAAAATCATCATTTCTTAACTCATGATAATCCACTTCAAGCTATTGTAGGGCAATAATCATAAGTTATACTATGGTTTTACAAAGAATCACCAAAGCTCTTTTGGAAAAAACACCCATCCAATGCTTTATTTCAACAAAATTGAATTTTTCCCCAAATTCAGACAATGCGACTTTTACAATCCAACCACATGACATCAAATTTGAACATCTTAAGAGTATAAACACAAAATTTCAGGTCGAAACTACACCAATTGGTTTTTCAATTATCCACTTAAAATTCGATGTGCAAGATGTTTTCTTAAGGAACTCGTATTTACACTCAAAATTTTGGCAATCCGATTGAAAATTTAAATTTCTCATGCAAAAAATCATAGGAAAACCAAATTTCAAATTTTTTTGTGAACATTTGCTATTTTTCCCTAATGTTTTATCAAACCGAAGAAATTATTAACTCACCAAAATCCAATGCTCTAGCCACCACGAGGAAGGGAAGATGTGTCATCCCACCTTACCACTAGCCACTCCTTCTGGTTGTTACCTCATTTCACTTCCAACTAATCTTCTTCCTTAGGTTCATGTAAAACTTTCAATTTTCCCATTGATTTCTTAATCAAGGTTGTCAAACTCATAATTCTACCTAAAATCACCAGAAAATCTATAAACTTGAAACGTAAAGCTAAAATATACAAACATAAGTTTCTACAATACATGTAAAATAGCTTTTAAAAAACTATAATTCTACTTATAGTAGTTACCAAAAACTTGAAATAAACAATGAAGATAAACAAATTAAGTTCTTTTTTCATAATAAGTTATTAATATATAATCTAACATGTAAGAAGAAGGACATGCAAAGTCAAAACTAAATCTTTTTCCTTTTTTTGGAATAAAAAAAAGTAATGAATTAAAAAGAACCAAATTTCTCGATTTATTTTAAGTTATTAATGGTATAAACTAAAGTATATAGTTTTCCTTTAAACTTTTTTATTGGAACTAGAACCTGAATAAAGGTTATGAACTTCAAATAAGGGATTAAAAGAGTGTGAAAAAGGGAAAAAAAATAGAATAGGACATGGAAGATGATGTAATGCACTAATAATAAATGATTTATAAATGCTTTATTGTATTTTTTTTTTCTTTAGCCCATTCAATTCAGATACATAGAATCGGTAAACTCGATTAAAAACTGAAGTTTCTACACAAAAAAGATTCCACACCTGAGTTAACTTGGAAGAACCTCCTAAAATCGTAAACTTGTAAAATCGCGATTTTGACAATTATATTTCTAATTTTTATTTCCTTCACTTTCTCTTTCTATTTCCTTACTCTAAAATTTTTCCTAAACTCACATTTGACTAAACTTGTTTCAAATAGTAAGAGACAATTTTTTATAACACAACTCGAGAAGCTTATGATTTTTCATCTCCATAATACATGTGTTAAGGCCATATCTAGGTGTCAAAATTGAGTTTCCTATCTCCATGCATTCTCAATCCCATTACCACACCACCTACCATATTCTTCTGACTACTTAATAATTTTTTACCATTTTTCCCTTTTTTTCTTCATTTATTTAGTAAATTTTACTTAATTTCGAGTATCTTCAATAATTACGAGTATATATATTTATATAATAATTATACCCGATGTGTATACATGTCTTTAATATATTATTTTATGTCCAACATTAATTATATTACTCCTATAATATATCTCTAAGTGTTTATTAATTTTTAGAACTTACTTTGTGCGTAATCGATAATGCAATAATAATACAATAAATTTCTACTATTTTAGCTATATTCTTAACATTTTATTATATTTTTAAATTTTGAGTCTATGAAATCTCCTGGATTAATGTCTCGAGCCTATTCATAAGTTCTTAAGTTAATCGGGTCAATTTCACTGGTATCCTAAATTTACCCGTTTGATTCCTATTCATTAAGCATAGGGTTTACAGTATCCTTAGTTTTCATTCAAAGCATTGGATTCGAGCAAAGCGTATAAAAGAAAAGAGTGTAAGTAAGAGGGAATTGAAGTATAATGGAGAAAAGAAACTAATATTTTATTCATTGAATATGGTAGAAATTTTCACTCATACATTTGGAATAATGATAATAAATGAGTTAAAAAAAATCATAAAATGCTAAACTACAATTCACCTTTTACACTAGAGAAGACCTATTGCTATTTATAGGTACAGAGAACAAATTATTCAAGTGATGCTAGAGCTTGTATGATCAGTTCGCTACTTTAACTCTATGGGGGAATTCTTCTTGAGTATCAACCTGGACAAATATCTTAGTCAATGATGGAAAGGTCATTAGGGCATAATACAATCTATTACCTCTCTTGCCCTATACTTGTTTCATTCTAAATTCTTCTGTTGGAGTCAGAATATAACCAAAGCCATAGGTGCCAACCTGGCCTTCCTTGAACTTCACTTTCTTAGAGTCTCCTTTTCTAGGATTAGTAAGCTTGCACACCTCATCAAACATCTATAAGCTAAAGTCTTCTTGCTCTTTATTGCCTATATAGGGTATGGCTATTTCTTTATAGATATCATAGTTTTGATCCCCTCAAAATTGTTATTACTAAGCCATTTACGATAAACTTAACCTTTTGATGCAAGCTTAAAGGTATAGTCTTTGCAAAGTGGATCTAGGGTCTTCCCAAGAGTAAGTCAAAGGACCTTGGAATGTCTAGAACCTGGAATCGAATACTAAAAGTTTGAGGTCCAATATCAACCAGCAAGTCTATCTCCCTTTTGGATCTATCAAAAGCCTAGACTATAATAGAGCTTGGCTTAATTATAGTCGTGTCGATACCCAATAAGTCTAAGGTGGCAAGTGGGCAGACATTTAATGATGATCTATTGTCAATGAGGACTCTGGTAATGATTATGTCATTACTTCTTACCACTATAAAAAGTGGCTTGTGATGGTTACCTTCCTCACCTAATTCTTCAACTGAAAAAGAGATTTGTTCCATAGTGATGATAGAAATGATGATTAGTCCCATTTTCTCGATTAGCATTTCACGAGTGACCTTAACCTCCCTCAAGGTTCGAAATAAAGCTTCCCTATATAGTTCAGATGCCATCAACAAACCTATCAATGATATTTATGTAGAAGTCTTAGCAAGTTGATCCATTATTTTGTACACACTTGATTTGATCATCTTAGTAAAGGCAGACAACCCTTCTTCAACCTTAGCTATTCTATTACTCATCTCCTTTAACACATTCTTCTTCTTAAGATCCTTCTTTGGGTCATAGACCTTTAAAGATCAAGTAATTCCTCCTACTAGAGAACTTGATCTCTCCTAATTTTCCACCTAATAGTCGAACCAAGTGGACTTGTGGTTTTTTTGTGTTATTGGTACATGGAAAGTGTACCTTTTAGATTTCGAGGCTTGTCTATTCTTTTAGAACCCAAAAACCTTAAGCTTCCTATTTGAACCATTCATGTTGATGGCGAATTCTAAATTATCAGAAATCATGTCGATAACCGGACTGTAATTGGGCGAGGGGTTATTATTAACATTTGGAGCTACAGGTTCCACAAAGTCCAGTTCAACTGAGTCTTCATCGATCAAATCCTAGATCTTGTTTTTCAGTCTCCAACATGTATTGATCAAATGTCACACTTGCCTTATATGATACTTACATTTCTAATTATGATCGTAAACTCTTTGCTTGTATCTCTCACTAAGGAGGTCATACTGAATCAGATTATCCTTTTATAGCTTCTTAAAGATCTAACTTAGAGGAATCGGAATCCTAGTAAACTATCTTGGGGCCCTGTTGGCTTGAGGTTGGCATCTGAATTGCTGTTAAACCTAAGACGGATTTGCCGTAAAGGAGACTTGAGTTTTGGGCCTAACATTTGAATTCACTACGCTGACCATGGTTTCCTTAGGTTTATTGACTGCTAGCCTAGAAGTAGAGGATGAAGCAAATGGTCTTCAATCCGTAAGTTCCTAAAGTTTACTAGAGGAGATAGCATTTTCAATCCTACACCCTACTACTATTGCCTCCGTAAAACTAGATGAGGCTGGCCCAATCAAATGGGAGAAATAAGGCCTTTCCAAAGTATTGATAAAAGCTAAGGTTAGCTCATCATAGGGGTAGATACCCTTACAACTAGCAATCTCCATCTCTACTCATATTCCTTAAATGACTCATTGTTTTTCTTCCATAAAGCAATTAAATCCATCATAGTCGAGGCCTCCTCGATGTTGAACCTATATTATTCATAGAATTCCCTAGCAAGTTTCTCCCATGTGTTTATTTGATTTAGGTCAAGCTAGGCATATCAAGTCAAGGTTGGGCTTGATGGCTCTATACCATGAGTTGATCATATTAGACGTACTTGCCCATCTTTCTCACATATAGCCTAATATGAAACTTAGGGCAATCTCGTTCCATTATACTTCTCAAATTCTGATACATTAAACTTTTCTAGGTAAGCCTCAACATTATACGTAGAAAAATCAATAATCTTGGCTTGTTCAAACCCATTGTACCTCCTTAGTGCCTTCATCTTTTTTGCTATGTTGGGTCAACTTTCTTTCCAACTCCTTCAGTCTATCTTGGTTAGGCCCCATGTTAGCCGTCTTTGTGTTAACCGAAAATGAATATGTATTGGGCTCAAAGGTTAGGTTGACCTTTGGATAAACTCCCTCCAACTCTAATGAATCTTTTCGATAGTTATCCTTTGCTTTAGGGGGCTGGTGCCTCAATATTCTTCCCATAACGAACCTTAGAACTCTCTTTGTTGGATAGTGCTGTAGCTTAGAGTAGGGTAATGCTATCAACAAGAAATCTCATATGTTCTGCAATCTTTCCTATAGTTAGCTCCATAGAGTGAAACCTTAGCTCAATAGGATAATGATTTCTAAGTTGTTATTGTTGCTGTCATTTCCTTGAGTAACCATTCTCATTTGAGAGTAAGTTCTGATCGAACTTCTCCAAAAGACTCGGCGTTTGGGAGCTATGTTGAAACCTAATTAAAATATTTCACAAAATGTTAGCACAAATGTACTTTTTTTTTTAGATGAGAAAAGGATATAAATGAACATCATTTGAGAGTAAGTTCTAATCGAACTTCTCTAAAAGACTTAGCGTTTGGGAGCTATGTTGAAACCTAATTAAAATATTTCACAAAATGTTAACACAAATGTACTTTTTTTTTTAGATGAGAAAAGGATATAAATGAACAAATGCAAACATATAGGGCATACCAATGTAAAGAAATTTAAAATAGCAAGAGGCCCATAATATGGCAAAACATTTTTGTAGTTTACATCACTTATTCAAAAGAAAGAAAAAACAATTTCCTAAACGGCTATATTCTATTCTTCTTGTTACAACTAGGTTCAACTTGTACTTTCTTTTGTTTCTGAATTTTAGGAGCCTCTCTCTCCTTAATCTTATCATTAGCCTTCTTGAGTTATGTTTCTAAGGCCTTTATCTTCTGGTGATATTCCTCACAATGAGCCTTCAGTTCTTGCTCTCTTTCTCTTGCTTTCTCTAGTGTAGCTTCAACTTGGGCCTTCTCTTTCTCCTTTACTTCCTCCATGTCTTTCAACTTCTGAAGTTGGTGATATAGGAACTCTTTGGTTATTTAAGCCATACTAAGCATACCCTTGATAGTAGGAGTAGTCTTCCTCTTATACCAAAGAGACTTGATGCTTAAGAGTTTAAATACCTTGTCAGCTACCAAAACGTATGGGTCATAAAAGTCGAGTGAAATAGGCTCTAATAATGGCCTTCGAATTATATTTTGAATAGGCCTATTTGTCAAAAAGTACCTAGTGCAGATGTTGAAGCCAATTAAGGGTACTACATTGGAACTTTCTCATTCTTTCACCATTTTGTCACTTGACCACCATTTAGGTATCCAAAGTAGGTCCTCAGCTTTCATGCTCTAAAAATATTAGACCCAATAACTGGTAGTTATATTTTTAGATAACTGGATCCGTTCCTCAAAAGATTTGATGAGATCATACTATTGTATGAACTCGACCTAGTTAAAGTCAAGTTAATGGCTCCTCATATGACAAAATGAACTAAACTAGGATTAGAGCCACATTAGTCATCAAATCTCCATACTTCTTTCTTTTGAGGTGATTCAGTAAGCAGATTTGTTCAGCCAAGAGAGTATGCAAACCCTATAAATTTAGCTTCTCAGGGTTAAAGTTGAACCTAAGTACTATAAATATTTCCTTAAGTCAATAAAACCACATAAATTTAAAACCGATTTAAATTTTATTTCAAAACCTAAAATGATTATTTAAAAAAAAAATAGTATGCTATTTGAAATCCTAATCACATATGAAAACCATAAACTTTGCGTACACATAATTATAAAAGATTGAACCCGAATCTTAAAAAAAATGTAAATCTTAGATCGCATGTTTATAAAATCCAAACATTTACCTTAATACTAATAAAGATCTAGTTTGGTAAAAGTATCACTAAATACATGTAAACATGCAAAATCGCTTATGAATAATTAAGGATAATTCTAAATAATTATGAATAATTAATTTCAACCAATAAAATTAAGAAATTAATAATTGCAAATAAAACCCTATACCATTACATGTGGCGCCACCTATATATATATATGTGTGTATTTTATTTATTTCTTTCTTAATGAAAATTATTATTATTGTTGTTGTTGTTAAACATTATGATACATTATGTAATTTATTTAATTAAGTTTAATCAAACCCTAATCCCATTCACCATTTTACAAATTCCCTAGACTAATCTACACAATAACCAAAGCTTATCCAATTCCCTAGACCTAGATAAGGCACAAAATATAAACCAATCCCCTTTCTCTTGCTTATCACGCCTGCACAACATTTTCCCTTCCTTAAAACTTTTTTTTTTTTTTTTATTTCAAAATTCAAACCCCTCCCATTTGCTTACCATTCACGCCACTCACTTCCCCCTTTCATTTTCCCATTTTCTTTTCATCGTCTCTTACACAATAACACTCCAAAACACACTCTTATATTCCCCTAACTCAGCCAATACCCACACCCCTATACAAGCTTCCATTTCCTTCAATTTTCAACACACCTTCACCTCACTGTCCCTTCATATTTTTCACACTCCAAACTCTAAGTTCATAAGAACACCTAGGACGACCAAGGAAAAGCACGGAGTTTCTCGAGTTACAAGACCAACTCCAACAACAAGTAACCCAAAATATATATATATATATATTGTTTTCTTTCTTTCGAATTTTCTACTTGTAATTTTTTTTTTTTTATGTATTTTGTTAGTCTTGTATTTAAAGTCTCATGTGTATATTTTAGGCATTTTTTTTTTTTTTGGTTTGGGACGAATTGTACATCTACTTGACTTAGTATATGTAAAACAAGGTAAGATATATGCATTGAAGTGTACGCTTCTTTCCTCTTTTATTTTTTTGCATATTTTTCTTTTTTTTTTTAGAATATTAATTTATGTATCTATATGCACAAAAAATATGTCCTTAAGTGTATATATATATTTTACAAAAATTGTTTATATATAAATATATATAGTATGAAAATTATACATACATATACTTGTGTGTGCAGATCTAGGCGTATTATATACATTTGTATATATATAAATGTATTTTATTTTCGAGTTTTAAGTACTATATAATATGTATATTACATATATAGGGGCACACAATTATATCCGAATAATATATATATATTAGTATTTTATTTCCTAAAAATATGCCTAAATACGAAATATATATTTTTTTACTTTTTCATTATTTTGGGTTGGAAGTAACATATACCATATTACATGTATTTAGGTGAATCATTCTGAATATATGTATGTATATTAGTATTATGTTCCGAAAATATATTATAAATATGAAAAGTATAAATAAACATATAGATACATGTACTGATATACACGCCTGCACATTGTATATATGTATATTTTTCATTTTCACTTTTCTGGGTTGAAAGAAACATATATAATAGTAGAAGTATTGTTTGTGCATAATTTAAATATAATGTGTATACAAGTATTATTTTTTTTTTAAATACACTATAAAATATGAAATATATATACGTGTATGCACGACCATGACCTACAATAGGGTTACTATTTTTTTTATTTATTGTTATTTAATTATTTTAGCATAACATATTGTTGAGCTCGGATTTTTAAAAAATTTTAACCTTTTTAAATTCTTAGTTTATAAAATGTTTTCACCTAATATAAATTGCTCAACAAAAGAATTTAAAAGAAAAGATTTTTTAAAATGGAGTCACTGCTACCAAAGTTGGAAAAAGGAAAATTACAATTTATCGAGTAAACTAATTTTAATTTTCAAGAAAACACTAATTTTTTAAAAATCAAGATTTGGATTAGGGGATTTTTGTTTAAAATGATAAAGGCTACTAAAATGAGATATTCTAAATAAAAGGGTTGAAATAATAACTAATTAGAATATATAGAGGAAAGGAATTTTTTTTTAAAGCTAAGGTCAAAAGGAAAAAAGAAAACAAAGATTAAGAGAAAGAAAGGAAAAGAAATAAATATTTTTTATTTAAGTTATCATAAGTTTTTATGTACTCATCATTCGAAATTAAGTAATACGTAATTTTTTTTTTTAAAGAATTTTTTGTTATAGGTTAGTGTCTTTTGTTTTTTTTTTTTTTTCAAAAAAAAAACTTTCACTTTAAATGATTATATTTTTTTTCAAATAAAGCTTTTCTTAAAAAAAAAAAAAGAACAGGAAAACAGTTTCACTTTTTCTAAAGAAAAGAAAACTTTTTTTTTTTTTTTGCAACAATGAATAAAAAAAATTACTCTTTCTTCTTGAGTAATATCTTTTATTATTTAAAAAAAAAACTTTAATTTAAGTCAGAATACTTTTACTAAAAAAAAAAATGAAAGGAAAGTTTTAAAGGAAGCCTCTTTTTCATTTGAACAACAACTTTAAAAGAACTCTTATCTTTAAAAGGTTTAAAAAATAAGGAAAAAAAAAACCAAAAGGTTTGAAAAAAAAGATTCACATAAAAGAGAAAATTAAATAAAGCAATATATTTTTTTTTTTTTTTCAAACTATCAGAGAAGAGGTTTCTATTGGAATGAGAGGAGGAAAGAACACACACCTAATTTTCACGCAAGTCAACTATAATCCACAAAAGCTTCTTCAGTAATTTACTGTGGACGTCAAACTTCGAGACCCGTTCTGATTAACTTACCTTGGTTAAGACAAGGACTGATTTCGAGCACGGAAAATGAGAATTCCAGAAAGTCGTAAAAATAGGAGTGTCAAGGACAAAGCTTTAACAATGGGGAAAAGGAACCCTAGGTGAGTTGTTTTGATGCTGGGATTGGAGGATTATAACAGTAAAGCGATTTCTCTACTGCTGATTGGTGTGATTGATGGTGAGTGAAGATGGTTTAAGTCAGTAGTGGAGTTGTGAAGGAGTGATGGAAGGAAATTGCTAAAAGCTTTAATGAAGGGATTATACGATGGAATGGCACTGCTTTGAGAGTTTATAGATGGGGTTTCTTTCGAATGATCCTCCCTTTTTTCCTTGGAGGAGTTTGACTATTTATAATCAAATAAGGATGTAGAAGATAAACTTCAAAGCCACCATGGATGAACACGTTGGAGGAAATGGACTTTGAAAATTGTTCAATCAGTGGCATCGCAAAATAATCCTAAGTCCATTAACTGTTTTAAATGGATTAGGATTTGTTTTAACCGTAGATTAAAAGCTTAATTTATGTCAATTTTTTAATTGAAACGTACGGTTAAACTTGTGATAAGCATAGTCGGAATTCAAATTTTAGACTCCAACAATCCGCATGAAGTTTTTAATCTAAGGTTTCAAAAGAAAAAATATTGGTGGGAATGGATTTAGGATCTTGATTTTTGTGAATTTGGATTGACAGAAACAACATTCAAGATATGAGGAAATGAGGGAGGCCAATTGCTATTACTGTTTCACCATTTTTTTTTGGGAAGAATGTCCGTACTTGGGCTATTCTTCGACAAGGAAGATAGTGACCACATGCTAGTCACGTATAAGGGGAAAAAAAAAAAGTGCACTTGCGCTGTTGTTGAAGATCAGACCCAGGTTCTCACTGTTGTAGGCTTAACCTCCTTACCACTAGGTTGATTGGTGCTATCTTGTTTTTGGTTGCAACTAAAATATTATGAAGATAAACGCCCTAAACCAATAAAGAATTGATACGAAGTCTTTTATTTTATTTGGGCAATTTATTATTTTATTTTATAAGGACAAAAATAGGATGTCGACATATATATATATATATATTAATATTATAAACGAAAATAAAAATTACCGAAATTAGAAAGATCCTTCAAGAAAGCCTAGAAAGTGTCACGTCAACCCCCTAAAATAATCTGACCCTAAACTACATTTTATGAAAAATGATGATAATAAATAAATTTGGAATGATTACTAAGATAATAATTAGAATAGTTAATAAATTAGGGCCTAAAATTGTGAAATAATGAAAATAGTGCAAAATGGATTTTATGGCTCATAGGAAAAGACCCATATTAGATTTGACGCAAGAAGAAAAAAGTGTACATAATTTTTACTTAATTAAATTAAAAGTGAAAATGTACAAACAAGTTAAGGCCCAATTCGAGCTAAAAAATAAAATCTTCGCTCAAAATTAAAAATTATCAGCGACACTAAAATTTTAGAAAATTTTTTAGGTCTAGACATAATAAACTTAAAAGCACAATAAAGAATCCTAAAAATTTTAGATAGGCCCAATAGAAATAAAATAGATAAAGGATAGGCCCATGTAGTTTTAGGCCACTAATAAAATTTAAGTAAATCCCAATTAACAAAATCAATAAGAAAATCCCATAAAAATAATTAAAGAGTAATTGGGAAAATAATAATAATAATAAATTTGTAGCCTATCGAGCTAATAACTGAAATGCGGGTCTTCACTTTCAAAACAAACCTCGCTATGTAAAACTACATTTGAAAATAATAAAGATTGATTATAAGATTATAAAATGAAAATGTTATATGTGATTGAAAATTTAGGTAAAACCAAGAAAAATAGGTAAAACGATTAAGTTACTCAAGTAAATTGATCCTATAAATATATAATTAGGATAGACCTCTAAACAAATAAATAAATATCTCAAACGTAACTATTTACAAAAACATATATATCTATACATATATTTCCTACAAATGGAAACCAATAAATACATATTATAAGGTATGAATGAGTCATAATCGTATGAAGTAAAATTATACGGAAAATTGTAGTTCTGTAAATATTCTATACATATATATACCAAAGTCCAAACATTTTTTAGGAAGATATGCTTCTATATGTATAAATTATCAAATCTATAAAATGTAATGACTATAATATAATAATACAAGACAACAGTAATAATAACAAATAATAATGATAATAATAATAATAATAACTATAGCAATAATAATAATAATAATAATCATAATAGTGATGGTGACAATACTTATATAGGATCATACACTTACAACAATTAAAAACGACTATATATACCAATACATACATATGCAATATGTTCTAATAATAATAACAATATATGTTTAGGGTGAAGTTTTAATAACCCAGTTATTGAATTAACGACATAATTTCAATGTTTTCTTATAAATCTTTAATAAGTTGTATTGTATTGAGTAATAATGTCTCTTGTTTAGCCCAATAAATAAGTTAAAACAATGTTTACGCTATACTTAGTTTATAGCAGGGAGATGAGATAAACTACAATAGATGTTTAGTTAACTAAGAAGCCTAGCTTTTCCAAAAACTTATAAATCTTATTATCTTTTAGGTGACTCAGCTATCAAGTTTTGGAAATCTCAAGGACCTGTAAAGTGGACAATAATTTAGATGAGGAGTTCTAATAACTTACTATCTATTTATTCTTTCTACTTGCTTGTTGTTTTACTGGTTGCTATTTTTTTTTTTTTTTTGTGTGTTTGAATTATTGTTTTGCCCTGTTTGTCATTATCCGTATGATTGCCTCCTCAAATCGATAAATATAAATATCTAACCAACCGATTATATTTGTTGCATGTCTATGACTCAACTGGTATATTTATGAAAAGTACTAACTTTATCAATTTTTGAGAAAAGTATTTTTGGAAACCTTTTTCTGGTCTTAAACAAATTCGTATACAACTTCTACGAAGGCTCATAGTGCCCGTTGATGATATTTTTGTCATTAAGGCAAGCTAGCAGAGTATCTCTAATTTATTGATAGTGAGGAGACTTACATAGTTTAGCTCGTAGGACCTTAGATTGGATATATTGATATTAAGCCCATGGGGCCTTGCATATGATCCATTGATAGTGGATGGCTCTAGTTAAAGTCCACCTATTTAAATTGGTATTTCTTTTTCGACTAAGATAATAGTTAAGTGTCATTTGAAGGGGTGATGCCCCTAAGTAACCTCATACGAATAAAGTGAGGTGCCCCGTAAGAGTAAGCATGAGGAGTACGGGGACAATCAACGTGTAGACAACATAAATCTACACCTTCCATGGTTTTAAACTCCTATGGATCTATTTCTAGCATTCATTGTGTACACATCCATTTTATGTGTAGATAGACTAACATATGTGCTAATAATATTTGATAACTTACTTAAATGGTAATGGTAAGGAACAAACTCACTTAGTTGTAGTTTACTCATTCCCCTATAGTTTCTTTTGCAGGTCCATTTGCATTGGGATTGAGATAAGCTTAAGTGCAAAGTGAAAATCCAAGTTATGTAAGATAAAGCTAGATTTAGTTGAGAAACGTATAACCAGTATAGGAGTACCCTATGTGAAAAGTATTTGTATGTTAAGGTTCTAGATCATTTAGTAATTGTTGCAATTTATAAAATTGATTTACCCTATCTTATTATTCGGTAAGGGATACTAACTCTTTGCAATTCAATAGATTGTGGTCTATTAATTATCCATAGTTATTTATAGTACCCCTTAAGATCTAGGTGATAAAACTCTAATTATTGAGACACCTTTTGGTGCAGTGGTTTAAAGCATATCGAAACTCTGAAGTTAAGCATACTCAGGCTAAATGAATCCTAAGATTGGTGACCGCTTTGAAAGCTACTGCATTAAAAGACAAAACAATACAGGGTACTATGTCAAAGTTGACAATACCTCAGTAAGAGGAGTTTTGATCGAGTCATTAAAGGTGGTATCGAAGCACTCTACCAACCGAAAGGCCGTATTCTTTACCTAATAGTGATCTTGAACTTATGTAATGAAATTGATAAAGATGTTAGATCTTTAAGAGGGGTGGATTGTAATACCCCTTAAGAACTAGATAATGGAACTTTAATTATCGAGGTGCCTTTTAGTATAACAGCTTAGAGCAAATTGAAACTCCGAAGTTAAATATGCTCGAGCCAGTTTAATCCCAAGATGGATGGCCTCCTGGGAAGATGTTACACTAGGGGACAAAACTGTGTAGTGTACCACACTAAAGTAAACAATACTTCGATGGGAGAAGTTTCGGTCAAGTCATTAATTAGATAAAATCTTGCAATCTCTGATTTATAAGATAGTTGCTATATCATGGGTGTACACATAACAGAGTAAGTATATATAACTTCCCTTCAAGAAACTTAGCCACTTTCTACAACTTTAAAGTGAGCACAACGTTTCCCATATGGGGATAGGATAGCACTGAAGATCACTAAAATATAGACATTAAATCGGTACTAGTGCTAAGTCTCTTGATCTATACAAAAAATGTCCGCTTCTCTTTATAGCTCAACTCAGTAGAGAACTAGGCGATGATGTTGTTTATCCGAATTATCTTCCCTTGAACTAAGACCTAGTTTATCTCAACCTTTTTTACTCTCAATAGCTTGCTAAAAATTTTTGGTGTTGTAATTTCAAGGTCCAAGATGTAGACATCATCAGTAATAGTTGGAGCCTAGAGCAATTGGGAATATTCTTTGATGGTTGGACTCAACTGGTGTAGGCCAAAGTAAAATGCAATGACTTTGAGTTCCCAAAAGTATACTAAGGCCCGCATCAAAGCAATGTTTAGAATAATAGCTTGTAAGGACAATATAGGCCAAATCTTGCTCTTGATAAATTTTTGCCTATCTAGGTTAGAGAGCTAAAACCAAGTCTCAAGTGATTTCTAGTGTTTGTGAGGTAGATAGATATGAATCTCCTTGAAAGCAATCTGAGCTAAGCTAGCCATGTTTACAAAAAGTACAATTATAATCAAGCCTATTATAAACTTTACATGTTGTTTACAAGGAAAATTATGAGAATAATTACAAAGGAAGAAAGAAAATATAGGGAAATTACAATATCTTCACAATTGTAGTCTCTTTGTTTTATGTTTGCCACATTATGGATTCTTGCCAATCCTTTGAAACTAGGTTTCATGCATGTAAAAGGGTGAATTCTAAAGATCCTCAAGTTTTGTAATCTCATACATTTTTAAAGAAGTAATTCCTTAGTTACCTTAAAACTTAAGTAAGGTAGCCTGATTAACCTCGAAAAATGATTACCCCATAACATTTGAAGCTTATACAAAACCTCCTCACTAAGGTCCTAAGGTCCTAAGATGACTTAGCTCTGACAATATCTATCACACATTTACGGAGTCATTAAACTCTACCCTAACCACCAATAGCCCTTACCCTAACCCCCTTACCCCCTAGTTAAAACCCATAATAGTTGGAAATAAGGGTTAACACAATTATATACAAAAGATATTCACAAAAAGAATACAACTTAATATGGGCATTTTGAAAAATAATTCTAATTTTGGAAGGTTTTAAATGGCCAGCCTTCTTGACGTCGCCAATGGAGCCACTAAGCTATTGAGTCCTAAAATTTCATTTTTTTTTTTTTTTTCATTTTGCTTAATTTGGTTCAAACCAAACCCTATACTTATTTAGTTTAAACCCTCAACTAAAATTGAGAAAACCCAATTTCTTATTATTTAAAAAAAAAATTGGAGTTACCACCTGATAGAATCAAGAAAAAGTGATTAAATTAGAACCAATTAAGTGAATTTATTATAATTTAACCACTAGCCTATATTTTGAAAAATTTTTAAATAATCTTTCAAGAAACTAAATTTTCTTATATTGGAAGCTATTTTATTAAACTCAAATAGGTTCCATTTTAACCTTTCAAATTTAAATTTATTTTTTGAATCACTCATTTAAGAACAAAATTTATTCATAAGTAACAGTTGGAATTATATCTAATTACAAAATGAAAAGTTATTTACAAAAGGAGAAAAAATGTTTTTTTTTTCCATAATATAAGTCGCCCTATAAGTGTCTACATACCTACTAGTCATAATCAAATTTTCGTAGTTCATTTTTAGAAAATTTTATTAAGTTAGTTTATTTTAGACTTAAAAACAGTCAAGTTTACGTTTTAATTATTATTTTTTTTGTTATAAGAAAATTCTAATAGAAGTTTCCCAACTTGAGGCCATTTTCGTTTTGAAATTTCTAAAAGTCTAATTGTGGAAAAGAGTTCGTTATATTTTATTTTGAGAAAAATAAATTTCCTAAGTGAGAAAATTTTTATTATCTTTTATTATATATATATTTTTAAAAAATTTTAAATTACCAATTTTTGGAAAAGGGCCTATTATAGAGAAGTTCTAAAGAAACTTAATATTAGGAAAAAACTTTTTTTTTTTTTGTGAAAAAGAAAAATTTTTTAAGAGGAAAGAAAATTCTAAAAACCCTAACATTTTAAAAAAAAAATTGAAAATTTTCAATAAAAGAGGAAAACTATTTAGAATAATTTATTATTATTAGACATATAAAATAATTAATAAAACAAAAACACACAAAATAGTAATAATAATAATGATGATGATAATAATGATGCACTAACCTAAACGCATGAAATAGGGGGGATACGGTTTCAGTCGAGGCTCTGATTGAGTTAGACTCCTCCAGTTCAGGTAAGGCTCCAATCTTCAAATCAGATCACACTTGAACACACAATAGCAGTAGCACCTAGATTCGATTTTTACTAATTTCTTCACCAAAACAAATAGGAGAAACAATTTTGGTATGTTTCTCATTAGAATTTGGGGGTAGGGGGTAGACTCAACACCATGAGTTGTTTTGGTCATTTTAGGGGTGTTTAAAGTTGGTGGTGATGATGAATGAGGGTTAAAATGGTTGGTTGGTAGAGCAACTTGGGGTCGCAACTCAAGGAGATAACGGTGGATTGTCGGTTGCTAGTAGTGTAATAGAGCTAGTGTATGTATTGGTCTTAGTTGAAATCCACTAGAATGTAGCAATTCAAAGAGAGTGAAAGTGGTTGCAATTAGAGATAGAAAACTCAATTTGAGTGTGTTATTAAGTGTATGATCTATCCTTAACGTGAAGTGTAGCACCCTACTTATATTATTGGAGATTGGATTTAATTCAAGAAAGTGTGAAAATAGAAGATCATGATCATAGGGATCCAAGATGTTCTTGCTTAATTCATCTTCAAAACTTGAAGAAATTTTTTATTTGAATGATGAAAATAGTCAACAACATGTCTATGAACAATATTCATAGCTTAGATTTGAAGGAAATTGCCAAAAGAATCGGGTTTTGCGAAGTTCATTTAAGTATATTTATAACTCTTTTTTTTTCCTTTTTCAAGTTTGAATTAATCCGTGATTTAGAGAAACTAAGATGCATTTTTTGTTCCAATTTATAGTATACTATCTGTTTTTTTCAAAAACGTAAGACTTGGGTTGATTTCTAAAAATATACAGTTGGAATATGGGTTGAAAGTGAGGGTTGTGAAAAGGGTACTTTCCTTTTTTATTTTTTGCAACTTCATGAATTGCAAATAAGGAAAGGAAGAAGATAGAAGTATGGATTGTGTGCTACGTGCTTCTAGGGCACATGTAGCACATGTGCCACACTAAAATAAAAAAGGGCACGTAACTTAGCCTAAATGGGCTTTGCCCATTTGTATTTTAGCCTAGAAGGGTCTAATTAAATGAAGCCGATCCCAACTTATGCGCCCCCAACACCCCACACCCCCCCCCCCCCCACCTCCCTTTATTAATAAAAAATAAAAACAAATAAATAAATGAACAAAATAAAATAAATATTAAACCTAGGTTCAACCAAAAAACTAACTCGAATTGGTCAAATCATAAACATGCTAAAAATAAATAAATAATTTTGAAAACACACTTAATTTAATAAAATAAGAAGACTATTTGGTACATTCTAACATCACTAAAAACATGCTTAATTTGAAAGAAAAACTAAAATTGTAAGGAACAAAAAGAGGATGGCTATAAAAAGTACTTTGGGTTCAGCTCTTGAATACTAAATACAAGAGATTGAACAACAAAGCAATTCATAGAAGTAAGCAAAGCCGTTCTCATATTGCAAGAGAATTTGAGAATCTACTTCCTGATTCAAATCCCTATAGATGTGTTATTTAGTAATGGTAGAAGAGCTAGTTTTTGGTTTGACTCCTAGAGTTGAATTGGGCAAGTAACATCACTTATTCAAGCACCACTCACTGAATCAAGTATTAAGCTTACTATTTGGGACTATTGATCCTCAATACACTCGTAAGATGATTCTAAAATTGGTTTATGTTTATCTAACATTCCTTTTAAGTATATAGGTTCACTAAGTTTGAACTTTAGAGAAAAGGATGAAAGGATCCTAGACTCTACCTTTAGAAGAATTCCTACATCAGAAGGCACTCACCAAGCTTTGGTTAATACGGAATGGACAAGCATCAAATGGACTTAGATTTGGAAAGCTAATTTCCCTTGAAAAGTTAAAATCTTCCTTTGGAGATTAGCACATTTCTCTCTTCCAATTGCTTTCAACTTATCCTCTGGAGTATAACTCAATTAGCTCCCTCTCCAAGATGTGGAGAACAAAATGAAACTCACATACATGTCTTCCTCCTTTGTCCTCGTGTAGCAGATATTGTAAGCTCATGGTAATTCATTCCCTACCAACATCCCATTTCTAAAGATTCTTTCCTTCGATGGATTAAATCAAATTGCCACCTGCAGAAAAGGGATTTGGTAAACATGTATCCTTCATCTTCTTTCATTTTTGCCGTCATGTTGTAGAAACTATGGCATCAGAGGAATCAAATTTTGTTCACCTATAGTAACTCCCAAGAGAATATAAATCAATTTATCCGAGCAACTGCTTGTGAGTATTGGGCATATTCAAAAGCTCCAAGAAGGCTTCACAAAATTGAGAATTTAAATCTCTCTTGGAGCCCTCCAATCAAAGGGTGGATCAAATTAAACACAAATGGATCCTTCTTGGCGTCCAAAAACCAAGCAACAATAGAAGGAGTTCTAAGGGATTCCAACGGGAAATGGATTTATGTTTTCGCAAAAAAAGTCGGCTCCATGGATATCTTGTCAATAGAACTTTGGGCACTATAGTGGGGACTTCATTATTGTTTTGAACTTGATCTAATGTAGAAATTCATTTTGATTGGTCAAGAGCAGCTAGTTTATTTAGGGATTATTCTAACCATTATTTTTTGTATCACAATGTTGTTAATGCCTGTAGGGAAAAGCTATCCTGCCAGAAGTGAAAAATTGAAGTTGTTCCAACGAAACTTAATTTTGTTGCAGACGCCCTTACTGGCCAAGCTTAGGATGCTGATCACGCTGATGCTATTTTCTCTTTTCCTCCTGTTTTTTTGCTTTTCTATTTTGAAAAAACGACTTTGTTTCTTTGGATTTGTGTAAGGAGATGAGAACTCCTGTTAATATTCCCTTTGCTAATTGTTGGATGCCCAAGTTGGGTGAGACTCAAGAAGCATCAAGCTCCAACTTTTGTATCTAGCCTGGTGCTAGATTATCTATACATATTTTGCTAGTAATACATCTTTCCACCGGTTAAAAAAAAAAAAGAAAAAAGGAAAAAGAGAAGAGACCAATACTGCAATCTAGAATATCCTTTATTTCTTACTAATTCTGAAACAACATAACAATATATATATATATATATATATGTATATATATATGAATACCATGATAAGCAATATATGCTCAACCCTTGACTCTCTCGTTCCAGAGATAGTGGTAGTAATATATGAAGATTCAATACTGATTAGGCCAAAGAAATGTCCCCATAGCATATACCCTCTTCTCGTCAAGTGTTCCATCGTAATTGAGTCCATATTCTTTAAGAAGCACGTCCACTTTCCACTCCTCCATCTTCTCGTAATCCTCCCTTTTGTACTTAGGATAATGAAGAGGCATTTGGAAATTTGCATCAGAGGGGACCATGTCCTTCTTAGAGTCATCCTTAACTTCTTGAAGCTTGAAGTTCACCTCTTCATGGGCACGTTCTGGATCCCCAGGATGCCTTACGAGGTTTCTAGTGACATCTTGGTACCCTAAAGCATGACGAACCGAGTGAAAAAGCCACTGAAAAGTAGCCATCTCTTTCTTTTAGTTTTTCTCTCTATCTGATGAATAGAGAATTTTGAGAACTAAGAAGATCGTACTATTCAAATTGGGCTGTGGCAATATCTTTGAGGTCGCTCCACGTTCTTATATAGCGGGCAATAATTCATGAAAGAACGAAAATAACGAAACTTGTGAATAAAGAAATAATGCTGATTTAACCAAGTTCTATCCTCCATTCTCGTAGTTATTATAATTGTATTCGAAAAAAAGAAAAACTTAAAAATATCTATGAGGGTTAAAAATAAATTAAAGCCTCTTTATCTTCCCATAAAATTATTTTTTTTCATAAAGTATATTTAAAAAAATGAAAAGCTCTTTTTTTTCCCCTAAATAAGTACAATGATAAGTAGGACTTTGGATCCGATGATCCATCTAATTGCAAACAGATTAAAAAGACCTCGATTAAGAGGATTATTATTTAGACTCTTAATCAATACCCAGTCGAAAAAGTCTAGAACGTTGATTTTGGAATTGTTCATATAATTAATTGGATTGATAATGCATACGTCGAGATCATATTGGTAATTTAATTCCTTGTGCTTGGAAGTACTCCCAAATTATGATTTCGTAAGGGACGTAAGTCGTCTTGTATGTCCGTTAATGTGCCGTGTGATGTGTAACGGACCCCACCTATTCAATCATGTTCGGTGGCTTACGGTTTAAGAAAGGACACTACATATATGATCTTGCCTTAAAGAACGTATTTCAACAATCCTCTTGAGTTATTAATAGGGTTTTTAATATTTTCCGAAAACTGAGTATAACTTCATTTATAAAAGATGAGAAATTTTCGTATTTACTATTGAAATTAATAATATTATATAATTACAAATTATTTTAAAAAATTACCACAATCTTCTTATTATGTTACATCTTAAAAATGTGATATTATTATTTTTGCTTATGTATTGTATTTTTAAGACATGATATTACTATTTGTAACTATGTTGCATCTTAGTGTATTTGTACCAATACGATATAATGATGGTGCACAAAAAGTAATGGTACAAATACTAATGTCTTATTTACAATATGCGAGATAATAAAAGTATTTTTGTAATTTTATTATATGATTTATAATTATATAATTTTTCCTTTTAAAGTCTGTAGATATGTATTGTACCTTTGTAGATACTACTATCCTCAGCAAATCTTCGGTATAGAAAAGATTATGATGTGACCACATCTAATAAATGTCTCAAGATAAACTATTATAAATAGATTTGAAGTAATTCTTGGATTTCTTCCTTTTGTCAGCTTTTTTGCTCGAATGTGATTATCACAGGTAGCTTCAAACTCTTCACTATAAAGACGTGTTCCAAATGATCTCTTAATTGTTTTGGCTCTAACGCCGATGGCTTCTTTTTAGAGGATATTAACCTAGAATCCTTCGGCCTATAAAGTGATTTAACCCCTTTCTTGTCCACAATGGGTTCATGAACTTCTATTTAAATTACCACTTTCACATGATTAGGGTTTTTCACCATCTTGTCATCTCACTTTTGCAAGCAATTGTCTGAGACATCTTTGATAAGCATTTCCTACACATATGTAAGTATAACGACATCAGTAGTATCAACATTATGACATATGTCCTTTAAGTCAAGAAATTTGTTCATTGCCTTTGAAACCTTAAAAACTATTTCTTTATCTCCAACTCTTAAGATGAGCTTACGCTCACTAACTTCAAAAACAGCCCTAGTAATAGCTCAGAAAAGTCTACCTAAATAAGTGGTGTTGATAGTCAGTTTTCATTCATCTGATATACTCATTCATTTGGGCTGCTGATAGGTCGGGTAATCGAATCTCTCGGCATACCACTGGATAGATGACACATAGCATTTCTACTAAGTAGCACAAATCTATTCCTGATTTGAATTTAAGTCTATGGCGTAAACGGTTATTACAAGTACGGTTATATTACATAACTGCATGCTCTCCCCACATGTTAAGGAAGATGTCAAATCAAGAAGCTTCCACATGTCTTAACAATTATTTCGACAGCTACCTTAGACACTATGACCTTCTATAAGTATTGGAAAGAAACTCTATAAAGGGGCTCTAGTACTTTTTACTTGTAATTTTCCATACAAAGTCACCCTACTAACTTAAGCATCTAAGTGATCATACCGGACTAGCCCCGGTACCAAGCATTTCGCTTTCTTTTATAGGATTTTCCCTCATCCCAAAAT
Organism: Lumnitzera littorea; assembly: GCA_024138015.1. Lineage (NCBI taxonomy): Eukaryota > Viridiplantae > Streptophyta > Magnoliopsida > Myrtales > Combretaceae > Lumnitzera > Lumnitzera littorea. The sequence goes on from JAMXBB010000008.1 coordinate 90,343,167, forward strand.
TCACCAACAACATTTGGTACCGTTTGTTTTTTCCTAAACATACCCATATGGCTAAAACAAGAGTATATAAGAGTATAGGTGTTGATACTTCCTCTTAACACCCTGAAGGAGGGAGTCAGCATACTAATGAGCAGCAATTGGCTAGGCTCGAGCAACTTTGCCTTGACTTAGCCAAAGAAAACCACGAATTAAACAAAAGACACAAGCAAATCCTTAACCTCTCCTATAGTAATATCCACCCAAACTTAATCCAAAACAAAGACCAAGACCACTACGACGCTGAACATAGCGATGATTCAATTTATTCACCTGAGTTGTAAAAAAAGTAAGCCAAGAATACAATAAGACTTTTAGCTCCTACTTTTCAAAAGAATGACAAAGGCAAACAACTATAGCAGGTGCACCATACGAGTCCTTCGCATATCAGCACCTCTACTACCCCAAGCAAGTAGTTCTAAATTAAAAAGAGTCCCTTTGTTCCAAAGATTTTGGAGGAAGTGATACCTTGGCACATCAAGTTGCTACAGTTTGAGACTAATGAAACAAAGGACTCCGAAGACCACCTGGAGTACTACCGTACATTGGCCAAGTTGCATGGTTTGAGTAATGCAGTAGCCTGTCAAGCTTTTCCTTCAACATTAAGGAATGCAGCCAGCACATAGTTCAAACATTTGAAGCCAAATACCATTTCTTGTTTCGATGAACTAGCAGAAGTATTTGTTCAATACTTTCTTATAAGAAAACTTCCTATTAAGGATTCTTCAATCCTTAACATCATCAAACAAAAGTCTGACGAGTTAATCGGGGACTACTTAGCCAGATTTATGGCTGAGATGGTTCATATCCTAGAATTGGATATGAGTATAGCCCTATTGAGACTTTTTCAAGTCTTTCGCAAAAAATAAGCTAAAAACTTTCACCGAGTTTAAGGTTAAAGCCACCTCATACATATGTTAGGAAGACAACATAAAGGCACAACGAGAGCCCGATTAGAGCAGAGGAGATGGAAAGAATGATAAGCGAAAAATTGCAAAGAATAGACTTGGTACGGAAAATGACCATAGTTCAGATGCCAAGAGGAAGAGACCAAGGATCCCGACATACTCATTCTATACGCTTATCAATCGTCCAATTTCGGACATTTTAATGGAGGTACGTAGAGAGAGAGGTGTCCTCCAATGGCCAAAAAGAATAAGAAGGAATCCCTTAAGGAAAAACTCCAACAAATACTATGATTTCTACCATCACAAAGGTCACAATGCAAATGAGTGCATTCAACTCAAGAATGCAATTGAAGATACGATCTAACATGGGTACTTGTGTAAGTTCTTAGCACATAATGCTGAGAATATTGAGATACCATCTCAAAGTAGACGTAAGGAGCAAGACAATGACATACAACCAACATCAGGCGTAAGAGATGTAAGGGATGTAAATTCTAGCAAAACACCCATGGAGTGATCAACACCATTGTCAGCGGACCTACTATAAGCCAGTCGAGTTCTTCGAACTCAATTAACACTAAGAATTACGTTTGCAATATTCAAGGCAAAAAGGTCAAGATCGAAAATACAATACCTTTTAGAGAGAAAGATTTTAAGGGCATCCAAAGGCCGTACGACGACGCACTCGTCATTAATGCAAGAATCACGAACTTCGAAGTCAAGAAGATTCTTATTGATATAGGAAGTTTGGCCAACATCATTTTTCAACATGCCTTTGACCAAATGAGGCCTAAGATCAAATTGCAACTACGGTCTTATAAGTATAATCTCTATGCCTTTAATCAACCCATCCAAGTAGCCAGAGTCATTTCTTTGCTAATACAGATTAGCGATGACGAGCATGTTGTAGAAGATAGAGTGGACTTTCTCGTCATCAAATGTTGGTCCTTGTATAACATGATAATGGGACAGTCGTATCGACATCTATTTAGCATTGTCCCTTCAATTGTACATCTTAAAGCTAAGGTTCCTACTCTTACAGGGGTTGGTGTATGCAAAAGGAAGTAGTAATTAGCACGATCCTTGTATATAAAGGCCATGAAATGAGAAGAAGTATTTTAGGTTAAAACCTATCCGGAAGGTAAGTCAGTTAACATCGAGAATGCCAAGAGTGATACTAAGGAAATTCCTTTAGGGGACGACCTACGGTAAACAACAAGAATTGGGAAACCCTTGTCAGCAAATACTCGGTAAAGTTTGATCAACTTCTTGTAAGCTAACGTTGATGTGTTAGCATGGTCTCCTACAAACATACCATGTATCCTAAGAGAAGTTATGGTATACAAGCTCCAGATTGATCCAAACGTAAAGGTAGTCCAACAAAAGAAGAGGCATTTTACACTAGAGAGACAAGCAGCAATAGAGGAAGAAGTCCAGAAGTTATTGAAGGTAGGATTCATCCGGAAAGAGTCTTATCTGACTTGGCTAGCCAATTGTGTACTAGTTAAGAAGTCTAACGGCAAGTGGAGAATATGCATAGACTTCACGGATCTTAATAAGGCTTGTCCCCAGGATTGTTTCCCATTACCAAAAATTAATCAAATGGTAGATGCAACCACTTAACATGTGTTACTTTCCTTTATGAATGCTTTCTCTAGTTATAACCATATCAAGATGGACGAGGATGAAGTTCACATGTCTTTTGTTACTAATTTTGCAACGTATTATTACATAGTGATGCCCTTTACGCTCAAGAACGTTGGCGCAACATACCACATACTTGTTACCAAGATGTTTAAACTCCAAATTCACAGAAACATTGAAATATATGTTGATGACATGATTATGAAGAGCGTAAAAGAAGATTGGCATCTTGCCGACCTAGAGGAGACGTTTGCTACATTAAGGAGATGCAGCACGAAACTCAATCCATAGAAATGCATCTTTGGTGCAACAATAGGGAAATCACTCAGGGACATGGTTACTTAATGTGGTATTGAGGCCAATCTGAGGAAGATTAAAGCCATAAGGAATATGAAATCACCTTATATGGTCAAAGAAGTGCAGGAACTTACTGGGCGAATTGCTGCCCTTAACAGATTCATGTTAAGAAGTGCAAATAGGTGTGCAAAATTCTTTAAAATTCTAAAGAATCTAAAAGAATTCAACTGGATTGACGATTATGAAAAAGCTTTCAACAAGCTTAAGGAATTTCTTGCATCACCCCCAATACTCTTAACACTTGTTCCTAGAGAAAAGTTATTTTTGTATCTATCAATTAGCTGCCAAGTTCTTTCCTCTATACTGGTCTAAATTGATGACAAAGAGCATTAACCCGCTTACTAGTGAGTTACAATTGGGAAAGAGCTTTTAACAAGCTTAAGGAATTTCTTACATCACTTCCGATACTCTCGACACCCATTCCTGGAGAAAAGTTATATTTATATCTATCAATCAGCTATCGAACTCTTTCCTCTATACTAGTCCAAATTAACGGCAAAGAGCATCGACCCATTTACTACGTGAGTCATGTTCTGTAGGGGCTAAAGTTTCGGTACACAAAGATTGAAAAATTTGTATTAGCAGTAGTTCTCTTGACAAGAAAGTTGAAATTGTATTTTGAAGCTCACCAGATCATTATTCTCACCAATCAGCCATTACAACAAGCATTGCAACGACCTAATTCTTGAGGGAGGATGATGAAATATACCCTAGAACTCAGTGCCCATGGTATACAATAAAAACCAAAAACGGTGCTAAAGGCCCAAGTATTGGTGGATTTTATAGTCAAATTCACTATTAAGGAAGATTGTGTAGAGGTAGCCAAGAAACCTATCTGGTTCCTTTATGTCAATGGTTCTTCGACACGAGAAGGAAGTGGTCTAGGCTTAGTTTTTCAAGGCCCCATAATGTCAAAGTTTATTACGCTCTAAAATTTGGATTCCAAGCCAATAATAATGAAGCAAAATACGAAGCTCTAATTGCCAGATTGAAACTGGTAAAAGAAATTGGTCTTGAAAAACTCAAAGTGTTCTCTGATTCCTAACTGGTGGCAAATCAAGTCACCGAAAGTTATGCGGCAAGGGAAGAAGAGATGAGCAAGTAACTATTGGTAGTACAAATGCTCATAGAAAAATTTTAATCTTTCTCCATTCACAAAATTCCGAGAAGCAATAATACTATGGCCAATAAGTTGTTAAAGTTGGCCAGTATGGCATTCCCTAAGCTGAGTAAGAAACTTTTCATTGAGTTTCTTCCATATAAAAGTTTATCCACTCGCTCGTAGAGCCGTGAGTTGGCTCCTTGCCCGAAAAAAGAATCATGGATGGATTCCTTAGTGAAGTATCTAAAAAATCGTACTTTCCCTAACGACAAAAAAGGAGCGCAAAGATTAGCTTATTAGGCCACAAACTACACGATGATTGATGGTCGGCTATATAAGCATAGCATATCTCAACCTTACCTTCAATACCTTTCTCCAAGAGATGCCCAAAAGGTGTTATCTAAGCTACATGGTAGCATATGCAGTAACTACGTAAAAGTGCAAACACTGTATATTTAAGCACTACAACTCGACTATTACTAGCCAACTATGAGAGAAGATGCAAAGGATGTTGTCTGGCACTGTCCATAATGCCAGAAGCACAAGTCACTGAGTAATGCACCTACGATCGAGTTTTGTAGCTTGACTAGCCCTTGGCCATTCGCCTAGTGCAGGCTAGACATCTTTGAACCCTTTCCAAAATCTACTGCCCAACAACAACTCGTCATTGTTGCCATGGATTATTTTACCAAATGGGCCGAGGCTGAGGCAGTGGCAAAAATCACCGAACAGAAGGTGGAAGTGTTCATTTTTGGTTCCATCATATTAAGATTTGGAGTTCCTCACACAATAATCACAAATAATGGCCCACAGTTTGACACCAATAAGTTTCGGGCATTTTGCGAGAAGTATAATGTTTGCCTCAACTACACATCTCTAGCATACCCTCAGACAAATTGACAAGTCGAAGCCGTCAACAAGATCATATTATATGGCTTAAGAAAGAAAGTAAATCAAGTTAGGGGGAGATGGGCAAAAGAACTGCCAAACATCCTATAGGGATATAGAACCACTCATAGAACTATGACGAGAGAGACACAATTTAGGTTAGCATACGGTACTGAAGCCGTATTGCCGATTAAACTGGACTTACCTAATCTACGAATGCATAATTTTGATGTTATGCTTAATCAAGTTAAACTAATAGTGAATCTGGATACTATTGATGAAATTCGAGATATTGCAAGAGCTAAGGTCACGACATACCAGTATAGAGCGACAAGGAATTACAATCAAAAAGTGAAGCACAAGGTTTTCTAACCTAGAGATCTAGTTTGCCGTAAGTTGGAAGCTACTAGTGCGCAAATGAGTTAAGGAAAGCTCGGCGTGAATTTGGAGGATCCAGGAAGTCATTGGCGAAAGGGCCTATCAACCAGAATAGTTAGATGGATCTATCATCCCTCAAGCATAGAACGTTGAGAATCTGAAATTATATTTCAATTAATCTATCAAATGATTTTTATCACCACTCATTTGGCGACAACCAAATTGTTTGTAAGACTATAGTATTTATTTATGAGAACTATATTTGAAGTCTCATTAGACTGCACTGCAAATGAACTGATTTAGGTTCTAGCCTAATGCAGTTAATGAACTATACAAATTAACCTTATGGCCGGGTAATGTAGCTAGTCCATGCCTCAAACAGCTAACAAACTATCTATAAAGACATATAAAATGGGCGTGTGAAATAAAACATGCCAAAAGATAGTTAGGCATGTGAAATAAAATATGTTAATAAACAAATAGCATATGAAATAAAACATGCTAAGAAATAACTAGCGTGTGAAATAAAACATATTAAGAAATAACTAGCGTGTAAAATAAAACATGCTGACGAATAAAAGCGTGAAACAACACATGTATACCATATACACTATAAAAGTACAGTATGTAAAATAAAACTTATTGGAGACTCGTATGAAAAGTATTTTTTGTTCAATAAGGGTTATAAGCACTCAATACTGTATTAAAGATATTTCAATTGATAATTACACAAGAATGCAATGGGCTAATATAATAGAAATCCTATGGCCTACTCTCAGATTCAGCAGAAGTGACTTTTAGATCAGCAGCTAGGCTTCTTCAACAACTAGGGTCTCAAAGCAAGCAATTTCCTCGGCATGAGCTTCATTGTCACCTTAATTCATAGTCTTGGCACCTATCTTGCCGCCTTCATCTTCGTCGACACTGTTGACTTTGTCGTTGACGTCAACAAAGTCAAGGCAGGAGAGATCGTAACCATGGTAAAGCTTCAAGATCTCGTCTTTTGCTGCTTAGACCCCTTCCCATAGTTTCTTCCTTAAGAGTCTCTCGTACTGCCGACTAGGAGTGACTATATTGAGTGCCTCTTTAACCGAAGGTCCTCTTTTCACAATCTCTTCCAAATCAACAACACAGCTTTGTAAATTTAAGCAGTTGGTCTCTAACTCTTTAATTTGCATTCTGAGCTTATCATCTTTACCCCTCATCGTACAAAGAGTTCAACCTAGGCCCTAACACTTAACACTGCCGCAATTGCCAATGATGACCCTTCTACAACAGTGGCATTTTCATCCTCCTCGCCAAGATGTGTCTCTCAACATTCATCATCCCTTGGCTCGACAAAAGTTTCAATAATCTCGATTGGAGGCTCCTCAGAATGAATAACCTTGGTCAACAGTGTCTTCTCACTCTCCTTCCACCTTTCAACAAGATGGGAGGTCTTCTATACTACGGCCTACTTCGCTACAACCTCCTTTATTGCCTTCTTTACGACAGCAGGCTGAGTGATAATCGCCGAGGTAATCACCCTCTTATTAGCCTTGGATTTCTTGGCCTAGGCCATTAGCTTAGCAGGATTCACCTCACCAGCACCCATATATGTGATACTAGTAAACAAATTAATATAAACACAGAAAAAAGATGAACTTACATTTTCCGTACTGAACAGGGCTCAAAGGCTACAATTCTCCCCCCAAGTCTCAAGAATAGCTTTCCTATTATGGCTATACTTGGTATGACTATAACTCATAAGCATACCTTCTTTTTCAGAAAAGATTAGGTCTCCATTTTCATAACATCGTATAATTTTCTTGGCATCTCAGAAGAACATTTTGTTCCTTCTCCTTTCTTGAATTTTCCTCGTTGCTGCTGCATCATTCAGCATCAGATCTATATTTTTTGTATGGATTAGCTTAGTCCATTGGGTCCAAAAGTCTAAGTCCTTGTCAAACACTATTGACACAAATTTATCATGCCACTTATGGATCTTGGATTCTAACCCATCCATGAACTTACGCCCATGCCTCGCAACAACAAAGTACCACACATCGAACTGCCTCCTAATTGTGAAAAAATATCAAAAGAGTTAAGGTGTAGCCCTAACCTCAACTTCTTTACAAACTATCTCAAAAGCTGCTAAGAGCCAAAATGTATTCAGTAAGAACATACTCAACATAACTCTAAAATAGTTGAAGAATCCCTTCGCGAACGCCGAGAAAGGGAAGCACATCCCGAAATCTAAATACTTCAGATATATATGGAATTCACACTTCCTTAGTAAATAAAACCTCTCCTCCTCTCTCAGCCTCCTCAAATTCCATGCCCTAAGAAGTTCTTACCAATACCTGTAGTATTTCATGACGAGAACTTGATAGCTCTAATTTTAAATACATTTCACATGGTGATTTTATAGTATTTCCCTTACATCTTTGGTTTTCTTTAAAGAAATTGATACTTAATTGAGTAAAATTTTGATTTCAAGGTTTGAACGCTTTCTTGGATTGAAAACGAAGAAAAGGAATTAAGTTTCACTCAATTTAGAGACCAAATGAATTAGTTATGAAGTTTTGAAATTGTATAAACAATAGGAATTTTGGTTAGAAAGTTACACAGTCTGAGACACAATTGTATCCCCAGGCTGTGTCCATCTAGAAAGATTTGCCAAGGTCAGAAAGTTACATGACCTAGGGACACAACTGTGTCCCAGGCTGTGTTTGATGACGAAAAAAGAAACCTTGCAATACATTATAAAAGGACATACTAGGGTTTCGCACATAACTTTGGATATTCAAAAGAGAAGAGACTTAAAGAGAAGGAGGAGCAAAAGGCGAAAGCAACACTTAACTTCAAGATTGAAGAGATTTTTCATCAACAAAAAGAGATTTTTCATGTTTTATTTCTTGATTTTATTGCAATTCGTTTTTAGTTTCATTATGATAACTTAAGATTCTTGTATTTAGAATTATGGAACCTAGGGTTTCATGTGACTATTAGATTGATTAATAATTTTCAATAAAGTTTCTATCTTTTCTTGATTCAATTATGTTATTTAATTGTTAATTGATATTTCTAGCATATCAATCTATGATATTATGTACGATGATTGAGAAATCACATGTATAACGAGATCTTGACATAATTGAAGAGAATTACATGTGTACTTAGAGATAAGACACATGTTTCTTTCAGAAAGTTGTTCTTTTGTGTGGGAATTCATTATACATTAATGCGGTTCTAAATTATATTACTAAGTGAAGAGATTCTGGTAAATAATTTAGGATTAGGGTTAATATGCTTGAGAAAGATATTAACTTTAATTGTGAATCCCTCCGATCAAGAATAATAGAGATTGAATTAGATACATTTTAAGCGATCAAATGTTAAACACTAGGGAAAATAATTCATAAATATGTTATTTGCTTTCTTAAAGTTTTCTCAATTTTATCGCTTTCTAAATTGCTTAATCAAGTCTCATAATTAGGTTAGTTTGTTAATTTTAGTATTTTTAATTCATTCAACTCATCATAATTTTCTGGTTAGATAATAGAGCTAAGGTTAATATTAGTACTCAAAGTCTCTAAGGGATCGACTCAAACTCACATCTGCTATATTAAAACTAATAGGTACACTTACCTGATATCAGAACTCTATTAGTAGAATTGGCAGTTCCATCTAGAGAGTTGCAGAAGCATGTTGTGGTATTGTATAGGTATCTTGCCAAGGACCTCCCTTTCTTATCATTAAGATAATTATCTATAGAAAGCTCGTTAATCCAAGCAAGTTTATCCCACCTCGCCTCCATACTATTGGCTAAACCGCCCAAAGAACAGGCCCCTCGCTCCTTATTTGGGGGGAAAGGGAGGGAGAAGGGGGAAAGTGGCCTCAATTTATGTTACCTCAAAATTAGAGATGACAAGTCAACGAGTAACATTGTCAACCATACTTGAATGGTTATGCAAAATGATATAACATGTCACGCCCCAAACAGGAAGATTCATAACAATCCCGCGATGTAAACTAACTTAAGATAAAAGCTGACCTTACAGCTGCTATCGTAAATACTATTCAAATAAGGTGTACATAACTCAACCAGCTTGAAACATCTATTCTAATACCTGTTAATAACCAAAGCTATGGTAGAGCTTTACAAAATACCTATTTTATACAATCTGTTCTCTAGTATCACAACAATATTTACATAAACGTTTTACATCCAAAAGTATAGTTTACAATCAGAATTTATTAAAATCCACAGGTTTTGCAGTCTATATACAATAAGTTAGGAAAATAGTAAACTCCTAAGGAATTCCCAATTAGTTTCCTCAAAAACTAAAAAAAAAAAAAAACAAAGTCAAAAGCCCAAGTTCATTGATTCCTTAATCCTCACTTTCTTAAACAACAGCATACTAACTTGGGAACGGTGGTATCTGAACATACTAACCTCACTCAACACCTACAAAAAAGTCTATAAGGATGTAAATACAACTAGCTCAATAAGTTGGATAGAGTTAAAAGAGTACTGTACAAACATAAATAAGGTTAATAATTATGATGAAATGAAATGCAATCAATCAAATGAAATATCGCATAATGTTATCTGGTCTACTGTAAGGTTAGAGAAATTATATCCGCTCCAACCCAGATTAAGGAGTTTCATCGCGACTCAAGTCAGACCAAACCTAGGCTTATGCAATGGAGAACACCCTCCTCCCATGACCGCCTTCAAACCATGGCCCCCAACCTTGCCACGACATCCTCGCGTATCACTTAGTTCAATTAAGAATGGGGAAAGGACCATTTCAGCTATCCTTATCGAAGGAAGTTGGTACTTAACCTGACACTCTTAATCGTTTCCCCAAATGGGTGTTATGCATGTCTAGTTTCATTTTAGTCAAATAAACGTTAGTTTTAATTAAGGGTAGCCGACAAGATCATACAATACAAAATCAATGCAAACATGCAAAACAGTACACTAAGGAGTTAAACTCCTGTCACAATTGAGTATCATCCACACACACAGTATGCGCACAATCAACTAACTACAAACACAGCTAGAAATACTCTTGAGTCTCCAAACACTTTAAACAGTATCCCAACAAGCGGTGAAGCCACAATCCCAACTCACTTGTTTAAACGTTTACTACTGTTGACTTGAATCATCAAATGTCTTTGTACTGGAAGATCCTATTTACACAAAAGACCCAAATTTAGTTTTCTTAATAATTACAAAAACATTAGGGTTTAATCTAAAACGGTTATAGAGATATATTATTATTATTATTTCCATAATATATAGTCGTATTATCACTACATATCAAATTAAGTTATTAATTGTTGATACTGTACATCATATATACTACTACGTATGTATTAAAACGTACTTTTAATTGTATCAAAACGTACTTTTAATTTATTAATTCACGTTTTAATTCCAATAAGGTTATCGAAATATGTACATTCTTGAATATGATAAAATTATAGGTTAAATTACTTAGGGTTAGTGTCATTGGGATTGTATAGACCGTCGTTGGGTTCGTATAAACCTAACGACATGTTTTACAAATCCTATTCCTAGAGAGGACTTTTAATGGGTAGTTCAAATTATTAATATAGTTATACATAATTATATAAATATGATTGTATTATACATAATTTACGTTATTAAATTGTATTCTACCTAATTTGTCCATATATTGTCACGATATAAGTATTATCCAACTTTAATATACCTAAAGTGTATCCCAATTAGAAAATATTAATAAATATAATAAAAATATTCTTTTAATCCAATCTATTCAGCCATCACATATATAGTTTTTATTTAACTATTTAATTCATTTTAGCTTATTAATATTAAAAATACACCCTAACTTGTAATTTAAGCCATTTCATTAGGTAAATTCATAATAAATAGTCTGGGTTTCCAAATAATTCCCCAAAAATTTCTATAGAATCCCAAAAATATTGGAAATTCAGTTATCACTTGATTTCAAGTTTTCAACTTATTGCCTATATATTTGTATTTACAATTTTACCCCTAAATTATCCTAAATTACTTAATTATGATTCTTTTTACACCTAATAAATTGTTACCTCTACTCAATTATTTGAGTAGAGGTAATGATTTGTACATATTGTTACCATAGTTCATTGGCTTTAGCAACTATTTATAAAGTTGCTTAAATTGACATAATATGTAACCGCTAAAAATTCTCGTTGCCTGAATAATGCAACAAATTAAAAGTATTGTAATTTTAATAAATATGAGCAATAGTCAATTTAGTTGTAATCTAATAAAGGTTTTTTTTAACCAATAATTACCTAAACAATAATTCTTAGCATATTATATGTCAATAGTATTCTTTATACAAGAAATATTAACTCTATGTTACATATTAAGATGACTTTAAATCATCTTTTAATCAATAACATTTTTTAATTAAAAAGAAAATTGATATATCTTTTCACCAAATTTGATATAAATATAACAAAAAACATAACAAAATTTTCAACTTTCAATTTTGTAGATATGATGTTGTTGATAGGTTATTTTAGATAAGCCCTTAGGCCCAGTCTGACCTATCCAAGACATAGGTCGAGCCCCTACAGCCCAATCTGACCTCTCCACACCTATACCAAGCTCTTAGTAGCCAGTTTGCCCTTAGTAATACTTTGGTTGAGTTTCTAAACTCTTTACCAATCCCACTAAAGACTACGCCGAACCATCAATTACAAGTCTTACCTAACAAGAATGAAGACCTTCGAGATCTTAAAAGCCTAGGCCCTATAGCCCAAGTCAACTAAGTTTAGCCTAAACATTCAAATGAGGACCATGAGGGAATAGCTCGACAAATGAAGAAAGTTAGAGTCAAAACATAGATTCCACAAAATTTAGGGCATATCTTAGGAATACCCTTTCTAAAATGACTTGACCTCATCCTTTATAAATAGAGGATTAGGCCCTAATAAAGGATCATCACTTTTCGCACTTTTTTGCATACACTCTCTTTTATTGCCCTTACACTAGCTTAGGCATTGAAGTGATTATTCCTAAGCAATCCTCGACACCCCTTTTGCTTTTGTTTCTTCCTTTAGTAGGCAACCAAACCACCAGTTGAAGATTCAACACAACAAATGTTATGAGAGAGTTAAAAAAAAAACATTAATTCAAATAAATAAAAAGGATTTGAGAAATCTTTAAAATGGAATTATATACACTAGGCGATCACCCCCTAACCCAACCCCCACCCTTCTTCAACCTTAAGGTTGTGGAATTCATATTTTTTTAGTTTTTAGACTTAAACCTTTGCCTTTTTTAATTTTTTAGTAATTTTATTATCTTAGTTAATTAATACATATTTATTTATATTAATTAGTTAAACAAACAAGGCGCTTGTATCCCTTGCAAATACAAAAATTAACGATGTTAACAAAAGTCCCCGTTTGTAAAAGTTTAATAATGTTGAGGACTTAAATAGGAAAAAAAAGTTTAAGACTCATTTAGAAAAATAGTCAAACATTGAAAACTAGGAGTACATTTTTCCTTTGTTGGTCTTACTAACTAATGCAAGATAAAGCAGTTAAGAGGTTAAAGTTACAAATCAAGACTATAAAGTGAACTAGAGCTTCTACTCTTTACTAGAAAGTAATAGAAAATGTCTTCTCTTTTTTAATGTATATTGACACCAAAGGAGGGCTTATGCCAAATGCACATAACATTTTGAGCTGCAATTTCTCTCAATTAGTCAATTAGGTTTAGAATAAACCGACCAAAACTCTTATACAAGGAATTTTGTTAACCTAGTTTATAAGTCATTCGACCAATTTCCTCCTTAATCCCATTCAATTGACCTAAGTCCTCACTCAGTTGATTGAATCTCTATTACCCCAATTTCATTCAACCAAGTCTTACATTTTATCAACTAAAACACTTTTGTGGTTGACTTAAACCTAAATTGGTTTACTACATTTACTTGTTATCCTATTTTTCCAATTTTTAAAATGAGAAATTCAATCTAATTACTGTAGGATTAAATTTTTAACTCCAAAATTCTTTTTAGCTTGTTTCAGTTCCAAAATCATCAAATAGCATCATTAATCTTCAATTTTAGCAATGGATATATTTATTCATAATTTCATAAATCCTTTATATTTTGATTAACGTATAATGCCATTAGTTTCATAATCTTCGAATGCTCGTGTGTAGTGTAAATTTTGAATTTAGGGGTATTTATGCCCATAAATGTATACCTTGAGACTAGCTTTTCAAATTATGAGTAAAAAAATTACTATAAGTTCAATAACATATCATATATAATTTTAGAACAAACGTGCCAAAAGTTACATAGTTTGGGTATACTAAGGGTAATTTATTTATTTACTATACACCTAAACTTAATACCTTTAATATGGTTGTAAAGCCTAACTCAATGCTTTGTAATGGACCTAAATTCTAAATTTTGAGGCAACATTTGTACACATTTACATAAGTAATCTACTCACTTATAATATATAGTATTATCTCATAAAATATTAATATTAATAATTTTTTTTGCTAGAAAATATATATTAAGATAGTAGTTTTCTTATATGTTTGTGGCATATACATGTAAAAAACATAATATAATATATTAAAGTTATAACGACCCAACAGTATCGTTGTCATGATAGGTCGCCGTGTACCGTATAAAGGTTTATTATCAACCCCCTTGCTGATCATAGGCCTTTCATACGACACACAAGGCTCCTTCCACTCTACGTTACTACTAGGCTCATAGACTAGTAATATAGAGCAAATTAAACTAAAATTTCTTTTATGTTATAATTTAACTAATTGTGTGGGCTCGTGAGACCCATACCAAAATAATATTACAAACAAATGCAATTCATAACAAAACTGCATAAAATCTAAGTTATGCACAAAAACATAAAAGTATCTAAATATCTATAATCTATTACAAAATGTCCTCGTCGCTCTCTGATCGCTCCAACCCGTCTCTACACGAGACTTACCACGGGCATGCCTCGGCCCGGATTGACGAAGAGGTTCTCCTGCATCAACAAAAATCTATAGGGATGTAAGCTAACGCTTAGTGAGATAAATGCCCTCGTCAATACCACATAGCAGCTAATGCACGATCATATGAATGCATGAACAACCAGTATGCCAAACAACGCATGTAGTGACCTAGGAACCGCATACGACTCAGAATTACGCCCCCTGAAGTCGGGGTTTGGAGATAATTAACCGACCCAAACCAAAATCCGAGTTCTAGACCTTAGGTTTTATTTCATTTGCACTATCGTGCTCATACCAAAACAAAACTCTACATATATACATATATATATACTTCCTTTACCAAAATCGAATCGTATCCTTTAAAAATCCTAAGTCTAGCGGTATGGTGGCCCCCGCAGTCCACAAACACACACCCTAAGCAGAAGCCACAAGACTCGGCCCCTCGCCGACAGTTGGCGTCTCCCGACACCTAGTAAGCCCATCAGCTTAAGATAGAGACTCAATATATATGATGGCGTAGCTAGTGCCCAATCCTGCAGGAAACTCGTATTCCTGTGAGTCCCCTCCCATCTTCTACGTGAAGCGGCAGTCGGTGTTATCCGTATGCAATATGGGGAATGCATGATTCATTTTGAGTTCTTAATCATATAAGTAATTAACTTGATTTTTAGGGTGATCAACCAATTTCATTCAATACAATTCACATGTATATATTCATACAAACAATTCCCATTATTATATATAATTAACAAGTCATCACATTCATCCACAAATTCATACACATGCATCTCCCATATCCCACAAGCATCCAAATTTATAAATATAAGATTAGGTGCATCTACTTTACAAGCACAATCAAGTAAAGAGTCATCGGGAATTTACTCACTCTGCCATGTGGTTCAATCAAAATAGTTTGGAGGCAAGTCGTCTCCGTAAACAGTGTCCCCTGGTCATTGAAATAATTTTTATAAGGAATTGAAACAAACTTAAGAAACTATGTAAGTTTTCCTTAAGTTATATTTTTAACTAGTTTTCGTAATTTTTCCTGGTTTTTACCTAAAGTTCAATCGCGTATAACTTTTTCATTTTAAATCCGATTTTTATGATCTTATAGTCAATCTTCATTGTTTTCGAGTGTACTTTAATGTGGTATGGTTAGATTTTCGAAATGAGATATACAATTCTGTCCATGGGTCAGAACAGTAGCATTCCTCATGTGTTGGAGTGTTTTTGGGCCTTATTTGGTAAATAGGCTTTTTGATAACTTGAGAAATTCCTTGGGCTTGGTCTTTAGATTTTATCCTAAGCTTAAAATACTCCTTGAGATCAGATTTACAACTTTGATTTATATTCTTAAGGCTAACAACCACTTCTTGAGCCTTTTAGTGGGCTTAAGTTGTCAAATGGGCTTATTTTTTGTTCAAACTAAAGTTAATGACTTTGGTGGGCTTATGGGGCCTTAGGTGGATTTCTTATGGGCTTTAAAACAACTTCTCTTGGTACTTTAAGGTGCTGATCAGATTTTTATTGAAAGCCCATCTTAGAGTTCTAGGCTTGTTTTGAGAGTTTTAAGCTCAGTTTTGAGTTTTAAGCTTTATATGTTTACTATACTTGCTTTAGTTAATCTTTTCACTTTGTTCTTTCACTTTTATCATATTTTTAGGCCTCATTTTCCCACGTTCCAGATCTGTTCATGTTAGTCCTAAGGGGTCCTTACTTGGTTTTTCAACTTGTTTCATCATTTCCTTAAGTTTAGGTGGTAGATTATGCACTTAACTACTTGTGTATAAATCTTAACTTAAGTTTCCTTCCATCAATGATCCTTTAACTCATACTCCACATAAAGAAATAAAAGATCTTATACTTAATAAAACCTCCATATCATAGCTCATGTCATACAAAGTTGGTTTCTTCATAAAACTTCATGTGATGGATTTTTCCTTAACTTAAGTCTAGATTTGAGTATATTTAACTTAATAGAAACAAAATCAACATTCAAATGACCATGGAACCTTCACGTCCAGCATGCTTACCCTCCATTAAAGTTCTCATTTCAAGATTTCCTTAGCTTAAAATCTTCCATTCAAAGCATTAAACAAATGTCTTCACAAAACACCAACTTTACATGCTCATATTTCAACTTCATGCAAGGGTTTTATGGTTTGTTTCTTAAAACGATTTTTGGTGCTATAACAACTCAAACCTTACTCATATCTTCAAGAAATCCAAGTCTCCTAATATAAATACTAATCCACATATCACAAGAAACACTTGCTCGTCCTTAACGCAAAGTTTGGTGGTTGTGCACTAAGGTTCCACTTAAGCCTTTAACTTTGCCTCTTCCTTTTAGCCACCTTTTGAAACCCGAATCTTTTGCTCTTTTGGAATGGGGTTTATGGAAGATTCTAATGGTCTTAAAAGGTCTTGGATGGTGAAAGAAAATAACACAAGAGTACAAGAAAAAAAATGCTGTGAGTGAAGCTTCAAAAATGGAAGAAAAATGGATTTTGTGGGGTAAGGTTGTTTCCCCTTTTTATGTTTATTTCAAAAGAGAGAAAGATGAAGTGAAAGTGAAATTGAAAGGAAGAAAAATGGTGGAAATGTGGCCGGTTGGAATTGGAGAGAGAAGGAGTGTTTAAATGTCTTGGAAGTGTTGTCTTAAAGCTTACAAAAAGTCAACAATTGCAACTCTTGATGATGTAAGCATTAAGGGGTGAATAGTGATGTGTAAGGAGAAGTGATTGATGGGTGAATGACAAATGCATGGCCCCTCTTTCTCCCCTTTTTAGATCTGCCATGGGAAGTCTTTTTATGTCATGGAGTGGTCTTGTCACCTTTATTAAAGTTAAGCTTATGATTTCTTGTGAAAATTTGTCCATATGTAGTATAAGTGAAGAGGTGATAAGAAAATTATCTTATCACTAGATTTTGATATAGATTTTGATAAGTTATCAATTGATAAATGATTCCAACTCTCAATTGATAAGTTATCTAAGGTGATTGGTTGGTCTACTTATTTATGTGTAAGGCTTATGCATGAAGATAAGGGCATAGCCTTATAGAAAATTGTTTTAGGATTTTTATCTTACATTGTTTTATGATTTATGATTTGATTTTTGTAGAATTGTGAAATTTTCTAAAGTTGAATGAAATTATTCAAATTAAATTATCGATTAATTATTTAGCATTAAAATTCCTTAATGGTTTTAAGTAGCTTTAGAGCTCGCAGTTCTTCAAGCTCGAGTATTATCGACAATTTGCTTTTGAATTGTAAAAATTTAATTCGTTTCTAAATATAAACTTAAGTTTTTAGTTTAGTTGATCTTTAGAAACGTTCGGAAGGTACTCTTAATCAAATCTTAGGCTTACTAAAAATAGGGTTTACAAAAGTAAAAGTTGTAATCGGAAAAAAAAAAAAAAAAAAAAAAGAAGAAGAAGAAGAAGAAAGAAATAAGGTAGAAGTTGAGATAATCTAAATAAGATTTGATTGAACAAGTTTCTATACAATCTCATGTCATATTTCTTAATTATCAAGACTACCATGCTTCGTTAAATCTTAGATTTAAATCTTTGATGGTTATCTTATTATATGTGATTAGTCTAATTTAATTATTTAATATGTGATTATTACACCATACTCAAACACTTAAAAATATTCTAATGAGATAGATAGATAGATATATATATATATATATATAGAGAGAGAGAGAGAGAGAGAGAGAGATTTTGTTGGTTACAAAGAAAAAGATATTTGTATTATAACATATTTGAGTGTCTTGATCTTTAAAATATGAACATAAATTAATAACATGTTAATTATGAAATTTTTTCTAATTATTTTAAAATAAATATATATAATAAGGATTGAATCCATGCAAAGCATAGGACAACTAGTTTAAATATGTATTTGAGTAAATGTACCATTTGTGCAACATATATATCATATTATAACAAAAATGAATCCTCTAAGGTTATGTTTTTCCTAAAGTTCCCTAACGTTATAAATTATAAGAGAACTTTAAAGGATTCAACTCCTTTTGAATTTTATCTACATGTGTAATATGTCAATTGAATTATATTATCTCATCATTATGTATCATGTGTTGTCTCATATTTTATTTGGTCATGTCACCAAATACCTATTTTAAGTCAAGATTCTAGATTAGTCTAGGAAAAAATCAATATCTTAAAAAAAAAAAAGATACATGTGTAAAGTGCATCTTTTTGCTATCAATTATATTAAAGGTACAAAATATACCCTAAAAGTTAATGAATATGAGATGTACTTTTATTTAGTCAAAGATGTACATGATTTTTTCTTCTTTTTTCTTTTCACCTAAAGATTTGCAAGATTGTTTACATATCTATTTATGCCTTGAGAAACAATTAAGAAAAAATATAAAGAGTTGGCAAAAAAAGAAAGAAATTACAAGGAAAAAAAAAACTTATTTTGTAATTTGTCGCCAATAGATGAGACCAAATCTCTAAATAATTTTAGTAGTTACCTCCTGTATTTTTTCCAGTACTCTACGTTCAATTTACCCTTTCACTTTCTTTATTTTCTTTCTCTCCCATTTTCTTCCATTCTTCCCCATTTCTTCTATTTATTTTTTTTTTCCACTGTACATTTACCAAAAATTACTCCGCTGCTTCGATCATGAAGCTTTGTTTCTCGCCTTTTCTTTACAAGATCTTGTTGTCATACCATTAGGTATATTTTTACATCTTCTCTCTAGGTGTCTATTTACCCCTATATCTATTAAAATACTCCAATGCAACAATCTATATTTATTGGTTTCTTTTATTATTGTTATGATTTTATGATTGGGTTTAGTGATCCTTGATTCACTATGGACTTGATTAAGATTTTTAGGATTTCTAAAAGGGTTTGTAGGATGAATAGTTCATGTTTGATAATTGGGTTCCATTTTCTATTGGTTATTCATTGTAGATGAGACAAGAACCTGATTGAATATGAAAATTGAAGCTAAATTTGATAGCATCCTACTATAACATATGTTATTGAGTTATAGCATGATTTAATTCTCTTTTCAATGTATTAATTTTTTTTTTTTTTTTGTGTGTGTTAATTAATGTATTAAGTTTGTTCAAATTTCCATAAGAAATTCACTTAGGCCCTCCATACAGAGAAGTTATGGATGGTGTTGATTTATTGAAGAAGAAGCATTGGACATGGTGATTTGACATGTAGCCTTTCGTCATATTATCTTATATACACTCTAGATGTTTATGGTTTTGCTTAATATTGATTTTATAGATGTTGTCATTGTGCTTACCGATCTTGTTGCTTTATATATTCTAGTTTAGCTTTTCATTTTTTGGTCTATGGATTCCAAATGATTCATCCTAATTACTAAGGTTAATAGCTAGAACACTCTGTATCTCTCATAATTGTGGAGCTACTTTATTTGGTTTCTTCTTTGAGTTTATATATACTTTTATACATTTAGTAATATTGTTTGCTAGGGCTTTGAGGTTTGACACCACAAACAAAGAAATTTGAAAAGAATTACTAATGTGTTTGAAGTAAGTGGATTGCAATGGAATTATCTCAAATATCATATTCACTTTAGGAATGTGAGTTGGTTCTACGAGAGTTACTTTTATATCCAAATTCATAAGGTAGATGTTGTCTTTATATGGAAGAATTCATAGATTTTGTTGCAATTTTCCCCATTATTAAACTCTTTAAGTAGGTATCATGTGCATTCTACTAGTAGAGCTCTCGCTTAGAATTTTTTGTTCCCTTTTTATATTTGCTTAAAGCATTTGGTTAGGAATTTGTATCTCTTTGTAGAGCCCTTGTGAGCTATGTTTAGTGCATGGTTGCAAAGAAGCGAAACTAGTGTTGGATCCACTTTTGAGCCCTTGTAAGATGATGGGGACTTATTCAATCCATTTTGAAATCAGGTAAAAACTAAGTTTAGGGAGAATGACAAATTTTAGTGCACATTATAGAAAGCTAGTATGACATGTTGGTAAGACTTGCCAATGGATGGTAAACATGCTATAATCAAATTCTAAGCAAAGGAGTTCTCTCCTAACTTTTTACAGTTATGCTATTTGGAGCAATTGGAAGTTTATGGACAACTTTCTTTACCTATTCATCTTGAGCACCTTCTTGGAAGTATTCATCTCGCTCTTCTCTCTTTCCATTGAACAAAGTGTTGGCTCATATAGGCCCGTAATAATATGCCAAGTTTTATTTTGCAACATTTTTATGTACCTCTTACTTGCAGGTTAAACTACTTGCAGTTACATACTATAAAAACTATGCTTCTACATGTTAATCATTGAAAGTTATCACGTGAAAAGTTAGTAAAGAAAACTATCATGGTAAAGGTCATTAACTTTATTAAATGACTTAGTATCATTTTTCATCGATAGAAAACCACAATTTGATGTCAAGAGGTTATACATAAAGTTAGTCCATGAAGACTTTGTCTAGTGAAAATTTATAGTACAATTTTGAGTGTTAGTCTTACATTGTCTTACTACTAGTTTGTAACAAGTATCCTACTTATGGATAAGCAACATTAATGGACTTTTTACACCCTCTTAGCCTACAAAATGAGTTTATTAAGTATAGTAAAAAGTTTAATCTCAATAAGCAATTTCTAGATTTTTTTTTTTTTTATATTTTTCACTATCATGTAGTTTGTATCTTGTCATGTATATGATTGACTTGTTATTGACAATATCTCTAAAATTAGTTAATATGTTTTATAATATTGGTACAAGAGCTATTTATTAGGGCTACAAAATAAAGTCTATATTATGTATAAAATAGTGCTAAGCATGAGCATAATAATTGACTTTATGTGTGTTTGTGTGTACCATTCTAATTAAATGATCGATTATGCATAACTTCTTAAAAGGTACTTTGCTGTAGTTAATTTTTTTAACCTCTTAGATGGGTGAAAATATCTAAGATTTGAAGATAAAAGATCATTGACCTATGATAGTTTAGATATAGATTTACCACTATTTTTAGATTTAAGTTTTGATAATGATTTTTGTGGTTAACTTATTTTAGTGGAACATTTTTAATGATGTAATTTAGTTTATTTTATTAACTTATTTAATTTAATTATTTTTTACTTATGCACTTATTCAATTGTCGCTATTAGCAATGTTTTATCCTAAATGATGAGTTTTCTCAATAATGTTAAATGCAATATAAAAGTTATCGTATGAACTAATAAGTTTGTGCATAAAGTTAATGTAGAGGCAATGTTGAAAGGAAAAAAAAAGAAGAAGAAGAAGAAAAATTGCTTCAAAGATTAAAATGTATCAATAAAAATATTATTAACTATAATATGAAAATATCAATGTATATAATAATGAAGCTATATATGGTATATGCATCTAAAAAATTGATGTGTAAAAGAAAAAGTGTGTTGCATATCATTGTAATTAGCCATTAATGATTTTCAGTAATGATAACTTCTTATTTGAGGTGTTGCTTCAAAGTCTTGAATTTTGTTGCCACTCCGTTGCATAAATGTAATTCTATACTTCTATTTTAATTTGGCTACACTCATATTACGTTACGTTAGAGAAATTTTGTTGCCTATATTTTTATGAAACAAATTTGAAGGTAAAGGCATTAGACTTTGATGCCTTAGGTTATTTTTAGTCTAGAGTCATTAGACTTGATGTGAGCATTATCCTAGCAAACCCATCATGTTACCCTTCTGAAACCCTAAAACAAATGTGCTTACAACTATATGTGTATCTAAAAGGTGGAAAACTAGCATGATATAAGGTGAAAAACTAAGGAAAAACAAGATTGTTCAACTTACTGGAGTTCAGATGTTGGTCCTTTGTGAGTGTATGTCGTGAACTTGAGTAATTGTAGAGGGTATGTACGTGTATCGATCAAGAAGAGTGGTATGTGAGAGATGCATAGAGCTAGGTGGCAGTGTGATTAGTGTTGTGATGGTGGCGTAATGGTGGTTGGTGGTAGAGTGAATAGTGTGGTAAAGTGAATAGTAGGGTAGCCAAAAGTGAAATTTGAGGGTAGTTTTGGAGTGAGTTTTTGAGAGAGTTTTGAGAGTGAATAAAATGAAAAGAAAATGAGGGGTGTACATATGAGAGTGCCCAGCATGATAGGTGAGGGGGATGGGGGGATAAGGTGGAGTGTGTGGTACATGGTCCCACTTTATACCATATACTCACTTGTACCCTATCCTCTTTTTGGCATATTTTGTCCCTAAAAGGAAAACCTAATAACTAATCCCTTTGTTTTGTACTCTTAGTTACGATTAACTTGTTTTAATTAAGATGTAATAGAGGTTAGTTAGGGTTTATGGTGTAATTAGGGCAATTAAGTACAATTGACTCTAATTAAGCTTATTAAGCGTAATTAGGGAAATTCTAAGACTTTGTTACATTTTATTACTTTAATTTAATTAATCTCCATGTCCCACGTGTATTCCTAGGGTTTCCTTAGGATTTTAGGTTTGTTTATAGCTATCAGTTTGTGTACGCATTTAATACTTTAAGGTTTTAAGAGATCAAAGTAATTGTTTATACTTAACGAGTAATTTTCACTACTTACTTAGTTTTTCTTAGTACCCTAGGGTTTTTAAGAAATAGTTGGGGCTTCTTTGTTGTTTTAGGATTTTTCACATATTAGGGTTTCTAGGGCTTTATGCATACAATTTTGATTTTAAGGTCAAACAATTTCTAAGGTTTCCTAGATTCTTACTTAAGGTTTTTGCCTTAATATATAGGGTTAGATTACCTAATTTAGTGTTTTGATTTGTATATTTCTGTAAGGCTCTAGGGACTATCCACTGATTCCCTCTCTCTCTTACTTGACTTCTCATTGAGTTCAAAACTCATAAGGTTTACATGTGTCCATAGGTTGTATAACTCACTAACCAATAGTTAGAATTTTCTCTTCCTTGGCAAACATGACCTAGGATACAGTTGTGTCCTCAAGTTGTGTCACTTTCTGATCTCAACCTTAATTTTCCTAAAAATGAACATCCTAGTTAGATATGACCATCTCTACTGGTTATGTCCTACTTCAACGCTTCAAAACTTCGTAACTTTTTTGTTTAAGCTCTAAATTGAGTAAAACTTTATTCCTTTTATTCATTTTCAATCCAAGAATTCATTCAAACCCTGAAATCAAAATTTTACTCTTTTAAGTATCAATTTCTTTAAAAATAAGCCAAAATTACAAGGAAAATGCTATAAAATCACCATGTTAAATGTATTTAAATTAAGAGTCATCATATTGAGTACTATCAAACAAGAGTATTAGCCTAAAAAGAGCCAAGGTACTAGAGCTCGGTGTAATATCTACTAAGCTAAGCCAAATAGACCCCATCAAGGAGTACCTAAAGCATGGCACCCTACTAACTGATAAGAAGGAGGCCAAGAAGCTAAGATACCATGCCACTAACTATACCCTAATTGACAACATCCTCTACCGAAGAGGAGTCAATCTCTTTCTCTTGAGATGCCTCCATCCTAAATAAGGCTTATAAATAATGCAGGAGCTACACAACAGCGTATGCAAGGATCACATCTAGTCCTAGGCCCTTTATATCCTGGCTTTCTAACTCAAGTATTATTAGCCGATGATGAGGAAAGATGCAAAGATCATAGCCCTAAAGTGCCCACAATACCAAAAATAAGCTCTAATCACTCGTACTCTTAGCTCAAACCTCTAACCAATAAATCTTTCATGGCCTTTTTCCCAATGGGGCATTAATATCTTGGGTGCCTTCCCAAAGGTACCAAGAGGACACCAATTTATATAATTGTAGTAGTCAGCTACTTCATGAAGCATGTTAAGGTTGAGGCTGTAGCCAAAATTACGAAGAGGAGTATGGAATTGTTCATCCGTAACAACATCCTATCTAAGTTCAGAGTCCCCTATGCCCTTATAATGGACAAAACATCAATTTGACAATCCGAAGTTTAGGGAGTTCTACACTAAGCATCACATCAACCCCCATTCTACCTTGGTCACTCACACATACTCAAACGGCTAGGTCGAGATGACCAATAGGATCATTCTTGAAAGCATCAAGAAGAGAGTAGACTGGTACAGGACAAATGGGTAGATGAACTCCTAAATATCTTATGGGGGTACCAAACCACACACCGGATGTCAACGAGCAAGACCCCATTCTATCTAATGTTTGGTTTAGAAGTTATCCTACCCATAAAATTGGATCCCCAACATGAAAACACAGTCTTTCGATGCACTCATGAATAAGTCTATCGTACAGGCTAGCATAGACATGATAGAAGAGATTAGGGACCGAATAGTATCTTAGTAGTCGCCTATCGAGACATGGTAGCCCAATACTATGATAAGAAGGTTAAGCATAAAGATTTCAAGGTTAGGGACTCAATCTATAGAAGACTACAAGCAACGGGCTCTCGCGAAGGACAAGGGAAATTGCCCTAAAAGGGAAGACCTAGTCAAAGTGAGAGAAAGCTTGGGGAATGGAGCCTACCAACTCAAGAGGGTTAATGGAGAACTCCTCCTAAGAACCTAAAATGCTGACAATCTTTGATTGTATTTCGAATAGTTTATGTGCTTATAATTCATGTATTTACCAGTTATTGATAATAAATGAAGTTTATTCCCTAACTATTCTATATTCTCCTTTTACTCAAGTGTAATCCTTATTTCGATTTTTTTTTTTTTTTGTCTAAGCCCACGACGGGTGAACAAACATACAAAGTTTAAGTCCTTAATAAGGACTCCTAACCACTTCATCTCTTCAGGCTTGGGCAAGATGGAACACCACCAACCTTACCCCCTTAAGATAACCTCAGTAGCAGGGTATATACCCTCATACAACCAAAGAACTCCCATTGTGCCAATTGGAACACCACCAACTCAACCACCCAAAGTGACCCAACCCACCCATGGTTGAATGGTCACACTAAAGAATAAACCTAACTCTTCAACATACAATGTGACTTAGGCTGCAACCGGCTAAGACAAGTCCATAGAAAAATACATTAAGTATTACAACGTAAAGAGCAAGAGAGAAAAAGAAGGGTAAAAGATAGTTCGTTATATTCTGTCCTTTTTACAATGTTACCTACTTGAGAAGGAGAAGAGCTATACATTTCATTCTTTCTTTGAGAGTAAGAGTAAGAGAGAGAGAGAGAGAGAGAAAGAGAGAGAGGTGAAGAAGAACAAGAAAATACAAAAATTTTGCAAAATCTCAATCTCTTTACTTTAATCACTGGCTCAAAAGGCTGATCCGCGGTCACTAACTAAGCAGCTTCTTTAGGAAGTGGGGAGGAGGATTAGTCCTAATCTAGCCATCCATCCAAACAGCAAGCAACATGTTCAAATCTTGACCCTCAACTTGACCCATTGCTTTAGCCAAGCATTAGCGAAATTATTGAGAAGAAGTTTTCCCAGTAGCTTCTATCGTTGGTAGATCGGAAGCCGGAGTTGTAGCCTGCGTAGCCTAGGCAACTCTTCTCTCTTCTACATAGGTGGGCCCATTTAAGAAGTCTAAAAAGTTAAGTCTAGACTCGAATGGACCTCTGACACCCTATCTCTTATGCCTCGACCCATCTCCACAACGATGTCTTCTCACTCAACGTACCACTCCTTTCTTCAAAAGAAATCTTCTCAAAATTTCTTCCTCAACTTCTCCTCCACCATAGGGTATACGACCCCCTTGTCTCTAAACTAGTCGTGTACTTTTTGGCATCACTTATTTCCTTTTCCATTCCCTTGACTTTTCTGTCCAACTCTCCTTTATGCCTAGCCAGGCTCATTGAAAGATCCATGGCTGAAGCATGTTGCTACTCTTTCAAGTCATGTTCAACCTTCATCTTGGCTACCTTGGTGTTGAGCTCCCAATTGCAAGAGTCGAGCTTAGCCTAAGCTTCCTTCTTTGTTGCTAGTTCCTTTTCCAACTTAGCCCTTGATTTATGCTCAGCCTATAGCTTCTTTCGGAGCTTAGCATTCCCAACAGTTGTCTTCTTCTTGGTCTCCCCTACTTCCCTCTAAAGCTTCTCCAACTTGACTTCCATCTCTTTAGCTTGTTGTAATAAAGACTTACAACAACTAAATTTTCGAAGATATTGAAATTCTGCTTCCTTACAGTAAGCTTTCTCTTTTTCAAGGTTTTCCTTTAAGCCCTTTACCTTCTCAACACCAATGTTGAAGTGCTTAAGCCTCTTTAGCATAAAGCCATTAAATTGCAAACATGAGAACAACATCAATCGGAATATTTACATAAGAAAAACTCTAATTACAAAGCTTTAGAGTATATTACTTTCCTCGCGTCCTAGGGCACATAAGTGCCCAATGAAATCCATAGCGTCGAGGAACTTCTTAAAGTCCTCTATGGTAGTCCAATCTACTAGGGTGTAAGAGCCCAGCATTGCTTGGTAACTAAGGTCCTTATAAGAGAGAGCCATGTCTCCAACATAGACATTCTACATTGGCTGCAATAGCTTACCCCACAACCACATACACTATGGCCTCATTATCATTGTGGAGTAGGGTGCTCTAAGAAGTATATACCACTTTAAACTTCTCAGGAACATCCGCCACTAGGAGGCATTACTCCATTTCTTCATGAAAGGAGTCCCTAATTTAGTCAACTACTTTGCAGGTGTACGCCCTAAGGATATCAGTAACCCTCATCTTCCAAACCTCCCCCAAGCTCTTTTCCACCTCCAGCAAGATGTAGAACTCCTCCCAAGCATTCTTTGATGGCTCCTTAACCAACTCAGGCTCTTCAACCACTGATGGGAATCAACTTCCGACTACGACCAAGCCGAGGCCGACCTACCCAAAGTTGACGCCAACAATCCAAAAGAAGATGCTGACCTATTGATAACTCTGAATTTTAAACATATTTCATATGGTGATTTTATAGTATTTCCCTTACATTTTTAGTTTTCTTTAGAGAAATTGATACTTAATTGAGTAAAATGTTGATTTCAGGGTTTAAACGCGTTCTAGGCTCGAAAACAAAGAAAAGGAATCAAGTTTCACTCAATTCCGAGTTCAAACGAAGAAGTTATGAAGTTTTGAAGTTATGTAGAAATTTTGCCTTAATACAGAAACTTACACGACCTGAGAACACGGCCATGTCTCAGGCCATGTCTGGTGACGAAAATAGAATTCGTGTAATACACATATAAAAGGATATCTTAGGGTTTAAAAGAGAGAGAGACGTTACAGAAACGGAGAGACACAAGAGAAGAGAGGAGACTTGAGGAGAACATCAAGAAAAAGGCGAGAACAATATCGACTTCAAGATTAGAGAGATTGTTCATCAAATTAAAGGGGTTTTTTATGCTTTATTTTATATTTTTGATGGAACTCGTTTTTCGATTCGTTATGATAGCTTAGAATTCGAGTATTTAGGATTATGGAACCTAGGGTTTCATGTAACCCTTGGATTGAATTATAATTTCAATAAAGTTTCTATCTTTTCTTGATTCAATTATGTTGTTTAATTGTAGATTGATAATTCTAGAGTATCAATATGTGATATTATGCATGTTGATTGAGAAATTGCATGTGTAATTAGATCTTAGCATAATTGAAGAGAATTACATGTATACTTAGAGATAAGATACATGTTTCTTCCGGAAAGTTGATTGTTTGTGTGGGAATTCATTATACATTAATGCAATTCTAAGTTATATTACTAAGTGAAGAGATTCCGGTAAATAATTTAGGATTAAGGTTAATATGCTTGAGAAAGATATTAGCTTTAATTATGAATTCCTCCGGTCAAGAATTATAGAAACTAAATTGAATATATTTTAAAAGGTTACATGTTAAACACTAGGGGAAATAATTCCTAAATACATTATTGCATACTTGAAATCGTTCTTAGTTTTATTGCTTTCTAATTTGCTTAATTAAGTCTCATAATTAGTTTAGTTTGTTAATTTCAGTATTTTTAATTCATTCAACTCATCACAATTTTCCAGTTAGATAATAAAGCTAAAGTTAATATTAGTACTCAAAATCTCTGAGGGATCGACTCGAACTCACATCCACTATATTAAAATTGATAGGTGCGCTTGCCTTGTATCACCTATTCTAGCCCGAGGTCGAACAGTTTAAGGCTAAGGCAAAACGGCTTTTGCCGAGGTCGAGCAAATGATAGAAGGCTGAAGGGAAGAAAAAAAGCCACTTAGTAACAAGCCTATCATCTGTCGAGAAGACAAGAAACCGCAAAGCCGAGAACTCGAGAGCCAAGAATGACTAGGCATGGCATCGAGAGACTGGTGCCGATTGAATCTAAAACTCAGCAATTATGGGCCGACCTCTCTAGTGTCTCAGCCAAGCCACGCGAGACATCAAGGACCCCTTCCCGAACCTGAACATCCAACTGTAGACCCCATCCAATTCAAATACTACTCCTCCTAGGATATGCTGAGTTCTATAAAACGCACAATTTTGTATTCTTATACATGTTTTTCCTTTTATTTTATTTATGGGCCCGTTTCTTTCGGGTTTAAGGGCTTGTACTTTATTTATAGTTTTGCCACTAGGGTTTAGGACTTACTATAAATAGCAACATTTGTACTAACACATAAAATATAGATAGATAGAGACAGATAGATATATTTACAAAAGAATATAGAAAGAGTGAAACTTTCCTCTTTGGAGCAAGGTTGTACTTAAGCTAATAAAGCTTGCATTTACCAAATTATTAAGTGTCATTTACCCTCTTTAATCTCTCCCGTGTTCTTATCAATCTTATTCTTAAGATTATGGTGAACCCCTTCATTTGAACCGGTTAATGAGTTATATCTAACCTTCATTTGAAACCTTGAGCAATATTTAGTGTTCGTGAGTTGTATCAAACCTTTGATTGTGTTTGTGTCTTGGTGAGTTATATCCATTCACATTCATAGTCAAACATTCTTACTTCCTGTTCTTCATACCTATTCCTATTCATTCAAGATCCACTGCTGTTTCTTCTAGATTCCATCCTTATCAAATTAGTATCAGAGCTTTAGGGAGACACTCGTGCTAGTGTTCTTCGAAATAGATTTGTAGTTCTAACATTTCTGTTAATCATTGTTCTGTAGTGTAGCATACTATTCATAGTAGTTGTAAGTAGCTGCAGAAGCCGAGTAATGGCTATTTCTAAGTTACTATTATTGTGTTTTTTTTGTTTGTTCAATTCTCTGATCAGTTATTGTACAAACAAGAATGTCAAAGGATAGTGTCAACAACACTGGTGATATTCCTAGCGGAAGCTTGAGGTAACGTGTTGATAGCTTAGAATATCGGATTCAAAATCTCACTGACTCTATTCAAGAACTTACTGAATTAGTTAGAGGCCATAGATGAGATGGCCGAGAGGAAAGAAGGGAGCGAACACCCACAAATGGAAGTAGTTCCAATGAACTTGATCATGATAAGTGACAGCCGAGAAGAGTTGCCAAGCCAAGAAAAAGAGAAAACCATCTAATGCCAATAAGGACAATGAAAGGAGTGTTGACTCCGAAAAAAATCAAGAAGCCAAGAGAAGAGAGCCAAGACCGAGAAGAGATATGGCAGAGCAGAGCTCAAACAAAAGTGGCCTACCTGAGGTAAACTGACCTACTAAGAATGCAAAGGATGAACCTCGAACACCTGGCTGAGGACTTTACAATGTTAAGTTGAAACTATCGACCTTTTGTGGAAGTAGCCAACCTGAAGAGTTCCTTAACTGGGTTCCTCGAGTCGAGAAGTTATTCAAGTGCTATGAGTGCGATGATCGAGCAAAGGTTAAGCTGGCTTCGTTATCCCTTGTTGAATACGTAAGTCTTTGGTGGGATAAGCTGGTTGCCAAGTAAGATGATGAAGGAGAAGAGTTGATCAGGACATAAAGACTTATGAAGCAATTGATGAATCAACGCTTTGTGCCAATCTACTTCAAGCAAGAGATGCTCTTCACCTTCCAGCACCTAAGACAGGGCCGAAACACTGTTGAAGAGTACTTGCAAGAGTTTAAGACCATAATGACAAGATGTGAAATTGCTAAGCCACAAGACCGCACTATTGCTAAGTTCCTGAGTAGACTCCAAGATAATATTGTCGACATAGTTGAATTACATCTATTCAACTCTCTAGATGAGCTAATTAATTTGGCATTAAGAGTAAAGAGGCAGAGGAAAAGAAGGCATCAGAGGCCGAGTAGCCGACCTCAATAAGGCATCCTTGAGCTTGAGAGGTATGCTAAGAGAAGGTAAGAAAAGAAGATAGAGAAAGGAGAACCCAGCCGACCAACCCATGCCGAGAAAAAGATTGCCGAGAAAGATAAGGCACCCCGCAACAAGGCCCAAGAAGTGAAGTGCTTCAAGTGCTTAGACTATAGACACATTGTGTCTCAGTACACAAATAAAAGGGTTATGGTCTTGAAGGGCGAAGGGCCTAAGGCTCAACTTGAGAGTTAGAGTGACAGGAGCTCAAATGACCAGTTGATAGAAGAAGATATCTATCCCAAGGACCTAGATAAACTCCTAGCTACGGCCACACAAGCTGACCTGAGGGCAGATCCCGAACAAAGGAAAAATTTGTTTCATATGTGGTGCCTAGTGAGTAGGACCTGTTCCCTAGTTATTGATGGAGGTAACTGCACCAAAATCGTCTTTGCTAAGCTAGTGGAAAAGATGAAGTTGCCGACCTACCTGTACCCCCAACCCTATGAATTACAGTGGTTTAATGACAAAGGTATAGTCCATGTACCTAAGTACGCTCGGATTACATTCAAGGTGGGACAGTACAAAGATGAGATTGAATTTAATGTGGTCCCTATGAATGCTGCGAATTTACTTCTTGGCCAACCTTGGGAGTATGACCAGAAAGTGATCCATGATAGCTTCCTCAACACTTACACCATTTGAGAGGATAGGAAGAGCTATTACTTAACCCCAACGAGCATTGAGGAAATCCAGAGACCCTCGGTACACATGGTGAAGAGAAAAGGGAAGAGAAGCTTATACAGCATCTTGGCCCATGCTCAACACTTAATGTCAAGAACGACTTCTTTTTAAGCCCGCGGTAATGATGGGAATTAGCCTCCAACTACGTCTAAGCCAAGGCCGACTTGTCCGAAGCTAACGCCAACAGTCCAAAAGAAGATGCCAACTTGTTCTAACCCGAGGCTGAATAATTCAAGGTCAAGGCGGAACGACTTTTGCCGAGGCTGAGCAAATGACAGAAGGCCAAAGAGAAGAAATGGAGCCACTTAGCAACAAACCTATCGTCTATCGAGAAGACGAGAAACCGCAAGGCCGAGGACTCGAGAGACAAGAACGACTCGGTACGGCACCGAAAGACTCATGCCGACTGAATCTAGATCTCAGCAATTATAGGCCGACCTCTCTAGTGTCTTGGTCAAGCTACGAAGACATCAGGGACCTCTTCCTAAACCCATACATCCAACTTCAAACTCCGTCTAATTTGAGTACTATTACTCCCAAGATACGCCGAGTTCTATAAAAATCACAGTTTTGTGTTTTTGTACATGTTTTTCCTTTTATTTTATTTATGAGCCCGATTCTTTAGGGTTTAAGGCCTTGTACTTTATTTACAGTTTTGCTACTAGGATTTAGGACTTGCTATAAATAACAACATTTGTACTAACACATAAAATATAGATAGATAGATAGATTTACAAAAGAATATACAAAGAGTGAAATTTTCGTCTTTGGAGTAAGGTTGTACTTGAGTTAGTAGAGCTTGTGTTTACCGGATTATTGAGTGTCATTTACCCTCTTTAATCTCTCCCATATTCTTATCAATCTTATTCTTAGGATCCCTTCATTTAAACCGGTTAGTGAGTCATATCTAACCTTCATTTGAAACCCCAAGCAATATTTATTGTTCATGAATTGTATCGAACTTTATTTCGACCTCAAACCCCTGATTGTGT
The DNA here is from genome assembly GCA_024138015.1 of Lumnitzera littorea. NCBI lineage: Eukaryota > Viridiplantae > Streptophyta > Magnoliopsida > Myrtales > Combretaceae > Lumnitzera > Lumnitzera littorea. The sequence goes on from JAMXBB010000008.1 coordinate 90,375,417, forward strand.
TTGTGTCTTGTGAGTTATATCCATTTACATTCATAGTCAAACGTTCTTACTTCCTGTTCTTCATACCCATTCTTATTCGTTCGAGATCCATTGCTGTTTCTTTTGGATTCCATCTATTATCAACTACCTTACACTTCAGATCAGCACAAACCTCATTAGTAGCAAAGAGATCACATTGGAAGCAAGTTGAGCAGTAGAAGAGGACACCGATACCTCCTGTGGAGTGGTAGATGGTGGTTAAAAAGCAATGTTCAACGATACAGATGTTGTCAACTCTAGGTAGGGGTAGTCAAGAGGATGGCATCGAATATTATTGGTTCCCCCTTGGCTAGTTCCAATAGTAGACTCTTGCTTGGCAAAACGAACCTTCTCCAACACTACCTACTGTTGAGACTTCAACTGAAAAAACACACACCGATTAGTACAATCATAAGTAAATAACATTGCTTTACTAGCTCAGTTGTGTTAAGCATGGAAAGTAAGAACCTTTTCTCTCCAACAACAATGGCTACAATGCCCACTTCAACCTCACACTAGTACGACGAAGGACCTAGACATGACAAGGGGCAAAATCCATACCTCCATACCACTTCTCCAACATGGCCTTTTACATCCCTAGGGATAATTTACTAATCAACATAGACTATTACTTTTAGACGGCATCCTTGGAGTTATTCAACTACATGTACCTTAACTTCATGAAGGCATCAATCTCTATGGATGCCTCCATGTTAGCAAGACCTCATTTCTTAATGGTGTTAGTATAGATCAAAGGAGTCCTCCGAGTCCAAAAGTCGGCCTCTACAACCATGAACTTGTCCTTCTAGTGCTTCATAGATGAGTTTAGGTCAACGAATAACTTTCTCCTAAGGTAGTTCTACAAATACACCCACCCTTTAAATAACTTCTATAGGAAGTAAAACCTAAGCAATTGTGCATGTTGCCTAAATAACCAAATACACGCACATGGCCTAGAAGGCCTTGATGATCTTGTACCCATTAGGAGTGATCCTTATAGGACAAACTCTATGATAATTAAACAGCTCCTTATTAAAGTCAGTAAAAGGAAGCCTCATATCAAATTCGAAGCACTTCTTATACACATAGAAGTGCTTCCCTAACAATCAAGTTACCCTCTCCTTAGTTGAGGGCATGCAAAATCTCATGTCGCTAAAGCCCCCAATAATGTAGTTCATTCTACAATAACTTGTGTCCTCCAGTTTATGGTACTATAATGGCTATTGGAAGAGGCCTCATTACCTACACTTACATATGAGTCCTGTATCTCTGTCATATTCCCTATTTTTGGGATAGACGTCTTAGGGAAGAGCTGCTATAATGGATACCTTGTCCATTGCTATATCCAATTCTTTCAAAAAAAATCATCATCTTCTTATTGTGCCAACATGAATGAAGCTTCACCCACCATGGTTGAAGGGGGAGTGGGTACCCTTAGCATCTCCAACTTAGGTGAAGCCATTGGTTGTTTACCTAAGCCTAACATGATGATGACAAAGTGTGAAAAGAAGTAAAGCAAGAAGAAGAAGAAGAAGAAGTATTAGAGTTGCAAGAACAATTGAGAAATCGAGAGATTTCGAGAGAATACTAAGGGTTGCAAAATGCTTACCTTAGTGCTATTTATAGGCTTTGCTCTTAGGAAAAACCAATCGGCAATTATTGAAAATCAAAGTCACGTAATTACCAATTGTTAAGACCTATCTACATAGCAATGGTCATAAATGAAATAGCCACAATTTCTCAACAAAAAAACTTTAACAATATATGCAACTACATGGATGTGACAACTATCAAGTCGTATTGATTATGCTAGAGGAACACATGCCAAATTTTAGAATTTGAAAAGTCTAACTTCCTTGATAAGCTTCAAAGGTGACTCTTCACCTCCCTTATGAGACAAAACATCCCACTCACTAGACTGTTCGGAAGTAAAAACCTTACATTCAGCATAAAGGGAGCAAGACTTCATTTAACACCAGTATGGTTAGGCGTCATTTTCAACAAACAGGTTTGCACTCATTCAAGACAGTATCTTCCCTTGCCCAATGAGCTTGGTACCTAACCTACACAACCCCACTTCATTGTCACCCCAGGCTAGGTAGCATCTATACAGCTTAATAGGCACAAAAATCTCCTCTAATACAAATCCCAAACACAACATGATAGCCCAACTACCATCCTCACTAAGATGGTCCTTCGCTACCTCAGTCTAATCACTCCATCTACTCTAGATCGGCATTTCCAAACAAAGACTAGACTTTAACCTTCGACTTGCCATTAAGATAGTCACAACGGTCATGGACTAAATGGATAAAGCTTCAAGACTAAACCAACAACCACGCTCCTACATTCTTGGAACACATCGATGTACATGATCCCAGTCACTAGATTTAGTGAGCATGTCAACATGTTGTACATACAACTAGATTCATGGCAACTCTCCTCTATAAATAGCCTAAACACTTCCAGGATAACCCACTTAGATTGCCTTGCACACTTAAGCTTACTTAAAACTCTATAGTTCCGTTGCTTACTATATTTCAAACACTTACTAATTTAAGTATTAGAGTACTTACGTCAAATAACATCCTAATATCACTCACCATGCTCTTTTTTGCAAGCCCATCACACACTTGTGAAGGACCCAATCGCATTAATTTCTACTAATAGAATCTTACTGACAGTAAATATAAATAAATATAATAAGAAAATACAAATAATTGAAAGGGGGGGGGGGGTTGGGTGGAATTGTATGTGAAAGGTAGCCATCTTGATGGACTAGTCTAAAGTCAATGGGAAGCTAATATATGTTCAAGTGAGTCATATTTTTGAAAGGTTTTAAAATCATTGAGAATTCAAATGGAAGGGGGAAAAAAATTAAGAATTAAATAAAAAAAGCAAATAAATATTGAGACCTAGAAGTATATTTTTCCTTAAATATATAGGTGATGTCCTTGAAAAAAAAAACTATTTGAAATGTAAAAAAAATGCAATATGTTAAGTGGAGTGCATAATCAAAAAGGAAATACACTAAGAAATGTCACGAGTTAGCATGTTTCAGCAGAAGAGACGTACAGTGTATTAATTAGTAGGCCGTGGTTAAATTTTTATATAAGCCGCCCCACTTTTCGTCCTTGTTTCACATCCATTTTTATTTAGGTTGTGTTAACTTTGAGGAAAAAGAAAGTGGCAAAAAAAAAAAAGAAAAAAAGAAAACGTTATTTTAACTCTTCACAATTTTTATAGTTGAATTTTTATAATTGTCAAATATTGTCTTAATAATTTTATGAAATTTTATGAAACGTTGATACTGGTGGTTTTTAAGGACAAGTAATGATAAAAAGCAAAAGTGGCGATTGATGAATGATGGAAATTGTTAATGGAAAAACGAAAAAATGATTTTTTTTTCGAAAGATGAATTTCGTTTCTACCGGTATATTTAGTGCTTATTAATCATTGCCACCAGTGAGCACCGTCCAGCTACTACCAATATCCGTCACAACCATTTATCACTAAACCTCATTAATCGATGCATTCTCTTTAGATTACTTAAAAATAATTATTAACTTTATAATTTTGACCTTATCTAATTAATATCGAGAAAGAGTTCAGAAAAATTTTCATGAGTACAGACGCATTAACCGTAAACCCCCATCCCTGAAGATACGACCATTATATATAGAGATTACCGAATTCATGCAACCGAACTTTTGCTTTAGGAAGATATAAGCGGAAAACTTCTAGTCTTCAACTAGAACTAGTATTGTGAAGCGTGTTGAATTTCTTTTGTAAATTAATTATAGAATATCTGATGGATATGGATTAGGTAGTAGCTTGAAAGTGGAGAATAAGAGTGCCATTGTAACATTAAAATGGAAGCTGAGTAGTATATTTAGTATTTGTATAAAAGATGCTGGAATGCTTTGTAAATTTATAAAATGGAAATTAATGAAAGGAAACCGTGTTGCACCAAATGCAATGCTTTACAATGGCCGAATGCATCCTCTTAATGGAAGTTCGCAATGCAAAAATTCCCAGACATAATTGGGGAGAATTTTTTTTTTGGGTTTTTCCATTCGTGTTTTTCGATGTACATGTACAATGTTTATAAAGCCCTTCCTAAGACAAATATCATAACAAAATAGAGAAAATTCTATAACTATCTAGTATTAACAGTCCAACATACACACATATAAATATTTCCTTTTTCTATTTTTATTTTTCCTGATAATATCTACTAAACTATTACAACTGACAAATTCTAAATTCTATAATATTTACCCTACAACATTTTTCATTTATAAAAACATATAAAAAATTAAAAATTGGGCTTGAAGCAATGAACAAATGAAGAGTGAGCAGGAATACGTATATTTGTATATCGATCCTAAGGGAAATAAAAAAAAAAAAAAAATACATAGTCAAATTGATCGGGCCACGTAGCAACCTGTCAACCCTAATTTTTCCCCTTTTAAGCACAATATGAGAAATGGATTGTGTTAATTAAAGCAGCATTCGAATTTCGAAGTGAAATCTGGAGATGGTTCAAATTGTACAGATTAATTGTGCAGTATTGGAGTTGTTACTATTCGACAAGAAAGACGGCAGTGTAATAAAGAAGATGGTCTTACCAAGGAATGTAAATACAGCTCTGCTTGTAGGTTACTCCCGCAGTCAGCTGGTATTTGCTCTCTCTCTCTCCTCCATATTTGACTGCTCTGCAACCATGCATGCAGCTTCATGCATCTTCTCCTCTTTCTCTCCGTTTGCATGGCAGTTGGATAAGATTGATATTAAATATTAACAACTCAATAAAAAAAAATGAAAAACTAAAATAAAATAATGACCGTCTGTTTTAACTTTGATACGATTCTGTTAACCAATGTCGTGGAGTATTATCATTTTGAAACTTGGTATGGTTATTTGACGAGTGTTCCGGAACATTTCTTATGATTACTTAATAAATTTACATGTTTTAAAAATACTCCCTTACCTTAGAGTGACTTATCTTCCCTCGCCACCATTGTTGACTCTAAAGAGTAATACTAGGTGCATATGAAACTTTCGAAAGTTTCTTATATTAAACAAGAGTCCAAAACGTGTGTTGAGTATTCTATCTGGCTTGAATTAATGCAGATGGAGGGGACACAATCAGAATCGGCAACAGAATGCTCAAAGGATGACATTATGATCTACCAAAGGCACTTGTTAGACTGTATTAGATTTGTTAATATTTCTATTAGTTAGTTATTAAACTTGTTTATTTAATCACAGGTATAATTGACAGCTAGCAAGTTAGTTAGGCTCAACACACACACATATATATATACTTTGAACAGGAACAGTTTCAATTCAATCTTTCATTGCTTCATCCTCCATTTCTTCACTTTAATGTTGAAAACAAGACTTTGTAATTCTCTCATGGTATTAGAGTGAGTTGTTACGATTTACACAACCTTCTGACTTGAAATTTTTGTTCTAATCACAGAGTTAACACGATTGCAATTGTTGAAGGATTGTTTGCATCAAGATGGCTAGTGAGACATCAAATTTAGATCCTCTTTATATTTCTGGATCAGATAATCTAGGTATGATCCTTAGAAATATTGTTTTTAATGGAAGCAATTTCATGACTTGGAGTCAATCAATACGACTAGCTTTAGGAGCAAAACTAAAATTAGGTTTTGTTGATGGTAAAATTACTAAACCAGATGAAGATTCTAAGGATTACCACTCAATGGCTTTGTAGTGATTACTTAATTAGATGCTAGATCTTGAATTCCATGGTGAGTGAATTGTCACAAAGCTTAGTGTACGCGCAATCTTCATTCGAATTATGAAATGAGATTTTTGAACAATACAGTCAAGCAAGTGGACCTTTAATTTTTCAATTAGAACACAAGATTAGTAACATAAAACAAGGAAATTCACTAGTTTTGGTTTACTATAATCGATTGAAGAAGGCCTAGGATGAATTGTATATGTTAAATCCCTATCCAAAATGTGAATGTGGAGTTGTAAATGATTGTAATTGTAGATTGAAGGATAAGCTTATGGATTTTAAATCAAAACATAAACTGATGCAATTCTTTATGGGACTATTTGATGTTTATGAAACAACACGAAATCAGATTTTGTCTTCAAATCCTCTTCTAATTGTTAATAAGGCATTCTATATTGTTCAACAAGTTGAAAAGTAAAGGCAAGTGACAACATCTTTGGATACTGATTCAATTTCCTTTCAAGTGAACAAAACATTGCTTCCTATGAGGAATACTAAGAAAGAGTTCACCAAGGCAAATTTGAAGTGTAAATATTGCAAAGGGACAAGCCATACTATAGAAACTTGTTTTGAGATAATAGGCTATCTAAAGTAGTATAAGGGAAAATGTAACAAAATAAAGGGGAAATTAGTAGCAAATTTTGCTAGATTAGAAGAAACTCCATTATAATCTAATGTTGAAATGATTGATGCTAACAGTTAAGTTGTTAATCCTCAATTGTTTCAGGGTTTGTATCAGGAATTCATGAGGTTTATGAAGGTAATCAAAGAAAAAGAAACAGAGGCAGGAGGGATAGCAAACTTTACAAGTACTTTTGCTTCAACTACTGTTAATTCACTTGGTGTTGTATATATGACTCCTTATGACCATTTTGTTATTCAATAAACAAAATCTTCTTACTCCTATCAAAGTAGTACTACCCGATAGCACATATAAACTGATCAATTTTTTTGGGTCAATAAAGGTCACTCCATCCTTAACACTTCATAATTTTTTTCTTGTACTAGATTTCAAGCACAATCTTCTTTCAATTCATAGACTCTTACACAATAGTGACCTTATAGCCATCTTTAATCAAAATTCTTGTCTTTTTCAAGGCTAGAGAATTAGTAAAGTTGTAGCTACCTCATAGCTTCAACATGGTCTATATGTACTTCAAGCCACTAGTAATGTTTCTCCTTCTATTCAAAGAAACATCGATACCTTAAATTCTTCTTATACTAACCATGAAACACTTAATGTTGTTACAACTAATGAAGCTAATATTACTTTGCTACATAATGGATTAGGTCATTCTTCTTTCTCAAAGTTACATTACTTGTTTAATTTCAGTCATGTGAACAATAAACAACCTCTTTATGAGACTTGTTGTTTAGCTAAAATACATAGACTTCCTTTTCCCCTGAGCAGCAGTACATCTACTTTTTTTTTTCAATTACTACATATGAATGTTTAAGGGCCCTTATCATGTGGAATCAATTGATGAAGCTAGATATTTTTTTACTATAGTAGATGATTTTTCAAGATACACTTGGACTTTTTTGCTTACTCACAAATCCCAAGTAACCAAAACACTCCAATATTTCCTTACCTACATACAAAACCATTTCCAAGCCACACCAAAGTTTATCTGTACAGATAATGGAACGGAATTTTTATCCATAGAAATACATAATCTCCTTTCTAAACATGGGATCCTCCATAAAAAAACCATTGCTTATACCCTACAACAAAATGGTAGAGTTAAAAGGAAACATAGGCATTTGATTAAGACTTTGAAAGCCTTAAGACTATGTGCTAATTTGCCAAAGTCCTTTTGGGGTAAGTGTGTTTTGACTACTACTTACTTAATCAATTGCATGCCTACAGCCACCTTACAACGGAAAACTCCTTATGAAGTTCTTTTTGGTCATCCACCCACCTATAGTCATCTAAAGGTGATGGGCTATTTATGTTTTGCAGTGAATTGGTCTCCTCATAAAGACAAATTTAACCAAAAAGGTATTAAGTGTGTCATGTTGGGATATGGGCATAGTCAAAAAGGTTATCGACTCTATGACCTTAAGGCGAAAAGAATTATCATCAATAGAGATGTCTTGTTTCATGAAGATTGTTATCCTTTCAAAAAGTATGATTTAACTGCTACTACAATTCCATCTGATTTGGCTTCTTCCTTTTCACTTGTTTCTTTTCCAAACACTCATGAACCAAATGCAGTACAACCTTTTGCTAGTCCTCCTTCTACACCTTATACAACCTCATCTCCTAATCCACTAATTAACATAACCTTTTCTTTTATTCCCCAACCTACTATTCGTCATTCTTCTAGAAATTGACACCTACCTAAGTAGCTTAAAGACTATATCCATTATGTAAATGTAGTAGTAGATCCTCTCTTTACTAATTCTTTGTCTAATGATTCTCTTCCATATCCTTTGTTCACCAACGAAACATTTGCTTCTTATCCTTCTGGTTGTGTAGCCTCTTTAGCCCAAGTTTTAATTACCAAGGAACCTACTACTTATTTACAAGCCTCACAAGATGAATTATGGATGGAGGCTATAAACAAGGAACTTGACATGTTAGAAAATGAAAACACTTGAGAGCTTACTACTTTACCTAAAGGCAAACATGCAATTGGGTCGAAATGAGTGATCAAAATTAAGTAGAGGGCTAATAGTTCAGTGGAGAGATATAAAGCATTTTTAATAGCAAAAGGGTATACTCAAGTGGAAGGTGAGGATTACACTGAGACATTTTCTCCAATGGCTCATTTAGCAACTATTCGTGTTTTAGTGGCTATTGCTACAACTAAACATTAGCCAATCCATCAGGTTGATATTAACAACGCTTTTCTTCATGGATTTCTCGATGAAGAAATCTATATGAATCCTCCTCAAGAATACACAAAGGCATATGTAGGCCTAGTTTACAAGTTGGTGTGTTCCTTATATGGGCTTAAGTAAGCCTCACGTCAATGGGATGTTGAAATTTCAAAATTTCTCATTGCACAAGGTTTTGTTTAATCTAAAAATGACTATTCTTTGTTTACTTTAGTGCATGCTAATGGATTTCTAGTTGTTCTTCTCTATATGGACAATATGCTCATCACAGGTGATTATGAAGTATCCATTCTTGCTTTGAAGAACAAGCTACATCAGGCTTTTACTATAAAGGACTTAAGTCTTGTTCGATATTTCCTTGGTATCGAGTTGTGGACCACTAACTCTAGTATTTTTCTCAGTCAACACAAATCCATTATAGATCTTTTGTATGACATGGGCATGATAAGTGCTATACCAACTCTCTTTCCTTTACCATCTAGCATGCATCTTGATTAGAATAGTGGTAACCTTTTATTTGATCTAACTGTTTACCGACATTTGATTGGCCAATTGTTATATCTGACTCTTACCAAGCCTGACTTAGCTTACCTTGTTTACTATCTAAGTTAGTTCTTGTCAAAGCCTTGTTCTCTCCACGTGTATTCTGTTATGCACTTATTATGTTATCTCAAAGGATCACTGTCACTTAGGTTATTTTATCTTTCGACAAATTCTTTAAATTTGCTTGGTTATATTGATTTTGATTGGGCAACTTATCTTATGGATTGTAAATCCATTAGAGGATTTTGTATTTTTCTTGCAAGGCCTTGGTGACTTGGAAATCCAAGAAACAGTGTATAGTGTCCATTTCCTCTACTAAAGCAGAGTATCAAGCCATGATTGTTGCTACTCACAAACTTAAGTGGATTTTTCATGTTGCACGTAAGTTGCAAGATTTCTTGCAGACTCCTATCATGCTTTGTTATGACAACAAAGCTTCCACTTCAATTGTTAATAATCCTTACTTGCATGGTTAGACTAAACACATCGAGGTGGATATTCATTACACTCAAGATCAAATTGCCTAAGGATTCTTGAAGACTCTTTATGTTCCTTCTCATCTATAGTTGGCGGCTGATCTCTTCACCAAGCTTGTCAATGTTGCACAATTGCACTTCTTTCTTTCCAAGGGGCCTCCTTTGTTAATATTTCTATTAGTTAGTTGTTAGACTTGTTTATTTAACCACATGTATAATTGATAGCTGACAAGTTAACTAGCAAGTTAGTTAGGCTCAACATATATATATATATATATATATATATATATACTTTGTACATAAACAGTTTCAATTCAATCTTTCATTTCTTCATCCACTGTTTCTTCACTATATTATTGAAAACAAGACTTTATAATTCTCTCAACACTACTAGATCTCCACTCTTTAATGGAATCCCATCATACACAATCAAAATCCTGAATCAGCATATTTCAGACCGCAACATGCGCATGTAAAATATGGATGGTTTAACTCAGTCAAGTTCACAAACCCAGAAAATTTTCAACGAATTGCTACAATGGTCGAACAGCCGTGTTAATGGCAGCAAGCCTCTGTCCCAGATAAGAGAAGGCCCAGATTTTGAATATTCAAATAATTTGCCCTATTAGTTAACTGTATCATCTGTTAACTGTTGCAAATCAGCTTGTATATCAAACAATGCGTCATTTAGCAATAATGCCTTGGACCGGGGGAATCCCATCCTGTTATGTTTTGATATTATCGACCTAACCAGGTATTTGGCAGAAAACATCAAGAGGATAACTAAACATAGATAGAATACAAATTAAACATATTATCATACAGATATTGATATATAGAATAAAAATAACAATAATAATTAGAGCAAAAAAAGAGAAACAATAAAACGCATAAGGATACAACTGGACCGGATTTTGTGAAACCCAATCCTATCGTTATAAGATTTAATATTTCGTAAAACCTTATAAAAACCTTATAAAGTTTTACCTCTTATTCCCAAAACCCAATCCTATAAGATTCAAAAGCCTCTATGTTTGTATAGAATTAAAGAGAGAGTAGAAGAAAAAAAATTAAATAAGATTAAGATTATATTTACTTATTTACCCAATAATAAAAACTAAGAATTAAATATATTATACAATATAAAACTTATATAAAATATACATATTGTATAATTTAAAAATAAATATTCTTATTAATATATCCTTTTTTTTTTATTGTATCATGTCTCCCATCAAGTTTTTTTTATTTTTTAATCCTTAAACCCTATAAGGTTTATTCATATCTCAAAACCCAACCCTAAAACAACCCACTCAGTTAGAAACTCACAGGTTTTTGTGACTACGGAATGCACATGGTAGGGAATATCAGGAGAATAGCCATTCTTTTATTGAAGATTAAGGACTAGAATGTTATATTGATGTACTTTTACAAATCAATATGCTTGCAGTGCAGCATCCTAATATCAAAATTGACATGAAGCTAGAGAAGGGATATCAAGCCGGAGGAGCAATCCCTTTCTTCACAAGCATATCATAGACTCTATCGACTTTACCCGGTTCTATCTGGAACAAATGATGGGCATCCAATCTTGAAGTGATATTGCCACTGAATATCTCCATTGTTATCATCTGTTGCATCCTTAGGTAAGCCGATGGTTGAATCCTAATTTCTGAGCACAGACGCTTCTCCTGCATGCCATCAGATAAAACAGTTTAAATCATGGACTCCATTGTCATATAGAGGAAATAAAAGATTGCTGTGTTTTTTTAACATGGAGAACTCACATTCTCTGAAAGCAAATCTGCACCGGTATATCCCATCACATCCAGATCATTAGCAGAGCTCGAGGATGCCTGTCCTGCAGGTCTTTGGTCCTTTCCAACTGAATCTGATCCAATACAAGCTCCCTGGCTGTTAAGACCCAAATGAGCACCTTCTTTAGCTCTATGAACATTCTCTTCGGCCTCTCTTCTTCGTTTATTTTCAAAATATCTATCAGCCTCAGCTGACGTGCGGCAACCAGCAGCACGAGCTTCCTGCACAATGTTTGAAAGCATGTCAAGAAAACATTACTAACTCCAATCCTCAAGCCTGTCACATGGAAAGAATGGACATGTAAACTCACATTATAAGCCTGTGTCATGAACTTCTATCACATATCATTAAATAAATAACAGTATCAGACATGACTTCTTCCTAGAAGTGAATTACTCATCTATAACCAAGAAATAGAATTGCACCTTTAATTCTTCAATTCTTTTCTGTATTCTATGCTCTGATATAACAGTCTGGAGCAATTCATCATGCTCTTCCTTGGAATGAAATCGCATGAAGATATCAAAACGCCGGCATATTGCTCTTTCCTCTGGTGTCAAGTCCTTCTCAAACAGATTTGGGTTCAGCAAGTCCCTCTCTAGAATGAAATCCTTTCTTCGTTTTCTCTCATCCAGCCTGAACAGATGGCAATATAATATTTGCTTGCACATGCAGATAATTGGGAAGTAAGATGCATTATGGGGTAAGACTCCTTAACCTTAAACTATCACAAGAAACAATTGCTTTAACAAAAAGTTCATATTCCCAATCCTTAAACCACAAAAAAAAAGTCCAAAATTATAGCTGCATCGCCAAAATCCCAGAAGCCGAATAACTTCTAATCAAATTATCCAAACCATATGTATGGTGATCCTCCTAATTGGTTCACTATACAACCATGATAAGATGAGTATAAAACAGCTGTCTCTTGTTTCCCTTTTTTGCATCTGTTTGTTGTTACCAACATAGTGAATTGTTCCTTTTTCTTTCTTTTTGTTCAGAACGGTATTGTTAGGTGAGGAATTCACTTCAAGTTTTTCACATCATCTTAGGTAGTGCATGAACCTGACCCGACATGCAGCACCTAAAATCAAATCTTTGACATGAATTTCTCCATAAGATATAGCACAATTGCAACGAATTAAGAAATAATCAAATTTACACTCCTAACTACCTCTTTGAGTAGATACGAAGTACACGCAACTTCAACTCGCGCTCATCTTCAGTGTCCGTATCCTTGAATTCCATCTCAGCCAACAATTGCTCAGCATCATTATCATATTCGGGATCAAATTCCTGTCTAGTGGGGTTATAGCCACTCAAATCATATAAAGAAGGTCCATCATTCCCAGAACCTTGATTCTTGACTTTAACCCTATTTGTCTGAGCATCTGCATCACATAAAAAGATGGCATACCTTAACACAAACTCAAATTGCTTTCAAAAGAATTAGGCTTCCCATAGCCACAAACAGGAAAACTTAAAATGAACAAAGTTCACAGACACTGAACAGAAGTCATAATTATGCAAGCTCCAGCCAAAATTAGTATCAACAACACTAGAGTCATCATCAGTATTATATACTAATAAAACCAGTGGATGGCAAACATGAGAATGCATCCTTTTTTAATATGAATTGGAAAAAAGAAAAATCGAAAATTGAGTATGGCAGGAAAAGAAATGAGAAAGTGGGGAAAAAAGACAGCAGCAAACTGCAACTGCATACCTTCCAATTTGACAACTCCATCTCTAGTCTCCACTGCAAGGGATGGCTTGTTCACAGCAGCTGTTGCTGCATTTGTGCTACTAGAACAGGTCCCAGATTCCACCTCTGAATTGAGAAAAAATAGAGATTTAAATTGAGTTCATAATCTGTTGAAAATCACATCAACATTGAAAATTGCCAGACCTGCACCTACACCAGATTGCAATCGGCCAGACCCTTTCTGTGGAACTTCAACCCTGTAATTTCAGGACAGAAGAGTAAGAAATCATCTCATAAAAACAAAAGAATTGCTTACATAGAGGATATATCATCTTCACACTTGACTCTAGAAGAAGAAAACAGAGATTCTTCCTTCAAAGCATCCCCAGCCATTGAAACTCCTGTTGCAGTTAGCAGCATATGTCAATAAATTATAATCACCAGGATGGAAGCAGATAGGACTCTTGATATGGTGGAAATAGTGTCGCTCTTGTCATTACTTTCCCTCCACTTATTAACTCTGATTCTCTATTCCATTTTATATTTGCTAGAAGAAACAAGCAACAAGAACAGAGCGCATTTATCTACTATTATACATGTACAATTAAATGTACAGCCAAAACCAAACTTACATAATGCCTAGCAAAAAATCAAAACCTCTTTTTTCTTCTTTTGGGAAGGCAATTAAAATACCAAATTTACCTAATTATATCCAAATACAATAAATTCCAGTTCTTTATTTTGTCCAACAGATAATCATATGCATCCAACAAAAACTACACTTCAATGACCCCAAAAAAACTTAGGATCTGAATTTCATTTAACACATTAACTAAGACTTAGGTTAGTTGGTTTTGATTTATTCAATAAGTGCGTTATGAAAACTAGATTTTATAAATGAGTTTTTATATCAGAAAACAATCTTAAATTGAAAATGGGAATTGCAACGTTTTGTTTCCTTCAATTATTAGTCTTTCTCTATTTCTAGACATCAATAAGCTTTTTAAAGCTGGTAAAATCGTAACAAACCTTTCTTGTCCTCCCCTTGCTCCTTAGCCATGGCAAGAAGTTCCTTCCGATTCTTCCCAAGCACATGTGACATGTCCTTCAAGGAAGAAAAAACATCATTTTCTATTTAATGGAGCTACTACAATTAAAATTAATTCACTTAAGCAACAGCTTCTCACGGGAAGAGGAAAGAAGGGGGAATTCATGTAGATATCCGTGTAATGCTCTATACACTGTTCTTTACTCTTTGTCCCAACATGTTCAGCAACTTCTGCCCAGTTTCCTAACCCATACATTTCAATGCCCTGAAAAAAACCAAGTCACGGTTAGGTATGTAAACGGGAGGGTTATAATAAGATACTCGATTAGCGCAACCCATTAAAAACCCTATAGGGTGAAAAAAACCAAGTCACGGTTAGGTATGTAAACGGGAGGGTTATAATAAGATACTCGATTAGCGCAACCCATTAAAAACCCTATAGGGTATTGCCCAATAGAGTTTTGTGCTGAATTCTAAGATATGGTTAAAAACTTATTAAGGCTGTAAGACGGGTTTTAGAATTTAAGAAAAACCCGTTGAGAGACCCATTACCTGATAAAAATACTATATCAATAATATAGTATTAACTAAATAAAAAGCAAATAAAATGCAAAATTATTAAAGTATCTATCACAATCCTACATCACTAAACCCAATTCCTTCTCCAATCTCCATCTGTCTCCTTTGTCTTCACGTATCTATTCTCTTCTCCTTCGTGTTTTGAGATTCTATAAATATATTATAGATGAAATATGACATGTTTTTGTAGCTTCTCCTCTAATATGCCCTCATTGCGTTGCCCATGGCTTATAAATATAAATTATACAAATCAATTTCTCATATAATGAATAATAAAGTAAAAAATTATTCTTTGGAAAAAAAAAAAAAAGTTGGGAAACGGGTACCCTATTAAAGTAATGGGATTAGTTCTAGGTATAGAGTTAAAAACCCTATAAGATTTTGGGACAGGCTTGGAAACGCTATTAAGGTAGTAGTACGAGTCCTAAATTCCTATGATCCATTCTAAACCCGTCCTGTTTACATCCCTAATCACAGTAGCCAATAAGAACGATGACTCCAATCTCTAATACCAAGAAACTGGCACACCAAATCTGCCACCCATTTAATCCTCCTTTCCTCTGACCAAAAAGAGAAAAAGATTAAAAAATAAATAAAAGATAGTGACATTTTCTTGAAACATTTTAAGGTGAAGTGAATGACCTCTAGAAGTAGTATTTCATCATCAGCATTCCAGTCTGGGCAGATCAGTGGGAATGACAAGTTATCCTGTTGGCAGAGAAAACACCAGAAAGGAAAAAGGTGAGGTTGTGTACTTTGAAACTTCAATAATGAAGCCAAGATAAAGAAGAAACAATTCAGATAGGAACACGAGAGACTAGTAGAGTTGATGAGACACATGAAAAATAAGAACACTATTGAAGTATTTGCTACTCTTACAATATTATCTTACAGTCCAAACCGTCTATAAGCCCAATTTTTTAGGTAGCACTGAAAGTGATTGACTTGGGAATAAAATAAAGTTAAATCATGTACTAATTTAGATGTTCCCTCCTCTTTTCTGAACTATTAGATGGTAAACATGGGCAACTAAAACATGAAAGAGCAACGCGATTATGATTTTATCACTGACCATGACTCTGTAATGGTGATTGCTTCTGTGAGGTGTGACCTCAGCTCCCACAGAAAAGCATTCTATGCATAGATCAAAGTCCGGGCAGAAAGCACACTTGATACGGATTCTCCCTGTAATATCTTTATTGCAGTAATTACAGTGGTACAAAGCCCTTTTCCCATCGCTTGATCCTTGACCTACAGATAATGAGTATAAGAAGTACATTATAGAGAAACCAAAAGGAGAAAAAATTTTAAGAAACAACTTCTCCACTGTGAGGAGCCAAACTGATCAGGAAACAGAAAACTAAGGAAGACATGGGAATCAAGATTTACCTGCAGATGCAGATTCCAGGTTTTCTCCTCCAGAGGCATTCTTCTTTCTCCTAGATCTGAAGGCCAACACAACCACATACATTGCATTACATCATTCGCACAAAAGAATAAATTGATGAGGCTCCTAGTAAACACTTCAGTACATCCACAAAGCAGCATGATTTCAGTGATGTCTTGCAATTGTAACAGCACATAACAGTATTGCAGAGATTATAATCAAGAACATAACAGGATTCAAAGAACAAACGTCATAGTAAATTAAAAAAAAAAATAGAAAAAAGGCTATTACAAATTATTATTCTTTTTAAAAAGTAACCAAGAAAACATTTTCCAGTGATTGAAAACACCATACTGCCAAACTGAACCAATGCAATTCCATCAAACAAAATAATATACAATAAAAGAAAAAGAAATTGACCCACGCATATTCCCAAAATTTTAAATTTTCATTTTTCTTTAGCGATCCTAATCTGACCAGCTACCTCCAAGCATGTGAACCACTCAAGACAAGTAGCAGTCATGTATTCACATACCCAATACACTAACAACATCGCTGAGCACAAGAATGCACTAAATTATCATTAAAACTTAATACTTCAAAGTATAATAAAGGAAACCCAATTGAAATCATGAAACTTTGAAAGAAATGTACATGAGATTAACCAAAATTTGAATCAGATTAACGTTATAAAGTAGTAAATATCTCACCTTTGAGTTGGGTCTTCATCGTTAGTGTGAAAATTACCACGAGAACGACCCATGTCCCTGCAAAGTTGAGCAAGTTCACGAAGACCTGCTTGTGTGTTCAAATTGCGATTTCAAGAAATCCAAACCCTAATTCATGCACAAGTTGGAAAACCCTCGATTTTTAATTGTAAGGGAACGTTGAAATTGAAATGTGGGGGAGACTGATGGGGAAATTTGGATGATGGAGTTTTACTTGAAATTTTCACTTAATTTTTTAAGTAAAAGAAAATTTTTTTTTCCCAAAGAACATGTTGGTGGAAAATGAAAATTAACATATTTCATCCTTAAAAAAAAAAAAAAATGGATTTTGGCAATGGAAAACAAATTAATTTGAGATGAAATAACGGGCGACTTCGAGCTGGGTGGTCCAACTCCAACATCACTTTTCGGGTTTTTCAACCAACCACGGTTCAGTTGATTCTGACCACAATCTCCATTTTTCTTTTTTCTTTTTTCTTTTTTTTTTTTCCAATTTGACCGTCTATTTCTCACTCGAAACAAGGGTAAATTCATAATCCGATTATCGGTTCGATTTAATTTCTCTGCAGCTCAATTAAGATGGTTATGACTCCCAATACATGTGCAAGCAAGTTAAATAGGGTGGGATGATAGGATAACAACATCTCCTCTCCTCTATGAGAAATCCGTTTAAAATTCTTAATTGATATATCAAAATTTTTAAAAACAATTTTTTTAAAAGATCTCCCTATTTTATTCATAAGATTCTTAAAAAGAAATCATTAATATCTATTTATATTATTTATAATATGTACAGCATAAATTTTTAATAAAAATAACACTTAAAAAAAATTAACAACTTTTTGGGATACTTAATTATAGATCTTAAGAAACCAACTATAATAATAAGGATCTTCACATGAGGTTGTTGATCTCTTGCAACTTGTGTCACGAAGCATCAATAGTGATCTTTTAAGAAAAGAAAGTAACGTAATTGGAGTAATAATTAATTGCAACAACTTATAAATAATAATTGTTCTCTCTTCTTAAGGATAAACGTGGAATTTATTTGGGAAGAAAATTTGTAATTTCTTAATTACTTCATTAAAAAATCTATAGTTTAGACACAAAGGTGAAAATAAACTAAATTAGCTTGTAAACTACTTGAATTCAACTCAATGATAATTAAGTGAAGCTCGAGCTCAAATTACTCAAATAGTAAATTAAATCAAGCTTAATGTGGTATAATTTTTATTTTTATTTTTACTTTTTAAATATGAATGAGTCTAAAGCTTTTTAGAGAAAATTTATAAAAAATTCAAACTTAATTAAGATAATCAAGTTAAAATTGAGTTTACAAAATATATTTTCAACTTAAGTTCGAGCTCAAAATTTAGAATTTCATCAAACATGAGCCACAATCAAACTTTGTGTATTTAAGTTGAGCATAAAATCATAAAATTGTGGAACATTTCCTAATAAAACTAGGAATGTTAATCAAAAGGATTACAAATAGGTATTTGGTAAGTTTCTCTTTATTTCATACAAAATATATATCTTATGTGATTAAGGAAAAAAAGAAGTGAGATTAAAACCCATAAAGTCAATGGTTAATAGTTTGTATTTCTCAATTTTCTAAAAGGATAGTTTGAATGTTTAAAAAATAGTAATAATACATACCTTCAAATTGTACTTTTATATCTTTTATCATATATAAAGATGAAATTTAATTAATTTTTTTTTAACTTTTATTAAACTCAAAATAGTTTAGGTCATGTCAACCATACAAATAAATGAGATGAGCTCGACTAATAAAAAATATAAATAAAACAACCACTACCTAGAAGTGAATAAAAACTTACGAAGAAGGTCAGACTTAATTTTGATTATTCTCCCAACTTTAGTAATCTAAAGATCATCGAAATATTGTCTAAGAAGATATATGATTTCTTCCACTATATTATAAGCATTTAGGTTTTGAGTTAGAGTCGTTTACACAATGAGTGAATATATTTGGTGTTTTTTTTTTTTTCTCAACTATTATATATATTATACGTTATAATTGTTAAGAAGGGACAATCTCATTGGTTCTATGTAAAAAGGCTAAAAATAAGGATGCAAGTGGACGGGTCGTCATAGGATCCTTAATTTACCCAACATAATAAAAACTTCAAGGTAATAGGGTTTAAGTTCAAGTTTTTTAACATAATTCAAAACCCTATAAAATTTAGGATCGAGTTTTGGAATTATAAAAAACTTAATAGGAAACCTTACCTGATAAAAATAATATATTGATAAAAATATTTACTTTTAACCTATACATTATGCATGGCCTAGACAACTACATAAGTTCTATGTACAACACATTATGTAATCATAGTCTTACTTAGCTACTTAGTGCTTTCCGCTTTACTCTCTTTTTCATCCCATTAAACCATATGAAAACTCGCTATAAGGGTAAGTTTTCCTATAGGGTTTTAAGAAATGCCAAACCTTACAAGAGTGAACATGAGTTTCATAAAATCCATTCCAAACTCACTCCGATTGCATCTAAGCTAAAAACTTTATCTTTTTAACTCCTTTACCCTTAACTATGTCTACAAACCCCTCTTTTATCTATCCTTAATAGCTTGAAGCCAAAAACCCTATCTTTTAATTGCGGTTAGCCCCTCAAGTGGGAACTAGTAATGTTAATTTCTATATGATTCTCATTAGGTATGTCTCATTTTTGTTTGCACCTCCGATATTAATGTACTTCCTATCACTTGGTGCAGATACTAACAGAGGTCTTGAAATTCCTTAATAGCAAATAAGGTCTTGCAAACTACTACTATAAGGATAGGATCCTCCTCATATTCTAAATGTTCTAAAAGTTAAAAGTAATTTTTTGGAAGATCTCTTTTCTTCTTTTTCTACATCCTTCCGATTTGCCCTCAATATAAACATCTATGTGCTTACAACTAACTTCAATCATATTTTATTCCTATACACTCAAACCACTCATATCTTATGGATATGTAAAAGAATATGATAAATGTTACACCCCGAAACAATAGAGTTACAACAATTCTGCCTATAAACCAACCTATAATAGTAACCAACTTATAATAGTAACTAACCTCAATACGATTTACATAAGGCATCTATAACTCCTTACTTTGAAGCAAACAGCTTATTCAAGATTACTTATAAAATTTATATATAAAATCAAAAACTTTAAGTCATAGTTACATAAATATACCTATATTGTCTTATGATCTTAGGAAATATTTACATGCCATAATAGTCTAATAATAAATTTTACATGATCATCATATAAACCTAAGAGTTAATAAGAAAAACTCTAAAGATTCGATCATTCAGCCAATTTGATTGTCACTCCCCCCAGGTACTTCAAAAAAAGACTAACCTCAGAATAGTTATAGCATGACATCTCAATTAGTGCCTGTAAGAAAATTTATAAAGATATGAGTAACCAACAACTTAGTAAATCGAGATATTGATTTAAGAATGCATAATAAACATAAACGAAGTTTTCAAACAATTAATTACATACAATGCAACATGCAAATGTCATTACACAACGTAGACCGGTTCGTTATGAAATCAAAGTAATTTTATTTACTCTAATACAAGTTAAGGAGTTTCAATGTTTATGCAACAACTCACAACCAAATTTAGGTTTGTGTAATGAAGACACCGTTCCTCCCATGACTATCCTTTGAACTATTGCTCTCATCCTTACCGCAACCTCTTCTCCTATTACTTAGTTTGGTTAAGGATGAAAAAAAAAAATCATTATGCTATCAAACGCTATCTTTCTCGAAGGTGTTAATATTTGGTTGGAGAATTCTAACTGTCCTCTAAAGGGTTGCAAAGCATGTCCAATTAAGGTATTTAGGTCGATTATAATTAAATTCAATTTACGGTAACTAAACAATCTCACACCACTCAATTCACAACAAACCATCATAATACGTCATTAGTATTCAACAAGTAATCAAAGACGCACGAGCACATGCACATGATGGGAATTAGGTTACCGGACTACTAACCCGCAGCTAAGCTCGAGGACTAGGGGAATTGGCAAGATGAATCCTCTTGTTCCAATCAACCCCTGTCAAAGCCAAGTACTTCTTTGTTGAGTCAAATGACTACCCATCTCTCTATAGTGTGCCAAATTAAAAAACACTCATTCGCGCTCAAACCATCCAATGACTTGGCATCTTCCTTGCTAAAAAGCCGAGATAGAGAGACTTTGGGCTGACTAAGCTACCCTTATTCAGATAAGTAAGCTGTCTGTACTTTTTGTTTACATCTTCTAACAGCCTCACCAATATAATATCGCCACATATATAATATCATGTGTAGAATCCATTATATCAATTATTGTTTTCCTTATATATTCATTTCTACCTTTTGTATCTTGTACATTACTTCCTTAAGAAATACCCTTTTTGTCTTTTTTCTCCTAACTTATAGGTATAAATACTTTTGTACCTGTAGCTAGAATCAGAATTCAGATTACCATTTATACACTTTTGTGTTTTCTTCCTTGCATAAATACTTTGTTTACTCTCTGCATCACTCTTATTCTAACCCTTGAGCAAGGTTAAGTAGCAAGTAACCCCACTGGATCGATTCGAGCATCATATCGAATTGTGTTGTGAGTCCTCGGAAGTTTCATTGGTACATCATATCCTCTGAAGCTATTTATAGCTTTTACTTTCTTCTTCATTCGTAATTATAATTCCACACATTCCCCACCACTTCCATTTCAAGCTTTCTACAAACTTAAACCAATTCAATGACTAACCTTGTCTATTCTTAGTCACAATTTGCATCACCTTGGTATCAAAGCGGAGGTCTTGTTTAAGTTGTTGGTTTTTCTGAAGTTCTGTTTATACTTTGTTTTACTTGTGTGAAATAGAGTAAGTTAATATTTTTATCTTAATTATTGAGTTTATTAGTTGTTGATTTTTCAGTTGGCAAGAGTGTTAGTTGAACTTTAAATCAATAAAGAAAATGATGGATCTAAGTGTAAATGTTGGTACTAGAGATGACAACAATGGAGTTATTTACCATGGGCTATAGTTACAGGGGACACCGAAGAGTACTGATGAAAGACTTAATAAGGTGGCTAACCTCTTAATAGATCTAACCTGAACTATTTATGTGTTAGCTTACTGACCTACTGAAGCTGCGTAAAATATCCCACAAACTACTTAACCTATTAGAGGTCAGAACCCAGCTTGACAGGTTCAAGGTAAAGGAGCATGCGGATGAATAAAGCGAAGGATAAACTTTAGAGAGTTTGATGAATAGGATGAAGAAGAGTATTTCGAAGAAGAGCGCATATGAGTCCCCAAAGTATCTGACCATGTATAGCTTTAAATTCCAAGCTTCGATGGATTTGGGAATGCTGATGAATATTTGGAGTAGGAAGAAAAGATAGAGTGTATTTTTTTTTTATTATTATTATCATTACAAGGATTATGAGAAAGCAAGAACTACTATTGTTAAGTTCTCCAGATATGTTACCATGTGGTAAAAGAATTTCCAAGCCATGGGGAGATAAGAGAGCTACCGAGAGATTAATACTTGGCTCGAAACGAAGATAATACTTAGAAACAAATTAGTGCTGAAAACTTATCTTCAAGATACTTTCACTCGACTTTAGGAACTGAGACAAGGAGACCGGACTATTAACGAGTATATTTAAGAATTTCAGATGCTTATGATCCATTGTGAAGTAGAGGAACCACCAACTTAAACAATCTCAAGATTCATTATCGGCTTGGGAAGAGACATTCTAGACATTATAGAGCTCCAACGATTTGACACAATGAATGAAGTTGTTAGGATTGCTTAGTGAGTAGAAAAGCAAAGGAGGAGTTGACTAACAACCAGGATGCTGACTAGCCAACCCAAACAAGCAAGCCACTAAGCTCAATTGAGTACCTAGCTAAGCCAAAAGATTGATATTCGAGCCAAGCAGAAAGGCCGACCTGATGGTGAAGTGCCGACCTGAACTTATGAGAAGGGGCAAGAGTCTGGTAGGAAGACAAGCCAAATCAAGTGTTTCAAGTGCTAAGGATTCTGATATATAGCTAATCAGTGCCCGAACCGTAGGACAATAGTCATTCAGGGAGATGTCCCGAAGTTAGAAGTAGATAGTACAGATAAGGAACCCGAGGAGGAGGAGATCCCTATCGAGAAAGAAAATGCTAAGAAAGAGTTGATTAAGGAGGACGTATTTACTAAGGATTTGGATAAGTTACTCATGGTTATCCGACGTACTATGAACATAGAACTCTCACAAGAAGAGGAGCAAAGAGAGAATTTATCCCATACCGCTTGTAAGGTGAATGATCGGGTATACGCCCTCATTGTAGATAGTGGAAGCTGCACCAATGTGGTATTAGCCGATCTTGTTTTAAAACTGAAGTTACCTACTGTTGTACATCTGAGGCCATACAAATTACATTAGTTGAGTGAGAAAGAAGCATAACATGTCACTCGATAAATAATACTACCGATCACTATAGGAATTACTTAAACTAGATTCTCTGCGACGTACTACCCATGTGTACCTCCCACGTATTGCTATGAAGACCGTGGCTATTTAATAAGAGAGTCATTTATGACGGCTACAAGAACATGTACATGTTCAAGAAGGATGATCGGAAGATCACACTGAATCCGATGCTGTTAAAAGAAGTTAATAAATTGCAAACAAAACTTGCTTGCGGATTGAAGAAGGCTTTAGTAATGAGTAAAGCCAAGCTCCGAGAGGCCATCAATGTTAACAAGTCGACTCTTATGTTGGTCAAGTGCCTATTGGAGATGGAGGAGCAAGGTAAATTACCCCGGGAAATTAAGGAATTGCTACACGAGTATACCGACCTGTTTCTAAGATAGTTACTCGAAGGGTTACCCCCATTTCGAGGCATAAAGCACTACATTAACTTAGTACTTAACGCCGCGCTGCTGAATAAGCCAACTTACTAGATGAATCCTAAATAGGCTTCTAAGCCCTAACGTCAAGTCAATGAGTTGTTGGAGAGAGGTATGTCAAAGAAAGTCTCAACCCTCATGCTATGCCAATGCTTCTTGAGTCGAAAAAGGATAAGACTTAATGGATATGTGTAGATAATCGAGTGGTCAACAAGATTACTATCCAATATCGGTATCCCATTCCTAAATTGGAGGACATGCTGGATGAATTGAATAGAGCCAAGATCTTCAACAAGATTAATCTGAAGTCTAGCTATCATCAAATTTGCATGAAGCTAAGAGATAAGTAGAAAACTGTATTTAAAACTCAACATGGACTTTATGAATGGAAGGTCATGTCATTTGGCTTGTTGAATGCCCCAAGCACTTTTATAAGGCTAATGAACTATGTGTTGAGACATCTAATAGGAAAGTGTGTCATGGTGTACTTTGACAATAACCTAGTTTACAGTACCAACATGCTAAGTCACAACAAGCATCTTTGAGCCATATTAAATACCCTCTATACTGAGAGACTATTCAATAACTTGAAGAAGTATTGCTTTTGCTAGAAGGAAGTGGTATTCTTAAGCTATGTAGTCAGTAGAGGAGTGTAGAGTAGCGTAGAGTAGCTGACTCCTATTACTTATATTGACGTGAGAAGTTTCCATAGACTAGCTTTATTCTATAGACGATTCATCAAGAATTTTAGTACCTTTGCCACACCACTTACTTAGCTCATGAAGAAAAATACCGACTTCTGATGGAGAAAAAGGGAGGAGAAGAGCTTTGCTGAAGTAAAGGAAAGATTGACCTTTGCTTCGGTATTGATTCTACCTGACTTCAAGAAAATATATGAGTTGGAATGTGATGCATCAGGCATTGGAATAGGCGTTGTCTTAATGCAAGAAGGCTAACCAATTGCTTTTTACAGTGAGAAGCTCAAAAGACTACAGTTGAATTACTCCGTGTATGACAAAGAACTCTTAGCGCTGATCTGAGCACTGCAAGTATGGTAGCACTATTTACTATCAAGAGAATTTGTCATATATACTGACCATAAATCAATAAGATACCTCCGAGGTTAGATGAAGTTATTGAAGCGACAGACAAGATGGGTTGAATTCTTTGAAGGATTTGATTGTGTGATTAAATACAAGTAAGGAAAGAGCAACGTTGCAAATGCTCTTTCAAGGAAATATACGCTTTTAATCGAATTACAAGCCAGGCTGTTTAGGTTTGCAAGTATCAAAGAACAGTATTCTAAGAATCCACACTTTGGACCCATAATCATGTGATGTACTAATGGAAGAATAGTAGATGAGTATCATGTAGAGGATGGTTACTTGTTCCAAGGTAAAAAATTATACGTGTTAACTTGTTCACTACGAGAACTATAGATTAGGGAAGCCTATAGTCGAGGGCTCTCCGGACATTTTGGAGAAAGAAGAACCTATGAACTGTTAAATAATCACTTCTTTTGGTTGAGAATGAGGAGAGATGTATATCAAGTCATCAAAATGTGAGAGTAATATTACTACCTGTCTTAATGAAAACTTCCCATGTAGCTAATGAGAGTAATCTTCTTCTTTATCCATTTAGTTTGTACTAATTCAATCCCTTACATGATCTAAGATACTAGATTTTGATCCACCACCGTCCTCCCCCCCTCCACTACCCCGCTAAAATGTAAGAAAGCTCATGTAATTACCGGATTTCATATCTTATGGTATTTCTTCACTAATAGTTTTTCTAAGGGATGCTAAGGATAAAGAATATGATTAACTTTCAAGAGTTGAGGTTGAATAGTATAAAAAGTTGATTAGTTATAAGAGCTTATTAATGTTAACAGTATCATCTTCCAAGAAGAGAGAGAGAGAGAGAGAGAGAGAGAGAGAGGATCATTAGCAAAAAGGAGGTTGAAAATGATTAGGTCGATGTCCCTTAAGATAAAACCTTTCATGCTTCTATTATTCATATCATGTAAAGTGTTTTTGGAATCGATATCCATAATAAGATGAAATTATGATTCCTCCTACCTAATTCTACACTTCAGAAAAACTAAACTACTTGATTTACCATTCAATGAAATTTGATCACTCATAGTAATTATGCATGACATAATTCATTTATTCACTTTAGAGAAAGCTCCATTTTGGCCACGACAAGTATGCTGTATGCATTGATCATATCCACTTTAAGGGCTTAATAGTTTTAAAAATCTCAGTTTCTCAACTCAAATGCATAAAACACTTTATATGTAACTAGATCTATTCAAGGGCTAATTTTGAACCGTGAACCAACCTATCGAGTCATTGAACTTGCCTAAGCTAACCTTGAGCTAGCTTGAACCGATTGTTAAACCACTGGGTTTTAAGGGTTTAAGTAGTTCAACCATGGTAATCCGCTAAGTTGGCAAGTTAGACCAAATTGTCCTTAAACCGATAGTTTGGCTCAATGGTTCAAGATCAGGCCAATCTTGAAAATTAAAAAAATAAATAAATAATATATAATATACTATATATATAATCCAAACATAATATATGTTATATGTAATGTACTATATTATGTAGTACAAATAAATATATAGCATATGTAATATATAGTAATTAATATATTATATATATTATAATATACATATATACTATATATTATACTCTATATACAATAAAACATCACATATTCACACTCACATGCTCTAAATGAGTTATTTTGAGATCGAAAAAAAAATTGAATCGAAAGTAAAATTTTTTAGTCACAAACAACGGCATAAAGTTTTAGATTTAGTTAGAACAAAAAAAGACGAATAATTCACAAATTATTTATAATAATTAAAGAAAATTTGGAAAAAGAAAAAAATATCTTATGGTTTAAGGGTCACCGAACCTGCCCTTAAACCGCCAATTCAAGTGAACTAGCCTGGACTAGTCCCTTTAGGAGTCGGGCTTATTCACTCTTTTACATACTTTTAAACTAGTAGTCTAGGGCCGACTCGGCTCAATCAACACCTCTATATGCGATTACATTGCCATCTTAGATCAATCTAGATTAGATGAATATGCCTTAGTTCTCATTAATCATCTTGCTTGGGAATGGCTTTGGCAACCAATTAGACTTTTTTAAATGATTTTGTAAGCATGTTTACAAAATTTTTATTAATAAAACTTAAAAATAAGGGAATATACCTAATGAGAAGAAATCTTTCACAAGAGTTAAAACCTTAGCCTATTAAGATCTTAATATTTATAATAAAAACCTTAGAAAATCTTTCGAGCACTAAAACTTTTAAAACCTAACCCTAAGTTGAAAGTTAGCCTCCTTATGTCAAAACAACATACTTCCATGCATAGAAAATCTTTTTTCTTATCTTGAGTTATGGTGAGTTATTTTTAATTAAAAATTCTTATGTTACATTATTTATCCTTTTTCACTCTCTTACTTAGTTAAGAAAGTAAACAATAATGAGTTCCTTACCCTTTTTTGTCTTGAAAATGAATTTTATTCAATTAAAAAAAATAAAAACTACATTAATCAAACTGATTGATACAAAAGGATTGAGGCATAAAGATTCTAACTGAATAAACGAATACATCTCTTCAAACATCAAAATGCCTTACATAGGGAATTTTATAAGAAAATAAAACCTACTCAAATGGCAAGCATATCAAATCCTACAAAAGCTATTAACACAATTCTATAAAGGGTATGAAAAACAAAATGAAAATGAAAAATTTTAAATACATAAAAAAACTAGTTATTCTAAAAAAAAAAAAAAACTACCGCTAAACTAATTAATATCAACAAGATTACTACAATCTTCAAATGAACAAAATTAATAAAAGTGGATTTATGTTGTGTAGGATGGTAATGTTGCTATATCAATAATTATGAGCATCGAGCCTCATTTTCAGTTTTTATTTTCCTTAACTTAATTTAAACTAAATCCTATACTTATTTAGTTTGAACCTTTAACTAAAGTTTAGAAAAATCAATTTCTTCTAATTTTTTAAGAATTGAAGTTACCACTTAGTAAAATTGAGTTAATTAGGACCAATTAGGTGGATTAATCCTAATTTAGCTATTAGTCTATTTTTTAGAAATATTTTAAAATATTTCAAAGAAACTCAATACATAAGTCTAAGGGCTAACGTAGTAAAACCCTAAGATTAACACATTAGAAGATTAAAAAAGGCTTTAATTCTTAAAACACCCTTTTTAAAGGATGTAGTCTAAATAGAAGAAAACAAAAATGTATTTCTAAAGGAAAATGGAAAACACAATTAAAAGGAAATTTATTTACAATGGAAAAATAAGAACTTTTCCATATTTTAAGTCATATCATATGTGTTTATGCACTATTTAGTAAAGATCAAACTTCTGTATTTTATTTTATAAGAAATTTAGGGTGTTAGTTCATTTTACTTTTGAAGATAGCCAAGTTTTCATCGCGAGCCTTTAATCTAAAAAGAAAAAACCTAAGGAAAAGGCCCTAATTTTTATGGTGTTTAATTTTTAAAAACTCCTAACTCTCCTAATTTTGAAAAAGACTCGATTAAAAATTTTTATTTTTTAAAATTATTTTTCTATGTAGGAAAACGTTTCATTAAAGGGATAGTCTTAATTTTCTAGATTTGAAAAGGTCCTTAAAAAAAGAACCTTCAATTGAAAAGAACACATAAAACATTTTTTATATCTTTGAAAATATTGGGCCAAAAAAAATAAAATCTTTTAAAGCTTTTTTTCTATATTTTATATTTTTTTATTGAGCAAACCCTGCTTATCAATGATGGTTACCCTATAACACTTGAAGACTACACAAATGTCCTTATTATTCATTTATCTATTTATTATTTTTATTGTTGATAACTAAATAAAATCAAATAAATAATAAGGAATATAAAATTGGGGATGAGTAAGTAACCATATCATACAAGGAACTTACATGAACCTTACTCAATCGAGTATGCTTTCGATCGATTATGAAGGCTATATCTAGAACCTAGTCCCATAAAGTAAGATAGGGATATGAAGTCTACGTAACATATATTTACCTCAAAATTTATATTCTAAATTATACAGGGTATAAGTTTAAGAGAACCCTATATTGACTATGTAATAGTAATTGAATAATATTAGTCAATTAAAAAAATTAATAGAAAGTAACAACAAAAGTTTGGCCCATAGATAAAACCCTAACACTACATGCTATTCATATATCCCAATTCACCCCCTTCCTCTCTCTCTCTAAAACACCCCACCTTTTTTTAATATCTTTTTTTTTCTTCCTCTTTTATTAACCCTAATTAAGTAAGTTTTAAAAAGTAATCCAATTCTTAACTTATCTACACCATTAAAAAAAAGTATGTCATTGTGTTTATTGCAAAATATTCCTTTTTATTCGACTATATTTCTAAAAATGCTAAAATATATTAAGAAAAATATTTCTAGAAAATCGTTTTGTTAAATTGAAAGAGTATTTTTTTAATATAAATCATTTATCAAATATTACTTGTTTCAGTATAGCGCTTCTAATTAAGTTTTGTCCGATCAAAATTAAATATGACATTATTGGGAGAAAAAAAGAGCCCATCAGACCCAACACGCGATCCAAATAAGATAGAAGAATTTAAAGCGATGATATCCATTTACAATTCTCCACTCATTTCATTTTAGCCCTGTATCAATTGCAATATTTAGCAGTCTCAATCCAATTTTATAATTGTTTATATTTAGGTCTTGTTTTATTGCAAATTTAAGCTCTTAAGTGCGGTCTACAAAGCTTAGATTTAAGACGGAAAAATCGAGAATTTCAATAAATACTTTATGGCCATTGAAGCTAAAGCGTATAGCAACATAAACAAAAACATATGAGAATTTTATGTCTGAAAATGTTAGTTCAACATTGCATTCATAGAAATATGCCCATAAATTACTTTAGTACAGAGTTTCTTAATAGGGTAAAGCTGAAGCTTACTAACATAGTATCATCTAATTAACAGCACAACAATGACTTGCCTGAGCAAGAGAGATTATGATTACGATGGCGACCAACAACGTCCGCGGAGAGAGAGGGAGAGATGAGGGTGGCGAGTGGCAGTTGGTTTCACGATTGATTCGGCTTGGCGAGAGAGAGAGAGAGAGAGAAAGAAAGAGGAGGCCAGCTAGAGTTAGTTTGATGATTGATTGTTAAAAGGATAGTGTTTATCATTTGTTTATTTTAATACGGACATTTCGGGGAAAAAAAAAAATGGAATGCCAGCGTTAAATTGCAATTTAGAGATTGAAATAAGGGATTGTTAGTATTTTTCGTATTAGGAATTCATCATGGAATTACTATTATGGACCTTAAATGAAAATTAAATGTCGTAATAACTATTACATAAAGAATAAGGCTTCAATGGATTTCCTATACGAGCAACTAGTGGAAGACAAATATGATGGAGGGCACAAGATTGTGGTTTTCGCAGCAGCTTGGGTTTGCCCCTGAAGAATGTCTACACAATACTTGTATTGTGGATTAATGCTGGACGACTGGAAAATAGGTAGATAAGCTGTTTAGACTTTATTCATAGTCATGAAAATTCATAGTTCCTATTGTGAATATGTTCAGATATTCAAATAAGCTATTCTATATGATACCAAGGAAGAAGAACCACTAGTTATAAGGCCCATTAGGAACTATACAACCCATTAAGATTCACATCCACATCCACCATCTTAATTTTAATTTTGTTGTCCCAATAGTATCCCATTTAATCATGATTAGAAAATATAAGATGTAAGAGAGATACTACTCAATACGATTGGGCTCAACACAATATATCTAATGATCACATCCATCTCATTCTCAAGCTTATAAGCCAATTTATCCACTAAATACAAATTATCTTATTCATATATTCACGATCATAAAAAACCTTTTATCTATTCTTACTTGGAAATTTAATATCTATGGATGGGCTATAAACACATCTTAGAACAATATTATTCTACTTAAACTTGTATACATTTAGGGGGTTTTGATGTCTTTTTTCACTTTTTTAAAACATATTAGAAAGAAACTATTAAAAATTGTGGTATTAAGGATAAATTAATAACTTTTCTAAATCTCTCTCCTTTTTTTTCTCCCATTTATACCACATTATATCTTTCCATTTCCATACCTTTTTAATCCATTTTTATCTATATTATTAAAAATAATGAATGTCCTCTTGGTGCATCTAGTTAGATTGATAAACTTTTTATTTTTCATTTGACATTCGGTGCTTATTTTCTTTTATAATTAAGGAGGATTTGTATGTAAATTGATTAGGAGCAATTACTAGTAAATATTTATACAATATTGTATTCTCAATTTTATGCTGAATTTCTTTCCATATTTTTAATCATTTCTCTTGTATATAATTACCCATGAAGCATTTGCTAGTAGAATTTTAAAAAAGAACCCAACTTTAGAAGAAAAATTTTAGAAAATTCCTTGAAAATGATATGTTAACAGATAACAACTATCCATTAAAAGCAATATTACTATTTATACTTTAAG
Organism: Lumnitzera littorea; assembly: GCA_024138015.1. Lineage (NCBI taxonomy): Eukaryota > Viridiplantae > Streptophyta > Magnoliopsida > Myrtales > Combretaceae > Lumnitzera > Lumnitzera littorea. The sequence goes on from JAMXBB010000008.1 coordinate 90,406,863, forward strand.
TTTACCATTTTTTACAATTATATACCTTAAATTTCAATTTATTTAATTGTACATTTAATTAAAAATTTAGTTACTAATATCTATACTTTAATAAACTCCTAGTAATAATAATAATTTATTTAACACAATAAATAAATAAAGTGATTGCCTACGACCTTAGAATGTTCATACAAACCTTTAAGGCTATACACAACCACTCATGATTGCCAACAGGTCTCATAAGACACATTTTGTAAGTAAGTTGCGCCTTATTGTTTTGGAGTGGATCATCAGCGACCACTTTGAGGTGTTGCTAGGCTACAAATAACTATATAATTGATTGATTATATTAATTAGACTAACAATCTAAATTATAATAAATTAAGATATAGATGATAACAAATAAATCTTTAATCGAATATATAATTAAACAAGCTAAAATTTTAAATGTATAATTATAAAATATGATAAAATTAAGATATAAATCATGTCCATTTTCTCATTGAGACATTCTTGACCCTTGGATTAAGTTATAGTCTCAATTTATGTCCCGACCAATTACAACGAAGTGTGAAAAATATTTAAAATATATATATTACGCTATAAGAGCACATGATTGGAGAGGATATGGACAATAATATCATTAAGAAACTTTACTTCTCTTGCTAACGTGTATGGTGATAGCATTATGTAGCTTGTGGCCTTCGTTAATTCTCTAAACCTAATTTTTATGTGCTTATAGGAGGTTGAATACTAAAACAAAATTAGAAGAAATGAGAACTTGGTCGAAGTGCAAGCATGAGAGAATGAACATCAGATATCACAAATCTTACCTCAATAACCATGAGTACTAAGGTCTCATCCGTTTCATTTTTGCAATAAAGGATTATATGGAAACCAATTCACTCTTCTTTTTTAACAGAGCTCGGTTAACTTGATGACAGGATCCAATCTATTCTATCACGACAAATATTTAAGGTCAGTATAACAATCTTTGACTCATAAGCCGGTTATCATGTTTTACCGTACCACATATCAATTAATACGACAGCTTTAAGGTTATTATATATTCTCACTTTCTTTCCCCCTTCTCTTTTTTAAGTAAGCAAAATGGCTGATCAATAGCTTCCTATAGTTGACAGTTGCTGGTGATTAAAAAGTCAAGAAAAGATGAGTGTTTAAAAATGCCGCATCAGATGGAGCACTGTATCAGTATAGAAAAATTACTCTTGGTTGCAGACTTCAACTGTGTGCTCCAATTGCAATCTTTTAGGCACTCATTTTTTACAATTTACATAACCGAAATAAGGTAAACGCCCTTACCAGCAAAGATGATACATGAAATGTGGTATTGTATATTATCTTTCTACTGAAGTGAGTTGTAGAATAGAATCAATACCACCGATATGCCTATGATCACAGGAAATGCAGTGACCAAATACAGCGCGCTGTAGCCCTGCAAGATAGTAAGACCTTGTTGGTTACATGAGAAAGATGGACCCAAGAAGTACATAGCTGATAGCACTACAAGCTACAGATCTTTCTAAGCTTGCATACTAAAAAGTTCAGATGCAGCAAAACACATGTTGCTTTCTGATCCATAGATGACCAGAACATGCTTCACTAAGAATCATTTCCCACACATTCCATGAATAATATTATATCAAATGAGGGGATGAAATAGCCTATTGTTGTTAAACCAATAGATACGAAAGACATCATACCCTATAAATTTAAATTTTTAGATCAACTGATGGTGAATCTAAAATTTATTATAGCATCAGAGCAGGAGCTCCTGAGTTCAGATCCATGTGCACTCATTTCACCTGAATTATTTTAAGCGGTCCATCTGACTGGTTTTAATTAAAAGTTTACCCCACAAAGGAGGGGATTAACCAATATATACATAACCACACAAGATCTAATAAGTTTAAAATTTTAGATTAGTTAGTTTTAGCGTTAAATCTAGCAATTGCTTAATGTGCTCCCAGTAGTGGCTTTATCTAACATTTAACATCAGCATGTTTCACTCATTACAGCGAAGAGGATGGAAAAAGAAATACACGAGAAGGAAAGGTTATGAGGGATCGATGGAGAAACATATTTAATTATTTACTACTAGCGCATTTAAGCCATCAAGTAGGCTGGATAATTAGCCAGGCAGCTTTTAAGAGTATAACCACGGCAATGAGATAATCAATCTAGAGAGATTCATTGAAAATTGTAGATTTCATCTACTTCAGAGAATTTTTTACTCGGTGGCTTCTATGTCAGGAGACCTACCAGTATCATTTCTTTTTAGGAGAAACTTTCACACTTCGGATCATACTGTACAAAAGCTCATTCTCGCTAGAACCAAAAATCAAACTAAGGCAGCAGTAAAGGAAAGTCATTTGACTTGTTGCAAGAACTTTATTTCCTCCATTAAAAGGAGGTTTCAAGAAGAAACTAACCTACCTGGTGAACCATAGAGACACCCCTTTTCATTAGAGAGTTTTAAGGTCTTCCATTGCCCCCACTGATAGGCGTCATTTCTCCACAATAATGCTTTCCTATCCCACCGTTCTTACTGAACTATAACATTGTAAATCCATTTCTACACAATCTCTAAATAGCGTGTCACATTGTCCTCATAAACTTTTCAGATAATTCAGGTTTACTGATACAAGATACTGCTGATGACACGTTACTCCAAGTGCATTTAAAGTGTGTGAATTCATCTATCTTACAGATTTCCAAAATTTACTACAGATTCCCACACTTAACATCTCTTGATTCTCTCTCAACATGACACCCAGCCCAAGCAGGACACTCTTTAAATTTGGTTCAATGCAAAGATCAATCTCACCAAATGGTCATATGAAAGAGACTACTGTAGAGATGTGGAAATCCAATTATGATCAAGGAAAATGACTGAAAATGTATAGAGTGATAGGTAGTAAAGGAAAAAGGCAGTCAATTCTTTTAACCATTCATTGGATCTAGAGAGAGCCTAAACCAAATAGGGTAAAGTCATGGGGACAAACCACAGCTGATGGAACTTCTGTCTCATTTATCTCAGAATCATCAATTTCTGCAGCTGAATCCCAGTCAATATTCAATCTCTTGGCAGCAACTTGAGGATCAACACCAGTGTCTGTGGCTTTAGCATAGAGAGATTTGCTTGGCTTTTTCGTTGGGGCTTCAACCTATTCACATAATGACAAGATGATAAAAAAGAAGGTTATTTGCAGTTGACTTTAATGCAACAATAGCTTGTTCATGCTCTATAATAATGTTGTCCCAGATTCAGTTGCTTCAGACCGTTCAAATGCACAAATGTGTATCCAATAGTTCCATGATGAAAAAGATCAAAGTTTACTGCTACTGAAAAGTAATGCTATAACAGAAAAATTAAAGGAGAAAAGCAAGAAAAAACTACAAGACATTTTAAGTTTGTGGATTGGAAAAAGAAAGATGAAGACATGATTAAGAATAAGTAATCATTTTCAAATAATGTACCTCTAAGTTAGGCCACTGAATCATTTCTTCAGCCAACGATTTCAAAGCAAGATGGTCCTTTGGAACTTTCCCTTCATTGACCTAGCAATTAAATCAATACCAAATCATATGAAAAGCAGCATCACCTTTCTTTTCGTTTTTTCTTTCTTTTTCTCTTTTTTTTGGCCAGAAGTAGCATCACCTTTTCTTCTTTAACAATTAATAACCTAAGTTAGTGGCATTTCTCAGATAATGTAACATGGAATCACCAAGATAATCATTGTTATGAATATGAAAGCTATCGCGATTAACAGGAATCGTGAACAGGCTCACACTAGGATGCTCCGATCATGAGGATAAGCAACATTTAAGCATTGCAGCAATATGAAAGAGCAGAACTGGTAGCATACAATGCAACATGTAATCTTCTTCACTATTTACACTACACCATCACTCAAGATAAAGCACTAAGAAAAAATAATATAAAACATTAGAACCTTCTGAAGTATGACTTCCAGGATTGAATGCATCGGTGACTACAATTTTTTTTCCACAAATGGCTGAATCATGTTCTGGACAAACTGGAGTAAGCATTACAGCTATATCACCTACAATCTAATTTATGACAGCACATCTTACATATAATCCCCATTATATCAAACAGAACCAGTAAACATATCATTTTTCATCATTCTACATCATTATGCACACCGCTACAATAAGTAAAAGCACAGTGCTGCAGGATATCTTCTGTTTCTTTGTGCCTTGGGACCAAAATGAATAGCTGTTTGCATCATCAGAATGGATAGACTTGCTTTAATGGAAACGAAAACATATTGTGGACCATTAAAATACGATTATTTTAAGAAAACCATCAAATCTGGGAAGCAATATCAACATTGAGATGCAATATGTTTTTAACGGTATTTTAACATTGTAGGACCTGGGAAAAAGCAGGTCCCAATTTAACTAAAGCAAAGGAAACATACTTCGTCCAGGGCAGCAACTAAGTCATCCCTTGTAGGTCCATCAGTTTGTTCAATTCCAAGAAGCCTCCTCCGCTCCACTTCTCTTGGATCCTCAATCATAATGGTTAGTCTAACCTAAACAATCACAGACATCAGGAAAGAAAGAATAAAAAATAAACTACAAATGATCCATCAAACAAAAATCAATGTATGTTCTAACAATAAACGTCTGAAGTAATAGGCCCACATAATGATGTATTAGTGCATTCACATGCATCATTGCAGCTTGTTTACCACTTGAACAGCTCATGAAACTTTCCTTTTTCACTGGTGACTGACACTACCATTCATTGCAAGCGATTAATAACACCAGGCGATATAACCACAGATCTAGATGAAACAGATCAACTTCTGACACAAAATCTGTCTATCATAATCAGGGATAAAAAGCTCAAACTCATACGAGTATTTTATATGATTTGATTACCCCAAAACTTTTGTGAGCATACATTTGAGCCATAAAACAATTACAAATGTTTCTGTCCAAGTCCATCAAAAGCAGAACATACACGTCCAATTATACCTTACAAATGTAATGTCTCCTAACTGAATAATTATTATAACAGGTTTGATCCGTTAACCAATAAATATAAATAAACCTAAAATTTCACAGATGTACCACAAATAAATTCATAATTTTCCAATATATAAGAACAAAATGCACTTAGGCATTTATCCACAAAGTTTCTCTATCTTCACTCAATGTCTGTCTATGTCCAACCAAGAATACAGGGCATGTAATTGGTAGAGATACGGATGTAAATACGTTATATTAGAATTCCATCCAGCTAGTAGTTTACCTCACTGAAAAGCATATCTCTATTCTTCTTTAGTAACTCCAACGCCTGAAAAAAAAAAAAAAAATCCATTGCTAGCAAACTTACAAAAGAATGGCTCACTTAATAACAAAACATACACAATGAACAATATTATTAACAAAGAGCATACTCTTTTAATTTGGCTGACGTATTCAAGGGCTTCAGCAGTCGGTTCCCCATCATCACCTTCTCCCTCTTCTTCGTCATCATCACCATCATCTTCATCTTCTTGTGTTTGTTGGGTAACACGAAGCTCAGTATCTTCCTTACGGACGAATAAGATTCCTCCTTTTCTGAGCTTCTTCGTTGCAGGATAGCTACAATACGAGGATGTTTTGTTAGTATAGTGTATGCAGGTCTTGGGATAGTTCGGTGCGGAATTAAGTGGAAGTGGTACAGAAGGAGAAGGGGACGAAGAAGAAGAAGGCTGGAGAGAGAGAGATTGAGGTGGGGGAAGGAGGAGGAGTTGAAACTGAAAGTGATGAGAGACTGTCATCTGCTTTTCGTTTTCGATTTCCGGAAGATGTGCTCTTGCGAGTTAAAAAGTAACAGGTATGAGTGTGTGGATGTTCGTTTTCCACGAAACGTTCTGCTTCTGTTTTTTGTTTTAATTCATTCATATGCGGAGGCCGAATCTGTAAAGTACGGCTAAAGGATTAGGCCTTTCAAACAATTCTGTTTTGAAAGAAAATTATTTAACCCGCTCCCTTAGGTGCTGGATGGATACTTACACTATGCCTGCGAAGGGGGAAAGAATTGCAAAGGAATGAAAGTAGAAAGAAAATAATTAGCTAGGAAAAGAAATTAAGGAAAAAAAAATATAAATTCTCTTGTCTGAGAAAAAAAAAGGGAGTGAAAGTAGAGAAAAAGTGAGTAATAGAATTGCTTATTTCGTTAAAATATAAATAAAATCCCTCTAACTTTAAGAAGTATTTTTATTATAAGTACAATTAAATAATTTCATCCAAATTTCCCTAATTCAGAGGATGATTTTTGGTAAGCCTAAAGAAAATAATTCTTTTCTAAATTTATTCCTTTCACTTTTCCTCCCTTTATTAAACAATATATATTTATTTTTTAATTAATTTTTGGTGTCAAATCCAGCCACTCTCTAACTTTAGGTTCGCTAATTATATATTGCTTTACTCTTCTTTTTTATTTTATTTTTCAAATTTTCTTATTTTTAATTAATTAAATTATTATATATGTTTCATATAATTATATATCTAGTTTTTATAAATATTTTATCATTATATTTGTTTTTGCTATTTTTTTTCTTCATATATTCTTAAAAAATTATTATAATTTTATTTACATTTTTTTTTTTACTTTTTCCTATATTATATATTATAAGCATACCATATCAGTGCTACATAAGCACTTCATTAGCACAAAAAAAGATTATGTATCATATTAGTACTAATCAATGGTGTTATAACAGTTAATTAACTATTAAAAAATATTGATAACTTATTTGAATATTTTGAGTTATCGATATCTTATATGAACTTAACTAAAATGTTAATCTCTTCTTATATAATTTTCCTCTATATTTTAAATAAGCACTACAAGCATAATGATAATTTCCTGCAATTTATACTTTTTGAAATCACAAAGAAACAATCCGACAATCAAAATTTCTAAAGAAAGATTTTCCGAGTCATGTGCATCCCACCTTCAAGCTAATTCCTACTTGTGCAGATGTTTTGTATCAATTCACTTAGACATCGTGAAACACTAATAAATTATTCAACTCCACATTGATTAAAATCCTATACGAGTCATTCATTAATCCCAGTCGGAAAAAAAAAAAAAACACTAACAGACCAAACAAAGGTAAAAATGGCCCTGCACTATGGATTCATCATATTCTTATCCCTACTCATCACCTGTGGATCACAACCAACCAACCACCGTTTCAACCGCAGCGACATACAGGCCGCAGCCACGGATATGAGATCGAAATCCTACTACGGTTTCGCCATCCTATTGCAAATGCTAAATGGGACGTCGGAACCGGATCAGGACTTAACATTCCTCATACCAGGAGATGCTGAAATTTCCCGACTGTCAATTTCAACAGACCAGCTAGAAGAGTTTCTACTCAGGCATTCCATTAGAATGCCTCTGTCCTTCATTGACATGTCACATTTTCCTACCGGGACGCTCGTTCCATCTGGATATCGGGGCAGATTGATCAGGATACATAACCGGGGGAGATCGGATTACTTCGTTAATAATGCTCAAATTATCGCGCCTAATGTTTGTGTGAATTCGAGAATGAAGTGTCATGGCATCGATGCTGTGATTGATATTGATAGTTATTCGAGAAACTATAAGCAGATTAAGAAAGGGAAATCAGCATCTAATGCTAGTGCAGATCCACCTAGGAGGTCACCTGTGCCTAAAGTGTGATGCATCTTCTTAGGTAGTAAGATCAAATTACTAGGTTATTCATGACTCATGTTTTGGAATTGTTCTAGTACTGGATGATAATAATGCGATAAGTCATGTATGTATTAACCTTTCGTTTTGCATCTCTATTCTCATAGAGCTACACCGATCACCTTCGAAAACTTTCGAGATCATACCAATACCCTGAAATTTTTATAAGCTGCTGATATAAAACTAAGTTGCAAGATCAAGATGAAAGGTAAAAAGAAAGCTATTGATACTTTTAATATATTCTGCTTCACTTTCTTCAATATGGACATTTACACTGCTCTTTTAACTACTTAAACAGTGTGTAAAGCATTTCACTTGTCATCCTGACCAAAACCAACTAAACAACACTAAACAGGCTAGGCTAAATTTACAGTATGCACTTTCTATGGTTCGCTTCTTCTATGCGAAAACTTACTCTCCCTTGTGTGAAACCATGGATCTGCCACAGGTTACCTCCAGGCGGAACAAGTTGCCATATCTCTTTTGATCCAACCAAGATATAGAGCACCATTACGTTCTTCAACCCTGTAGTTCTGATGAAACCCCCTCAACATATCTAAAACCGCAGTAGTCACGCCCAAGCTCAATTGGCATTGCTGAAAGCCGGCCATTTGAAATCTCGACCGCCATTTCCCAAACAGTTCATGCCTTTCCACCCTGTCTGATCCCTCACAAGCTATCATGTTCACTATGTCCCGGGCCATGCAGTGCTGTTCCGCATTTATTCTCTGTTTGTCGTTCCTCGGCCGTGCCACATCAATGGATTGGAACATAGCCGTATAGTAGTCCAACGTCTCCATGAATCTAGTAAAGAATGGGGATGTGTTGGTGTTGGATTCTTGTTCAACAAGGGTCACGATCTTCGGCGAAATGCGTTTGATGAGCCTCAGTAACCTGTCTCTATGATTCTCGGTACTTACGCTCTCGTCTGGCACATGATGCAACACAAAAGGAAAATTGACAGCCCGAGCCTCACCCTGTCGGATGAAAAGATGTTCTAATTCGACCTCAGATTCAGACACACCGGCATTGTGGAACTCAAATGGCACATTGCAGGACTCAGCGACATTTGACAGCATCTCGCCGACAATTGAAAGGCCACCACCACGAACATAAGTGGATTGGGAATCATCAATACCGGTTATGCGTATCCGAGGCGGTCCTCGAGGCCTATTTGCAAGTGCCTGAATGAGAGGCACCCACTGACCGCCCTGTGCGATCTGAAAATCGATTATATGAATGCTATGCTCATTTTCCATCGCTTCTTTGATAATTGCATTAGCAGAGACATAGGCGAACTTCCAATACGGGCAGATTTGACTGAACACTTGCATGTAAGATAGAAGTTCCGATCCGGTTGGTTCTTTACACTTGAGCTTTTTATAAATTCGACTCCCTGATGATTCCAGTCTTGCTCTCAGCCCTTCTAATAAGAATGCACCGAGGCGCTGCACAGGATCACCCGAGATAGACACCATCCTCTCGAGCATATCCATCAAACCAGATGCTCTCTTTTCATCATCATCTGCTATTGCTTGAGCGCACGAAATGAGAACTTGCTTCAACTCAAGCGAAGGTAAAGTACCTATCATCGAACCCCAATTACAACCTGAACCAAAAGCCTGGCGGCCTGTGTTCTTGAGGCAACCTTTGCAGCTATTGGTCGTTTCCATATTCAATTCGGGCCCTAAAAGCACGGTTTCAAGCTCCCGAAGCTTGTGCCTCAATGCATCGTCACTACCATCAACCGAAGACGCACTTAATGGCGATCCATAAGTGCTATTGGATACAGCCCTTACGATAGAAGAAGAATCCTGTACCGAAAAATCACCAGCTACTTGGGAAGAGTCAAGAGTATGATATTGTTCTTCGTTGTGAATCTTGAAAGATAAATTGGTCGACCGGCTGCCAAATCCTTGGCTACCATCATCCAGCATAGAGAAAGGGGATCCGCAAAACGGGTCGATTTTCGGGATCGGCTCGTGATATAGGCCGTGGATTGAACTGTTGTGGTGTTGGAAAGTTTGCATCTACAGTGATTAGAGCAGAGCAGTTAGCTCTACTCTGGAATCAATCACGAAGATTTTGCTGCGATCAAATGCAACTGTCTCAATATCTGCGAAGAAAATTAATATAACAACGAAAATTAGCGATATAGATATAGATCTAGATACGATTATCAGAAATTAAGCACAGCTAAGCAGAAAAAGGATATGAAAAAATCAAAGAACAATATAAACAGAATTATTACAGAAAATTTTCCGACACAATTAAGGGTATTGGCTTTTTTTTTTTTTTTTTTTCCCTCCCTCGAGTTGAATTAAAACTAAAAATTTACGTCTACTTTAATGTTAAATTTAATAATTATAAGGATTAAATTGGAGCAATACTTGTTATTTGAAAATCTTAATCTATACCCAGTATTGGAATATATCTTAATTGTATTTTCCTTACAAGCTATTCAACCAAAGTAATTAAATCTGCCTAAGCCTACAACCTTATACAAATTCAACCGGAAGTGATAAAAATAATTAAAAAAAGAAGAAGAAGAGGAAGAAGAATTCTATGGTTCTAATTTATGATTAAGCAAGAACAACAGCAGAAATCCATTTTCTAGAAATATTGACACATACCATCTATACATATCAAATGATCAAACAATTACACATAGTAATTAGACTTAAATTGCAATTCTTAAGACAATAGCATAATCACTACTAAATAATTTCACAAAATAACTTATGTATTAACATATTATTATAATTTATAATTAAAAAAACAAGAAAAAAAAAAAAAGATGGGTTCCTAATTTACATACCTTAGGCAAAGGCCAGAGGGCTCTATTTTTCTCTCTTTTTTAACTTTTTTTTTTTAATTTAAATACCTAAGATCAGGTCACACTTGTTGTACTTCAGGGACTGATAAGGCTGTTTTTTATCTGTGTCTTTCTTGGTATATGAGGAAGAAATGAATAATGAAGCAACTAAAGGGAGTGGTGGTATTTATAGTAGAAGCGGAAGGATAAAGTGCCATTGTGGTTGTGAGCAAATTTCATTAGAACCTTCCTAGAGAGTTCTTTAGTTCAATGTGTGCGCGTAGATTTTTGTACTATAGTGAGGAGTGTTGAAACTTTCTAAACTTATATGACAACGCGTGGGACCGTCGCATGTTTCAATTCTCGGACGTCTGCGGCATGCTCTTAGTGGTTAGCACTCCGATTTCTTGCGAGTACGGTCTGCTGATGTAGCTTGATCTGGGCCGGCAATCGCTGCAACAATAAGATAGTACAGACATAAATACATTACAATTTTAAATACGATTATAAGGAAAAAATAAAAAAGAAACTGGACATGCAATTTAGAAATAGAATTATCACTTAATTGTTTATAACGTATATTTAATTTCATGTGTTTTGACACCGAGACAAAATGAACAAAAAATAGGAGTGCGTACACGATCCGTCAACACAAATTACCAGCTTTAATCTTCATAATATACTTTGAAATACAAAAGCCTTTTACATTTTTTTATTATATATATATATATATATATTGGTTGAAGTATTGATTATATATTTAAAAAAATATAAATACACTCCACAGCTAAAAAATCATTTTATTTAATTTATTAATAAGGGTAAACAGTATCACTGATATAAATTAAGACATGTTTGTGATGCATTAACATGTGCAAAATTTAACGGTGGGACTCTTGTTGATATCGCCTCACCCTGACCCAACAAAAACAATTTGACTGTTACGCGTCATGATTTAAATTGAAACTAAATTGTCTTATATGAAAAATCAAATTCCATTAATCAAAAGAACGCATCTCCGAGCAAATCGTGCTTTTCTTAAAGATAAATGTTTTTATAATAACACCAAATAATTTTTTTTTTAAAGAAACGTGTCCGATATTATTTGTGGAATTTAGTGGTAGGGTTAATATTATAAATGATACACAAATTTGGTCAATATATACAATTTATTAAATATATTTTAAAAAAATTAATTTACTATGGAATTAAAATTTTCATGATTATTTTACTATTTAAACTAAATCTTTAAGTTCCTTTGTTGAGAAAATAAAAAAAATAGCAAACTAGGAATCAAATCACTCTAAGTGGTCAGTAGTCATCTCTTGACCATAGAGCGATCGAAATGGCCGCCTAAAATGAAATGGATCATAATCAATTTCAAAAAATGAAAAATAAAAAATAAAAAATCATTCAACCCACTAGCTATTGTGAATTATTTCATGGTTTGTCCTTATATCCATATTAACAAATAAACTTCATAAAATTAGTTTAAATAGTAAAAATAATCACTAAAATTTCAATTAAGTAACAAATTGATTTTTTAAATTATAGGTAATAAATTGCACATTTTGACAAGGTATAACTATCATTTGTGATATTAATCCTTTAGTTATATGTGTGAAGCCTTTATATAAAATATTAGATGAGATTAAGATAGCATATTTAATTATAATGGACTAATGATAGGACTCTATGGCTTAAATAGCGGTGAATTTTTACATTTCACAAATTTTTAGTATTTTTGTCATTTCAAAATTTCCTGAAGATGTTAATGTAATTTAACCACAAACTTTCGTGTATCGATGAAATAACTTTAAAAGTAAGATGACATTTTCAACTCCTCCTCTCATCAGATAATATCCAAACCGAGTACAAGTGGAATTGGATAGTCATGGTCATCGGTCAATAAAAGGTAATTACGAAAAAAATTATGGATTTATATCAAGTCAGTAGAATTATTATTTATAAACATAATGTCGATTGTTTAACTATTTTTAATCCAAGTTGACTTTATAATTTTCTTTTTCCCCTTTTAATAATGCTTGAGTTTTATCTATGAGACCGGGAAACCCAGTTCAACGAAACAAATCCCGCGGAAGTTCATTTTAGAGTAGTTATTGAAAACCACAGAGGTTTTATTATGGGAAAACAGGATGCTTGGTGGACATTTTCTTAAAGTAATTCAGGTAAATACACCACTTGGCACTTGTGCAATCCCATTGACGATACCATCTCCTCAGTTAATGTAATGAGAATGCCAATCAAATAATTTCCCATTTCGTTTACTATTTTTATTCATCTTTTCGATGACATTCTAATATTTGTTTAAATTTCACGTTTCACAAGAATAACACATATAAAAATAGTAGAAATATAATCATATGTATAGCCTGATTCTAAAAACTAAATACCTAATAAATTTCTATAAATTTGAATACCTTCACCATATTCATTTTACATAATCACTAATTTGAATAATATTTTCCAATGCATAAAAAATATATATTTTTAAACATTTTCTTTTAAAGTATGTGAATTTTCACTTCCGAATCCTTCTATTCAATTGACTACCTTCATCAAAATTATAAAATAAAAATAAAAATAAAATAACTTTTCAAATATGGGATTTTAAACAGATTAAAAAAAAAAATCTAAATAAGACTTAAATTTAAAATCGAAAACAAATAAGTGAAAGTCTCATCATAGGTATGGTAATTGTAAATACTAGTTCCCATCAAGCTTTTACATAAAAGTGAGCCTAACTTGATACCTCACACTTTAAGTCAAATTTACACTCATTTACTTCCTAAAATGGAATAAACCAGAAATTAAAAACTTATATATTGGGAATTACAATTACTAGAAATAGGTTAGAAATTTTTTATTTTAGTATTTATTTCATATAAATTTTTATTGTAAAGAATACTTATTCTATACTTTACTTCAATCATTAATTGCTATATTAAGTGAGGATATAATTAAAAAGACCAGCTTACCCCTATCTACTTATTTTGGAAAATAACCACAAATTATTCGATTACAGTATTAATTATGATATAATAGTTAATTATTTGAACTTTTATAAAGGGAATATAATTTTTACTTTTTCTTAGGTAACAACTATTTCCAACGAAATGAGAATAGAAAAATTCTTAAAAATTAAATTTTTTTTATCCATTTTTCAAGTAAATAAAGTAATAGAACTTAAAAGGGAGTAAACAGGCTTTTAGAAATAACAATAATAATAATGACCTTAATAAATAAATAACCAATGATAATAACAAGAGTAAATTATACTTTGGGTACTTATGTTTGTGCTCTTTTTTATTTTGGGTATCTGTATTTTTTTTTTTTTAACATTTATGTGACATGTGTTTTATTAAATAGGGAGAAAGAAAAATTCATTATATCTCGGGTAGTCTATGACATACCTAGTTAGAAAAAAAATCCTACTGCCAATTTCTCGAAACTCTAATACTAAATCCAAATCACTAATGCTAAACATAATTCACTTTCCGCTCCTAGACGAAACCCTTAACGCACAAACATCATAATTTGCCATAAAATACATATAATTCCTACCTGCTTAATGGGCAGTACTAAGTATAATTAACAAGGTAGCTGATTCACCGATCTTGTTCCTTTATCTGTGACAAAAGAAAATGATAAGTGTTAGTTATATTTGCAAAACCGGGCCTTACTCATTATCCTAATAATGGCTGGATTTAAGTTAACAAAGCATTAAAAAGGTCACCTTTTTAAGAGGGAGTGAGGTTAACTCCGTAGCAGTATTAGAGAATTACGACGTAAAAAAGGGGTACTCAAATTAAGGTATTTTCTAGGAAATAACATTCCAGAAAAAAGATGAACGAATTGCAAATATTCTATTGTTCTATGGTTGTTACATTATGACTATTTTGTTTCAAACATTTTGCGTATTTTTGGGACCAACGAGAAAACACTCACACTAGAATGAATTCTTCTTCTTAAATAAAAGTATGCTAGCCTTTTCCTTTTTTTTTTTTCCTTTTAGCATGAACATTCATTTATAAAAGAAATTTGCTTTTGCCAAGTGACAAAATTCTAGACTGGAAATGGAATGAAAATGGTTGCGATGGTTGAAAACAACAAATTATTATACAGTGTTAATGGTTTAAGCACTTCATGTGGATTTGCAAGGATGCAGAATTCGAACCAGATATCTAGCGTGAAACCATAAGGATTTGTGTGCTTAAATCATAATGAGGTTTCATCTAGGAGCAGAAAGTGGATTAGGGTTACTATTTAGAGAAATTGGTAATAGAAGGAAAAGGACAAATTTTTTTTTTTTCTAACTAGGTATGTCAACGGAGATGTAACAGACTTTTTCCTTTTCATTATTTAATAAAATACAGGTTACTTAAATGTTTAAAAAGAAAAAAAAAAGAGCATAGGTATCCAAAGTAAAAAAGAGTAAAAATACGGGACCTAAAATATAATTTACCCTAATAACGATTAGGAAAATGAGTAAACGATAAAAAGTGAACAAATAAGAAAGTAAATTAATGTTCATAGCTTTATAAAATGGGATAGTTCAATCAATAGTTCTAGGTTTAGGTGCATGAGAATGGATGGAGTAAACTTTAGAGATGCACTCTAATCCAAAAAAGTTAGAAGAATATAACAATGGGCTATACCTTATAACAAGGGTTGAGTTTCAATAAAATGAACTTAATTAAAGTAAAAATAATTCCTTTTTTAGTTTTCGAAATAATTTATTAATTAAGAAAATTAAAAGTTATTTTTCTACAAATAACTATGTGATCAAACATAAAAATGTATCAAAACTGAAGTACATGCACTAAAATGAATCAAAACTAAAGTAAATACACCTAAATACATTCAAAACTGAAGTATAAACATAAAAATAGCAATAATAACACTCATTAACTAAGTTAATGAAAACACCAAATTGAAAATAAAATGTAAAAACAAATACTGAAATGTAAAAATTGAAAGTTTGGTTACTAAATTACTAAAAAAAGTAAAAATAGACACGTTCTTGTGCTTTTATCCGAAGTTTTAATGATATCTTAAATAGCAAAAATTTTCACCCTGATCATTCATGGAAGCCATTTGCGAATCAAAAAACCATCGCGTTAATAAAGCGGATGATGAAAAGACAAGACGGATGAAGACACGACAAAGACAATGGGTGAGTCAAATGGCAGTTTAGTTATTTAGGATAACTTCCGGGTTATTATACAGCATGGTGAAGCAAAAAAATTAATAGCCCCATTCTTGGAAGCTACTCAATTAAAATAGAGGAAGGTTCTTCCTGCTTCTAATTTAAAATTTATTTTTAAAGAAATGAGATGATCATGTGGAGAATGGCATTTTCCAAGTAAGTTCGAGGCAGATTTTTAGGTGTCGAGGAGGAACCACACCTCCCCTCGCAATTGCCTGTCCAACTGAATTTTGAATATTTTTTAGAATTCCACGTTCTGGCGACGTGGCCTTTTTAGAGTTTCCACGTGTAAGTTAAACGTCCGGAAACAAGCAACATCAATAAATTGACTTACTACCTAAATTTTACTAGTTTTGAGTCAAGATCTTTTTATCTATTAATATAAATATTAATATTTCAATAAAATGAATTATATTTGAATCCTCTTTATTTCATTGTAATTATTCAAAAAATCAAATCTATATTTTGAAGTTATAAAATGTGGTAGTCAATTGATTTTAACTCTCATAATTAGCTGAATAAATGCCTTTAATCAATAATAGGTCTGATATGTGATTTTTGGTGCCATAAAAAACACATAAAAGAGAAAGAAACCATAAGACCTTGAATTGAGAGTTAAGTAGATATTTACATACTAAATACAGCAACTTGGAAAATAAATTTTTAATGTTTGAACCTAACACCAGCTTAAGATAGGGAAAAAAGAATCTCATGGTAAAAAAAAAAGTCCAAAGAACATGAATATCTTCAAAAAGGAAAAGAAAAAAAAAATACTTCTTCTTACTTTTGCCTCTAACACTTAACGCAAATAAGGTTGCAACCATGACTGGTTTCTCATATTTGACCGAATATACACTAATCTACGCATAATGTTCCCCTTATGCAAGCTTAAATTTTAGGTAACTTTAGAGTTGTAGGTGTAATTTCAATATGTTCTTATGGTTTTTTTTTTTCTTTACATCATTAATGGTGAAAATATTAAAGCTATAAATCAAATTAAACCAAATTATAAGAAGAATTGAATTGAATCAGATCAAACTGTAAAATGTGATTTTTCTATTACGGTTCAAGATTTAACTTCAATCAAATAGCTTGAATCAAAATTGAACTGCTTCTTATCAATAAATGAAAAAGCGGTATTTTTAGTTTTACAACCCCATCAACTTTTCAGTCTAATACAATGTGCCTTTTCTTTTTTGTTACCTCTTATCTCTTTCTCAACTTCTATGGTTCACTTTTTCTCCTTTACCATTGACTATTATCTTCTAGTCAGAGTCATGCATCTTAACTATCCCCTTAGATGCAATTTTACCATACAATAATGTTATGTAGTTTAAGTTTTTATTTAATATTCCTCAATTTGAATATTAATGTTTAAATAAAAAGTATAGTAACTATTATTATTATTAATTAGAACAAGATGTTTCTAAAAGCATTTCGAACTAAAGCATATTGTTTCAGAATCCAAATTCATTAAAAGCATTTCCATTCATTAATGGTTTGAAATGAATGGTTTCATATATGATTAGATTTTAGTTTAGGCCTTGAACCAAAGTAAATTAAATGAAACCATTAGCACCCCTCTTAAAAAAAAAAGGCACAAGTTGTTTGGTTTGGAAAGCTTAGTTCTTTTCAATATACAACTAGTTGAAAAGGGAATGCATCGAGTTATGTAGTTATTGATAATGATATTAGGGATTTTTTTTTCCTTCTTTTTATAATTGAGAGATAGTATTAGCTATAGTCAGCTAATCATTTCTTTTTATTGTCTCAGAGACCTTTTCATCTATTTAATCTATTTATGCTTCTTTCAATTTTCAGATTTTCCCGTAGCCTTGGATTTTTTGGTAATTCTTTTTATGCATAAATTGTTGTTTCATATTGTTGTTACTAGACAGTCATGAATCAAGCACAAATAACTGTTTATGTCTTAGCTTTGCATGGGCTCTAAGCAAACCGGGTTTTGTAGTTTGAACAAATTGAGTTTTTAGTTTTGGGTGTCTAGCTCATGAAAGGGAAAAAGAAAAAGAAGAATCATTGAAAAAAAAAAGAAAAAGAAAAAGGAAAAGAGTAGTTGCAACTATAATTTAGTAGTGGCTGTTTGCAAATAATTATTGTAGTTTTCAATTTATTATAGCAATTTTATTTTTATTAGTACCTATTAAAATAATTTGTTTTTATTGTAGTGATAATTTATATACGAGGGACATTTTTGAGATCTTAAATATAAAAAATCACTACAAAATGTATTTTGCTATTACAAAGTGCCTAACATATTTAAACTGTGTGTAAGTAATGATTTAAATTTTTTTGGTGATGTTACATTATGTGCCACTTATGATTTAATGAGATTTGATGCATGCAAATCATTTATATATATTATTAATATATTTGCTACTATTGTCACTATTATTATTGCTACTGCTATTAATTTACCACTATGAACTTATAAAAGCAAGAACATATTATCCATTATATCATCTTTAACTTAAAAAATTCAATTACGATGGGATTAAGGACTTGAAGCAATAGTTGAACGGTAGAGGAATTAATTAGGCTTAGGAGTTAAGACTTATTGTTGTCGCAATCAAAAAAGTAAAAAAATTGAGGTAACCTACCATCCTAATAGCATGGATTGATCATTCGAAGGATAGGCATTAGCATCTAAATAGCTTTACACCTACCTTTGGAATGAGATCCATACTTATTCTATGCATAGAACACCATTCCAATGGTAAGATGAAGCCCCACTAAACTGGCTAAGGAACTTAAGAACCATTTGGACGACATAGGAATCCCATCCAGTTGGTACCTTAGATTAGTCTAACTACAATAGCACTAAACTTATCGTATCGAAGGATAGCTGCTCCACTATTTGAACCATAGTATAGATTTCAATGGATGAGCTCTGCTTTTTTATTTTATTTCTTTTATGAAACTTTTTGCTCGTTTATGCTTTTACCCTTCAGACATGTGTTTAGGGGTGTATATATATAGTTTTAGAACTTCTTGCTTTTTACTAAAAGTCTTATATTCATCTCATGTATAAAAACTCATTTAAGACTTTAGTGATTGTTGAGCATCCTCTTTAATTTTGTGTTCTTATCAACTAATTAAGATTGTAGTGTTCTCATCTTTATATTTTTATACTATTATTAAAATCTTTTAACACTCTAATCTACTTTCATACTTGTGTATTTATCAAGCATTGATTTAGAGTGGAACTTGATATTATATGATTTTAGTGTGTATCCATAGCATCATTTATGTTCATACTACTTTTTAGTCTAGGTTAGGGTAAATATCACATTTAATACTTAAACTTTATTCATTTTGCATTTAACTAAAGTTTAAAATTGTTAATTTGGTAGCTAAACTTTATTGATTTTTGCATGTAACTATCCAAATTTTTTCCATTCTTGCTATGTGAAATTTGCTCGATTTTGCAATTATGCACCTAGCTTAGGTATTGTAAATGATTTCGAAAGGTTTATATATAGTAAATTGATATTTTTAAACTTCAAATATTTAATTGTAAAAGTGGATAAAATTTAGATATCAAAAGGTAAGATTTGCCTTTTTGCTTCAAGCACTTTAAAAATCCAAAATACAAAAGGTTCAACCTCACTTAAGTTAGTGACCATCCACTCTTAATTCTTTAACTTCTCGCTTTATTTACATCAAAATATCAAGCAAGCACTTTACGGAAACCTCCTCTCTCAAGCTAATCAACGTCTTCCTTTTAAAAACATATTTATAAAGGGGTTCTTAAAAGAAGTGCTTAGGATGCCATGTCAATATTCTAAGCACTTCTTTATCAAAACACCCATTTACTTTATAAAACGGTACTTTAAGCAAAGGTTATTTATCTTTATTTAATTATTTCATTGGTTCCAACCCCTTCACTTTATGAAAGGGTGTTTGACATATTGGCTACATTGCCAATTGTATTTGGAAAAGTAAAGTGGAGAACTAATTCTTTATAGAGCACCTCCCTCAAGTTAAGCATTTATTCATAAGTACAAATTATTAAAAGAGATAGGAACTTAGTGTGGGTGTTTGTGCCAAGCACACCCGTGCCAAATACCTCTTTATAAATATGCTCTAAGTCTTTATAGGCAAATCTTTAGCATTCTTTTGTTATAGTAGTTGTAGGCCTAATGATTTAATCACTGTTACATCAATACTTTCAATGTTATTTAGTACAAGATGATAATGATAATGATGATATAATACTAAGAAGAAAGAAATTATAAAAATGGAGTAATGAAACCGTAATGATCATTTATAATAAAATATCAAAATTTAAATTTATTATTATTGGTATATATAAATAAAAATATAACATCTATTATTCAATTTGATGATATTGTTGTACATGGAGAAGCAAGATAAGCAATCTCATTGAAAGCATACATATAATGTAAAAATGAAACAAAATGAAGTACATTACCAAAACTATCATAATCTAGTGACATTAATATCGATTTCTCTCAATAGAATTGATCAAGTTTAAATTCCTTTTTCCTCAAATTGTATAATGTAGTTATTAAAAAAAAAAAAAAAGGTAACTAAAAAGAGTTGGATAGAAAGCTAGTGCCAGCATATCATGTAAAACGATCAATTTAGTTCTTAGATATGAATTGACCGGTCCAAATCATTGTTACACATCGTTAACGATATTTTACTCCATCATAATTTTGAATATACGCCCATTTTCCATGAGCTAATAGTGAGAGGTGCGAGAAGTTGGATCATTAGTGTTATTTCGCTCATAATTTGAATACTGAAAATTGAAGCTATAGCTGTCCCGTTTGAAATACTAATTAGGAACTCGTGAGAAGGAGTGGAAGCTTAAAATAAATTAGTAAATGAATTAGAAAACTAGTGAATTCTTTTCCTATGTAAATTTCAATAATTGTGAATTTTGAGATTAATTGCACAGCGCATGCCACATATCCTG
This sequence comes from Lumnitzera littorea, assembly GCA_024138015.1. Classification (NCBI taxonomy): domain Eukaryota; kingdom Viridiplantae; phylum Streptophyta; class Magnoliopsida; order Myrtales; family Combretaceae; genus Lumnitzera; species Lumnitzera littorea. The sequence goes on from JAMXBB010000008.1 coordinate 90,427,621, forward strand.
TCTACTTAAAAGATGGTTGTCGCGTAAATTAAATAACCGATGTGCTTCATGAACCAAATGTAGCTAATGCATGTCACAATCAACTTCACTTTCTTCCCTGTTTCCTTATATTGAGGAATCAATAATATTCAAAGCTCACAGTCACAATATATCCACCAGCCCATCAAAGGTAGCATACCGACAGCACAATTATCACCAAAATGATATGGAATAAAGTTTTCATGAGCCAGATTAAGAACTACTAACTACATAAGCAATATATGATTCACAAGAACATACACAGTAATGTAGCGTGATTGAGAATTTTATCTAACGGTATATCTTAAAATATTTCTTGAATTTTCATGAGATTTTTTATTTCCATCAATTTCGTGAGCCACATACCTCAAATTGGGGATCATTAGTTAACCAAACAGTGGCAATTAACACCTTGTTTCTTAATTTTCTTACGCTTTATAACTCCATATGTATGTTATTGGCAAATGAATGAGAGCTGAGTAAAACCTAATAGGACTCAATTATGGTAGTCTTTTTTATATGTTTCAGGGTTTTCACATCAAATTTGCGTCAACTTTTTTTTTTTTAATAATTTGTTATTCTATTATTATATATAAAGTTTCTTGACTTATAATCAAAACACAGATTGAATACTAATAAATTGGAAACCCAACGCGTGCGGCATAACAATAATAATATATATTATTTCTCACATGCTTGAGAAGTTTGAACAAGAGCATGTCGGGGAATTGCGAAACCTCTTCATAGGAAGCAAAATTCAAAATTTTCATTGTCGTGTCTTTGACTTGAAATGGGTTGCCTACGAGGAACTAAATCAAGAGAGAATTGGAAAATTACTTGACGTAACCATTTGAGAGAAAGGATCATCACGTGGGGTGGGGGCTGATATTTGGTCCGCAGCATAAATCAAAGCCGGAACATAGAAGATTAGGTGTGGTGTAATCGAGGTAATTTTTAAATCGCTACAAATCAAATGGAATGAAAGAAAAGAGTTGTTAAAATTTTCGTAATATTGTGATATGAATATTGATTTTATATTAGAATGGATCGGGCTAGAATCATTCATCTCTATTATAATTTAAAAAAAAAAAAAGAATGAACAAGTCTCAAGTCAAATCCTTAATTTCATTTGAATTAATTTGTACTATTTTATTTACTTTAAATTTAAATATTTTAATTTCAAAAGCAACATGTCTACCTCTGTGGCTACAATACTTCTCCAAATTGATGAAAAAATGCTTAGCATTTGTTTATAGTGGAGTGTGATTGATGAGTAAAAGTTTACTTTAAATGTAACAAAAGGAAAAGAAAAAAAAAAAAAAGATAGCATATATTAAAACAAAGCCATAACATAGATGGAAAATGAAAAATGTATAAAAAGAAAACTAATAATTCTTCAAACCAAAAGTCCTACGAATTAGCACTAAACTATTTTGAAGCAGCTTGGCTTGATTCATGATATATTTGAAGCGGTTCCCTTTGAAGCGACTTTATGGACTTAATCATAACCGAACTACATTCACCAACCCTATGTGTATGGGTTCACAAGCATTAAACATAAAGATGAACCTAGATGGGCTAGTGGTTCAAACCACTGGAGGTAAATGCAGATAGGCTGGTAAAGGTTCCCACCCACCCAAAGGTGGGTGTAGTGGTGGATGGGTCCAGTAGCGATGGATCTGAATTAAGAACTTAGAACATGATAATTAATTAACACTTATTTGGACATAGACGGTGATCGTTCGACTGTTCATACGTATCATGTAAATCAACCATTCGTACACTGCTGCACGTTTTGTCCTTCACATTTATTAGGCCGCTTCACTTGGAGGCAATTTCTATTCTGCTTCATGTCAATTATTGTGTTCAACTTTTTCCCCCTCGTACATCTGCTTGACCGACCAAATATGATGCTGTAGAACGCTTATATAAAACTTCTTCAGGCATTTTTCAACAATTTAGTTTCATTTATTCAGCATCAAGATTAGGAACCATTAAAAGTTAGAGATTTCTAATCTTTAAGAATAGACAATATTATACTTACTTTATTACATATATTACAAATGAATTAATTTATTCAAAGATAGGAAAAAAAAAAAACCCTGACAAATGGATATCTATGCATTTGATTTGTTTAAGATAGTATTATGGTTTTCATTTTACCTACATCCTTTGCAAGGATCAAGTAAATATGGTATATGATAGAATTCGATAGGATGGAGATACGATGAAGGATAAATTATCATAAAATCAAATAAGATGGGTAAGTAAATACAATATATTCCAATTATATTTTTACACTATATACAAGACTTATCTCATTCTAATCGTGATGTAAGATTCAAGGGGAATAGCATGGTTTTCATGGGAAGTACCTGCTAACTACATATGAAATCATGGTGCAAAATTGTTATACATATTATATAACATACAAATTTTGATACATATTCTCATTACTCGAATATATATAAATATATAGGTTTTAGTATAATATACAAATTTTGATACACATTTCCGTTATCATAATCTAAATGTATGTATCGATAACTTTATATAAAGTTGTGCTTGTGTGTGATTTAATGCAAGAAAAGACATGGTTTTCATACATTTTGTATCTACACTTTCCTATCTAGTTAAGATATGCACCAAAGGTTGGATATAATAACAATTTTATCCAAAATTTTAAGTTAATGTCTAATTTGTTCTCTACATTTTTAGTTCCTAAATTAATGTACTCATTTCACATAAAATTCTTTACCTTTCTTCAAATTAGCATAGGTTATGATCAAGTTGTATAGCTGTAACCCAATAGTAGTAAACCTGTGTAAGGGTCAGTTTCAAACTGTGAATCGACTTGGCCCGAAAATGACCAGGCTTGAACCATCTCTTGAATAGCTCAAATCGGTAGGTTGGCCCCACCGATTCACCCCCTAAAGAAAAAAAGAAAGATAGAGGGAGAGAAATGAGGCCATTAAATCGGAAAAAATAATTGGATGATATTTAATAAGTCACGACGTATTAAAGCAACCTTTTTTATAATGGTGAATGATAATTTTTTAAAAATAATATGATTAAACTAATTATAAAAGACTAATCATAAGTTGATTATATGTTAAAGATGGATAGAAAATTCAATTTAAGTTAATAAAGGTTCTTTTTGTAAAACTTGTCAAATGTTAAAAACTTGAATATGGGAAAAAAAATAAAATTTAAGAGGAAAAAAAAGAAAAAAAGTTAGAATTACATTAGGTCGGAAATTAATAAAAAATTAGAAATTATTAATGAATTAGTACAATTTAGAACAAAAAGAAAAAAGGTCATGTTTAGGGAAAGAATACATAAAAGTTGAAACCGAATCAAGTTGAAAATTAATGAAAAATAAAAAATTATTAAAATTAATAAAAAAAATAGAAATAAAATAAAATAAAAAAAATAGTTCAAGGGTCGGTGAATTAGCCCTTAAACCGTTGGGCTAGTTGAATCGGCCTAAAACTATGACCAGTTAGGCCGGTTACAGTTCAGCCTTCATCTAACCCTTGAACCGGCGATTCTAAGCCTAGTCTGAGCCAATTCGATTCGGTGAGCAAGATTAGGTAGAGATGGAGGTGGAAGTGGAAGTAAAAGTAAATGTAGAAGTAGGGATGATAAGCAGTACAACTCACTAAGGTTGAGTGGGTAAACATGCTGTAACTTGTATCCTATAATGATTTACTCAATCGAATAGATTTCAAGAAGGCATTAAAAGTGATACTATAGGTTTCATATACAATTTTTTAGAATCTACATGTCGTCATTGAGTATTTGTCAGTAGTGATTAGGCTTTGTACGTAAAAGACCTGTAAAAGAATACATTGTGAGGGACCACTAAGGGGTTGTCTGGTATGACCACTTCGATAGTGAAGTTAGCAGCGAGGCTTTGAAGAATAGAAAGCACTTTAGAATAGTAGGTAAACTTGGTGCACAGAGTGTTGAGAGACTTACTGCTAGGTAGTGGACTGGTATTTATAGTAGAGTGGCACCGGTAGTTAGAGGCCAGTTAGTAAGGAAAGATCTTCTCCCACAAGTATGGGAGAATGGAGTCATAATGCCTGACGTATCCTACTTATTCCGGTCATGACTGTTAATTTAGTATTTTATCCTTATCTTGTGTATTTTAACCATTGCAGAGCTTTTTGAGCCTGGTTAATCCAGGCCTAGGACATAAGCCCATAATGGCGAACATTAGGAAACAAGACCCATAAGATCCGAACGAGTCTAAAAAGCTCATATCTAAAGAGCCTTGTCAATACTTGCCTCCTTGTAGTCTCATTGCCAAAGTAAAGGCAAGGAGGAGGGATATAGTGGTTGCTTAGGCGTATAATTGATTTGACTCGAAAGGGCCTAACCTGGCACTATAGTACCAAAGTGGTAAGGGTATAAGTCCAGGCTAGAGGTGCCCGAGGTAGTGGAAACCCGGGCTGGAAATGTTTGAGGTGGGATGGAATGAGATGGTCAGTAAATATTCTAAAGCGGAGTGCTAAGACCTTGAGAGAAACTAAGCATTGGTTGGGGGGTCAAGGTAGGACACCTTTGCATCTTTCTAGATAAGTGATTTGAGGCTACAAACTAATCAGGTTGAATAGCTCTCATCATAGACCAAGTAAGCATAATTGTACCATGCTTCTACCATACCGGCTAGGTGGAAGTTGGAGGGGTCATATAGAAACTTCTTGTAAAAGAGACCTTTTCAAATTCTGACCTAAGCGAGCCCCTTTTTTTGTAAATTTAATGTGATACGAAAAATGTCTTGTCTTAGCAAACTAACATACAGCTACAAGCGTTTTTCCTTTTAATGGTAGTTATCTGATCAAAACTCATTCCATATGTCTATTGTACAGCATTCCAAGGGATTCCTGCTTATACGGATCCTTATAACCGCCTATATGGCTTCCTAGATACTTTGTCTATAAATAGCACAATCATAATGAGAGACCACTTTTTTGTAATCTCTCTATTCTACTATTATGAATTCCACTTTTACATCAGACTTTCTTCAAAAGTTTCTCAAAGCTTCTTTCTTCTTCACATATTATAATCATGTTGAGTAATAGAGGTGAGATTGGCTCACCTTCATTGCTACATGTCTCTAACTCCGAATCTACAAGGAGTAACCCCCCTAGATAGGAGAAGATGAAGTTTTGTCGCTAGCATAACTTAACGAGCCTACTAGGATGGCCGCAGAGGCGTTAGATGATGCTAGGATTATCAATGCCAACCTAAAGGATGTATATGTATATGCCATATCCACCCCCCTCCTTCCCTACTGCCTCTCAAAGGATTTGTTCGATGCCCCTGAAACGGGCAGGGGGCATAGCAACCGAGTGAGCAAGAGCAAACAATCTACCCTTAGCTGGATTATAAGTAACTTTCTTGTTAAGGCGATCCCTAGGTGGTAAATAAGATTGCTGGGTAGGGACGAACGGGTGGCCTTGCTATCAAGGAGGTACTTCGCAGTGTTTGAGAAGTGCCTAGAGTTTAGACAATGCCTTCCTCCAAGTCACTTTGAAAAGGAATTCTTTAACTACCATCGGTGTAGTCCGTCATAAGTCTTTCTTCATGAGTAGAGGGTGCTAAAGGTTTTCTAGGTGCTGTGTAAGTACCTGGTGGTAAGGGCTACTCCTGAGCTCTTCAATCCTCTTTATATATGGAAGAGCATTGGGGGGTGGCCATACCTCCAGCCGTGCTCAAGAAAGAAGCTGTTTTGCAGCCTTGTAGATTTGGTGAAGGGCTAGCAGGATGAGTAAGTAATGGTTGAGTTGCCTGAAGAGATAGACTTTTAGACACGGTGGACCGGGATGGTCCAAACCAGGGGTAAGAAGGGGCTTAGTCCTAGTGATGCTAAGGCTGCCCAAGAGATCCTGGCCATCATGGCACTCAAACATGACTAGGAGATAAATGCTGTGGAGATCGTCTCTAAGCTCTTCCCCAACATGAAGAAGGTTGTAGTAAAGAAATGAGCCAAAGGTATAGATTTATTCTATGCGCCTACGTCTGTTGTGCTAATTTTGAGATGCTTCATCCAATACTTATAGGATGGGGGAACTTCCTTGGTCGTGCCGATCATGGTAGAGTTCTATGAATTGTAGTAGTAGTAGTTTCTTTTGTTCATCTCACTTGCTCTTTTCCTCATTGTTTCAATCTTATTTTTGCAAGTAAAAACCTAGCCGAGAGGGTTCCTTGTCCTTCTGTAGATGAGCTGATGAGTCGCCGTCAGGCCAAAGCCAGGGCAAACCAGCCAAAGAGGAAAGTAGTATAGCCGAAGCTAGGGCCTGAGGAGACCAACAAGGCACGACCAATGGCTATACCTCATGGGATTCCCATTGGTATCTAAGACGAGCCATTGGATGTAGAGCCTTTAGGCATGGCTCTGCCTACCCTTACCTTTGTCCCCTTCATCAAGCCTATTCTTGTAGGGAACAAAGGCATCAACGCAGATGTTCAGATGCTTTCCCCTCTTAGGGTAAGGGAAGAAGAAATGGCTAAAGGAGCTGCCCTACCTCAGGTGACTAGCTAAAAGAGGAAAGCTCCTGATACGGTAGGGGAGCCACGATTTGGAGCCAAGAAACAAAGGTCCATGGTTAGGGCGCCTTTAAGCTGGGGGAAATGGAATGAGTGGCTAACGGCTCATCTCTATCAGTGTGTTGACAACATGAGGGGTAAATTTTTTGACGTCTTAAACAACTTTAAGTTGATGGGCATTGGGTCGGACTCATTCCAAGAAGTGTCCTATGCCTCTCAAGACGAAGAGTTCTTGAGGGGAGCTCTCAAGACGGAAATGAAGAAGGTTAAGGGGAAGCTCCTAAGGCCAAAATGGAGGTTTATGCTAATGATTTCACATTACGATACTGGACACTCAGCTATTAGGCTTCAATGGGGTCTTATACCCTCAGTAATTGGGCTATCCTTGAGGGGCTCTCCAAGGAAGATGGGGATGACCCCGTAAAGATAGGGGGCCACTTAAGTACGCTTATGCAGTAGGTAAGTCTTTGTTACTCTTGTATTGACGTACTTCACTTGTTGTTGTGTTAATGGTGGCCCTTGTTTTCAATTTGCAGTACCATGGCTAGATGCTGCTTCAACTGAATAAGTATGATACAGCGTAGAAAGGGGTAAAGGGCTTTAAGGAAGCGTTGCACCGAAGTGAGAAATACTTGCGAGAGGTAGAGACTTCTACTAATAAGTACTTGAAAAAATTCTCCAAAGCTAACTAATGCCTGTGTCACTCTTATGTACAGGTGACGAAGCTTTAGGCAAGGCTGAAAGATGCGAAGAAGGAAAGGGACAAGGTATAGAAGGCAGCATAAAAGGGCGATGACTTGGAGGCTTGACTAAAGGACGAGTAAAGGTCTAAGGCTCAATTGTCTCAGTGACTAGATGAGGAGATAAAGGCTAAGGCCCAAGTCGAGAAAGAGAAAACTAAGCTGAAGGCGTCAGTCGTGAGGTTATAAATCGAGTTGGCAATAAAGGTGTTTGAGTGTAAAAGCGCTAAAGCCACTTCACTAGAGTTGGCCAATTTGAAGGTTGGGTTGGAGCAACAAGTCCAGGAACTGTAAGAGAAGGTTTCAAAGATGGAGGAGATCATCTCAAAAATAGAGAATAGGGAGGTCCTCAGCGATGCAACCGTTCAAAAGGCAGTCACCGACTATTGGAAGACCAAAGAGTGGTTGGATGAGGTAGAAGACCTGACCACTGACTCCATGTGTAATAAAAGGAGGGAGGTACTCTCTCATTATCCAAACCTTGATTTGAGATTTCTTGACTTCTTAGATTCTCTAACTTTCAATGAGAAGAAGGAAGTCCTGGTGCTCGAGATGGAAGCCCCTTAAGCGGCCTTCAATGTCCTAGGCACCCCCTCTATAGCTAGGGTTAGGTAAGGCACTTTGATATCCATTTCTATCCTGGCAGCCCAGTAAGAGGCTGCTCTAAAAGTAGTTCCTCAAGACAATTAACCTCCAAGTGATCCTCCTATTGCCCCTTGCTTGTAACCTTCAGCCTTCGCTTTAAGTCAAGGCCAACTGCTTAAAGCACCGTTGGATTAATGCTCCAAGTAGATTGAGGCTTTGAATTTTTCTGAGTTACCAGAGTTAACTAATCTAAGGCGATAGTTTTTTTTTTTTTGTTTTTTTTTTAAAACATATGTATACTTAGCCAGGATGCCGTCCTTCTCTATGTAACTTTGACAATCCATGAATGAAAATTTTTTACTTGCCTTCCTTTTATATGCCTACTTCTTCTTACTTTGCCTTGGAATAAATTTGCGTAGGAATTCTTTTGTGCAAGGGGAGCTTTCCCTTGCTAAGGTTACTTGAGGGGGTCAGGTTGGTGGCGTTCAGACTTGTTCAGAAGATGGGAGTCCTTATATGCAAGTGATGTTTCTCTTTGCTGAAGTTACCTAAGGAGGTCAAGTCGGTAGCATTCCGACTTGCCCGGAAGATGAGAGTTCTTCTGTATAAGGAGTATTTCCCTCTGCTAAGGTTAATCGAGGGGGTCAGGTCGGTGGCCTTTCAATCTACCCGGAAGATGAGAGTCCCTCCGTATAAGGGGTGCTTCCCCTTATCGAGATTACCTAAAGGGGTCAAGTCGGTGGCGTTCCGACCTGCTCAAAAGATAGGAGTCCCTCCGTATAAGAGGTGTTTCCTCTTGCTAAGGTTAAGGGTTAAGTCGGTGGCGTTTTGACCTACCCAAAAGATGGGAGTTCCTTTGTGTAAGGAGTGTTTCCTTTTACCGAGGTTACCTAAGGGGGTCAAGTTGGCGATGTTCTGACTTGCCTAATAAATGATCCAAATGCCTTTTTGAGGGCTAAGATGGTAATAGAATGGAGAGAAAGAGAGAGATAGACAACTAACTATGAAGTAAATTGTTCCATTTCATTATTCTAGAAAGATATACACAAGAATATGCTAATTAAAATAAAGCCGAAGATTATTGGTGTTCCATATGCGCGGGATGAGCTCACTATCCAATCTTTCTAGTTTGTATGCTCCATTACTAAAGCTTTCCCTTACTTTGACAAGGTCTTCCCAATTAGGGCCCAGCTTACCTTACCCTTTATGTAAACCTGTAGCTTTTAGCTTTCGGTACAATAGGTCACCAACCTTAAACTCCTTGTGTCTAACCTTTTGGTTGTAGTTTCGAGTGGCTTGATGTTGATATGTAGTTACTCGAGCCACGATAAGGTGTCTAATTTCCTTGATAGCATCAAAGCTAGCTTACAACAGTGACTTGTTAAGGGTAGCATCAAAACTTTGAGTTTAGATATTAGGAAGCTCAAGTTTAATGGGGAAGGCTACTTCTAACCCAAATGCTAGGCGAAAAAGGGTCTTGCTTGTAGAAGTGCGATGGGTAGTCTTATGCCCCTACAAGATACTAGGCATCTCGTTGGCCTAGGTACCTTGAGATTAGTCCACGTGCTTCTTTAAGCTATCTAAGATAATTCGATTGGTTGCCTTGACTTGTTCATTTGATTGGGAGTGGGTAACCAAGGTGATGTAGTGCTTGGTGTAGAACTCTCTACACTTAGGGTTATCAAATTGTCACCTGTTATCCATAATGGGAGCATAAGGGACCTCGAATTAAGAGAGAATGTTGCTTCTAACAAAAGATTCAACACTTCTCTTTGTGATCTTTGCCATCGCTTTAGCCTCCACCCATTTTGTGAAGTAATTGACGGCAACAGTTATATACTTCCATCCTTTCGATGCTTTTGGGAAGGCATTGGGAATATCAATACCTTACTATGCGGACAACCATGAGCTAGTCAGGGGTTAGAGGCTGAGGCTAGGTATGTGACTGAGTGGCACATGCTTCTAGTACTGCGGGCACTTTTGGGCTACGGTTTTTGCATCTTGCCTCATGGTAGGCCAGTAATACCCAAGCCATAATGCTTGAAGGTAAAGGGCTTGGGACTGAATATGATTGCTACGCACTTCAGCGTGCAGATCTTCTATGACGTACAACCCTTTACATTCTCGGAGTAGGGGAAGGCTGACTAATCTGCGATATAAGACACCATCAACTAATGTATAGTTGGTGGCATGATACTGGAGCTTCTTTGCCTCCCTTTGTCATTTAGGAGTGTACCTTGCTTTGAATAACTTCGAATAAGATCCATCCAACTCGGCTCTAGTGTTGCTATGGTCAATTCTAAAACTTTAATCGAGCTTAGAGTTATGCTTTTTTTTAGTAGGTATTCTATAAAGATTTTGCTATCCTTCACCTAAGGCTTTCACATATCGGTAGAGGCGACCTTGGATAGCCAATCTGCTACTGAATTCTTAAGTTGAAGGATCTTTGTCATGTCCTACAAAGGAAATACAACTAGAAGGTACTTTACCTTCTTAAAGTACCTAAACATAGTGTCGTCCCTAGCTTCGTATTCACCTTGGACTTATTGGACGACGATCATGAAGTCTGAGAAGATTTGTAAATGCTTAGCGTTGATCTCCTTGGACAAGTTAAGATTGGTGGTAAGGGCTTCATATTCGAATTCATTGTTGTTAGAGTCAAACCCAAACTAGAGGGCATAGCAGATTGTAACTTTATGCGGGCTAGTCAGAACGAGACTACCCCCCGAGGTAGATGATTCATTGACGTGGAGAGTCCACACCAGTTTGTCATTGCCTAGTAGTGCTTTCTTCTCTCTTATATATTTTACCATGAAGTTGGCCAATACTTGTGCTTTATAGGTTGTTCGTGGCTAATACTAGATTTCGTACGCGTTCAATTCCATTGCATGCTTCATTATCTGTCTAGACACATTAGGCTTCTACAACATGGTGCACAGTAGTTGATCCGTGAGTACAATTATCTGGTGTATCTAGAAGTACGGCCTTAGCCATCGTATCGTGATAACAATAGCTAAGGCGAACTTTTCTGCTTAGGTGTACCTAACTTCAAGCTCATGGAGTATATGACTAACGTAGTATATGAACCTGTATTCCCTTCCTTCTACTCTAACCAGTATAGAGGAGAGCGCTTGGTCGCTCACGACTAAGTACAAAAATAGGTCTTCCCCATGGACAGGCTTAGAGAAGACCAATGGGCGCGTAAGGAAGTCCTAGAGTTGCTAAAAGGCTACAATGTACTCCGGAGTCCATTCAAAACCCTTTGGATTTTTTAGAATTTTAAAGAACTCATCGCATTTGACAGTACTCTTTGAGATGAATTTGCTCAATGCGGTTACTATGCCAGTAAGCTTCTCTATGTCTCAAACTGAGGTTGGAGGCTTTACTCCCCTGATGGCAGTAATCTTCTTGGGGTTGGCCTTGATATCTCTTTATGTTACCAAAAAGCCAAGGAACTTGCCAGATCCAACACCAAAGACGTACTTCTATGGGTTCAGCTTCATGTCATATGTACGCATCTGGTTAAAGGCTTCTTAGAGATCCTTAACATGATCAACTGGCTTCTGGCTCTTGATGATCATGTTATCGACATATACCTTCATATTGTGCTTTATCTGAGACTTAAACAATTTCCTCACCATTTGTTAATATGTGGGCCCGGCGTTTTTCAAATAGAATGGCATCACGATGTAGCAATATGTGCCGTAATCAGTGATGAAGGAGAGATGGACTTCGTCCTTCAAGTCCATTTTGAACTACTTGTACGCTAAGAAGGTGCCATAAAGCTCAGTAAAGCGTTTCATGATGTAAAATCGATTGGTTGATCAATCCTTGGGAAGGGGAAACAGTTTTTAGAGCAGGCTTTATTGAGGTCAGTGTAATCAACGTACATTCACCATTTCCCACTCTTCTTCTTTATTAGTACCACGTTCACTAACCAGGTTAGGTACTTTTCTTCCCTTACGAAGCCAGCCTTGAGTAGCTTCTTCACTTTCTCCTTAATTGTAGCTTGGCTTTCTAGATTGAAATGCCTCTTTTTCTGCTTGATAGACAGTATTGTAGTGTCAATATTGAGGCTATGGGTCGCCAGGTCAGGCGAGATTCTGGGCATATCTGATGCTGACTAAGTAAACTTGTCTGAGTTTCCTCGTAAGAGAGCGATGATTTCATCCTTCACTTCGGGTGGGGTCTCAATCTCGACTCTTGTGGTCTACTTGAGTAAGGGTTTGATTTGGACTTCTTTTGTTTTATCCCTTAGCTTACCCTGTTCAACCGACCTCTCCTGTGAGCCTATTTCTAGGGCGAAGATGCCACCTCCTTTGGCCGCCTTGACATACAACTCTCATGAAAGCTTTTGATCACACCTGCATACTCCCATCTCGGTTAGGGTCAAAATTTGGTCTTCAGATGAAAGGAGGATGTGATCACCTTGAACTCATTCAGGCTTGGTCTTCCTAAGAGCACACTGTAAGGGAAGGGTAGTCAATCACGATGAATTCTACTGATCGTCATGCTACATGGTTGTCATCACCAAGTTCTATATCTAGTGTGATGATTCCCTTAGCTTAGACCATACTTCCATTGAAGCTTATTAGATTATGGTGGTACAGCTTCATTTTCACTAATAGTTTCTTCCTCATCCTCTCGTAAGTATGGAGGAAAAGTACGTTGATGGAACTACAAATGTTCACCATGATCTTTAGAACCTTGAAATTTGAGATCCTCACCCTCATCACTAGGGCATCTTGATGGGGTACATCAACTCCTTCAAGGTCTTCATTAGAGAAAGAAATGAAAGTGTCCAACTTCTGTCTCTTTTCTCTTACTGTCAACACCTTTAATGGGGCATTAACAGAGCTATTGGGGCGTGGCCGGCTCTTGGGGTGCACCCCCCTTATGATTACGTTAATAATGCCGTTAAGGGAGCAGTCATTATGGTGGTCATTACTCTGCTCGACATGGGGTGTTCTTGATTCATCGCCTCCAAGATGCTGTATCTCCATCGTCAGAATGGTCGTTGTTCCTCAGATGGGCTACATATTCATTGAAGAAGCCACACTGAATAACATATTCAATGCCATTCTTCAATTGGAAGAACTCTTCGGTGGTGTGGCTATGGTTGCTGTAAAACTGACAGTACTTGCCGAAGTTCAGACAATTGGGGTTTACTCGCATATTTTGCGGTCTTTGGAGAAAATTCTAGTGCTTCACCTTGAAATAGACTTGAGCAATAGGTTTACTTAGGGGTATGTGATGCATATAAATAGGAAGAGGGAGCAGGTTATGCTAGGTTCGCCACTTCTTCCAAAATCTCTCCTTCTCTGATTTGCCTAGCAACCTATTGTAGAGGCGATCCTTCATGGACAATTTTTTCGTTTTGCTTTTCACCTAACCTTTTTTGGTTGGCATCACACTTGACGTAAATGTTGTCTTCCTAGTTGATGTACTTTTAGACTTTATTCCAAAAGTAAGTTAGGGTCTTCAACTTACTCTTTGCAAGCGATCGGAAGTAGTCTCTCGGAGTTTAGATGCCGAACTGAGTGGCATGAACAGTGACTCCCTCATCCAGTTGAAGGATCTCAACCATAGCATTGTTAAACCAGGCTACATGGTCATATAAGGACTCGCCTTTACCCTACCTTATGAGGTATAAGGACGATGTGTCCTTGGACGGGGGCTTGCTAGCCCTAAAGTAAAGGCTGAATCTCCGTTCCAACTCATCAAAGGAGTTGATGGAATTGTCGAGGAGGTGGTTAAACTACATTTGAGTTGCCTTCCTCAAGGTGCCTAGGAAGGCCTTGTACATTATAGCATCCGCATAACCATGAAGGTTCGTAAGGGTGTAGAAGTGAAGAAAGTGATCGTCAAGGTTACTCGTATCATTATATTGGTCCAGGGACTGAAGTTTGCCATTAAGAGGCAATACTTAATTCTGGAACTCCTAGTGAAAAGGGTTTTATTGCTGGTAACCAACCTCGCATCACTAGTAGCCTTACTCCCTTACTGTTTGGAGTGTGTCGTCTTATTACAACTTGGAGCTCGATTAGGTTGATATTGTCTATTAGGTGAGCTTAGCGTATAGTTGAGTAAACCTGTACTCCCTATGAGTTAGCTTCTTGCTCGTTCCTAGCTAGAGCTCGGTTGCAGGTAGTTGTAGACCTAACTAGCTATTGCTGAAAGGGTTGATCAGGTTGTTGATTCCTACTATTCTGTTGTTGTTATAAGAGGTTGTTTTACTTAGTGCAAGAATCTGAAGCTACAAGGGGGTGGGTTTATGCATTGTGCCTCTCTGCTTCTTCTAGGCGAGCGCGAAGTAGCTTGTTTTGTGTAGCATATTCCTCGACCAAACGTTCTATGTACTCCAAGTACTCCTCTAACATAGCCTTTGAGATGGGCTAATTGCTCACAAGTTGGTTATTTACCAACTGGTGATTCTCTTGCTCGTTGTAATGAAACATAATGTTAGAGGAATTGTCCTGTGAAGGTATGTGTTTAGTGTGTTTAAGGTTTTAGGTGTAAGAATTTAGCTTCCTACAAAAGGTGCCAAATGTCCTCTTTGAGTATTTGCCGGTAGTGATTAAGCTCTACATGTAGAAGGCCTGCAAAACAATATACTATGGGGGACGTTGGGGGGTTATCTGGTATGATTACTTTGATATTTAAGTTAGCAGTGAAATTTTACAGAGTAGAAAGCACTTTGGAATAGCAGGCAAACTTGGTGTACAGAGTGTCGAGAAATTTAGCGTTAGGTAGTGGACTAGCATTTATAGTGGAGTAGTACTAACAGTTAGAGGTTAGTTAGTGGGGAGAGATGTTCTCCCGCAAGTCTGGGAAAGTGAGATTGTGGTGTCCGACGCATCTCACTTATTTCAGTTTTAGTTATTGATTCAGTATTTTATTTTTATCTTGTGCATTCTAATTATTGTAGAGTTTCTTAGGCTTGGTCAATTTAGGCTTTGGACATGAGCCTATAGTGGCAAGCCCCAGGCAACAAGACTCATCGGATCTGGACGGGCCTGAAAAACCTATATTTAAAACGTTTTGTTAACACTATCTTATAGAAATTTCTACATCTTTGTTCTAAATCTGACTTTATATCCTATCTACCCATACAAGATAAGATATTGATAAGATTTTACATCCTATACTGCTTGTCCCTACATATTACTAATAGTAATTGATTCATTTGTTTTTGTTTCGGAAGAAAATTGCTTCTTTGTTGTAATAAAATATTTTCCTTTAATAATTGATCATCTTTTTTGGATATATTTTCCATTTTCAAATATTTAACATCGGTATTCCTGAATGCAAACAGGGGACAAACTTCGTGCGAACAGAATCAAATGATATTGTCTTCGGCTAAAATTTATTTCAACATGATATATATATATCTATATCTATATTGGAAGGGAGAGGATAATGGACCAAAAATTCGTAATACATGTACGATCCATCTCTATCGATTAGCATCCTATGTTCTATTCTTAATTTTTTTTCTTTTAACAAAATGTTTTAAAAGTTTCCCAAAGTTAGCACATAGAAATAAATTATTTCGTACCTATTTCATTGTTGGGAATGTCACAAAAAGTACGTGAAAGGCCGAGTAGAAGAAAACGCCAATTTCATGAATCGAATGCGACAATTCAAGAATGGTAGGCAACACCAAAAGTGGGAAGTCATCGTCTCCGATTAAAAAAAGCACACTTAAACAGCGAAAACTACACCCACTCCCTTCGAAATGAAATTCAAAGACGACAATGTCTTCCTAAGTGTCGTCAAAAGCATATCGTTGTTAATACGTCTGAGACAAGTTTATCTCAAACGATTACAGCCAAAAAATGGAGAGAAATTTCGATAAATCAAGATTACTTGTTTTATAGGACCTCCTAACCGAGGGTTGAACTCTGAATCATTTGAAAGTTTATCTTCTTTGTTATCTTCATGGTTTTACTTTTACCCTTAATTTTTCTTACAGTAGCCTGCCCTTATTCTGATATGATTCTAGATTTATTACTGTTTCTATGGTTTTGTAGCTTGTAGTTTCTATTTTTTGCATATTTATGTCTTCTCAATCATTATTCCAATATTTTCAAGATGTAATTTGTCTCTTTAAAATTACAATATAAAACGTCTACTTCAAAAATTAAAGGGGGGAAGTTGCAACATTTTTGTAAATTCATGCAAATCTAATGCTGTGTTTGACATCTTAATTGTAGAATAAAAATTGGGGAAAACGAAATGGAAGAAAAGAAATAGAAATGGAACGTAAAAGTAAATTTCTCTTTGTATTAGGGAAACACATAAAGGAATTTTGAAGGAAATAGAAAGAAATATCTCCATCTACTTTATTTGATTCATTTTGGAAAAAGAAATGAAAGAAAATATAATTAGTATAGTACAAATCGAACCTTATTTTATTTTTTATGAACATTGTCATAACTGACAATTTTACAATTTTATCCCATTTTAATTTAGTTCCATTAATTTATTTCAAAATATTTCCTTTCATTTCTTTTAGTTTCGATCCCATTCTACTTCCTTTTTAAGTTACCAAACATATCATTTTTTTTTATTTCCATTTATTTTCATCGTTCAGCTGGTCTAAGAAATAAATAAATAAACAAATAGACAAATCATAATGGCACCATTTTTTGAAGCATAAAGCATATAAAACCATGATGAAATCTCAAACATTGTCCTATCTGTTCAACAACAGCTACTGCCATTAATCAAAATTTAGGCCCAACCAACTTTAATCCGGTTCCGGTCAACTTAATGGACCAAATTGAATTAGTTGATCTATGTATTTATCACTATAATTTCTTGGTTTAAGACGTGACAACCGGTCTTAGATAAAGCCATTAGACAATGGAGATGTTTCTTCCAAGCAACGACATTTCTATGATTGTTCAAATCCAATAAGTAATAATAATAACTAAAAATAAAAAAAATGATGAAGAAAGAAAACTTGAGAGCCAGGCTAGGAAAAACAATATTACCTTTATCCAAGAGTATCACAATTCACATGCATATACAAGCCCACCGTAAGGCCTAAAAATTGCTAAAACAGTTTAGAAAGATCTTTGAATACTAAAATCATTTAACATTTTTACTCGATTCTGTCAAAACTGGAATAAAAAAAAAAAAAAAAGGATCCAATATAGTATTCACAAGCTCGTATTTTCAAAATTCAGTATTATAATGCAAGTATCGATATTCGTGAAAAGACTTTATATAAATATATATATATATATATTTTTTATCCAAAACACGAAGTATTTTGTATTACTTAGCCAATATCCAGTACATATAATCACTGTTTTTTTCATTACAATAAAAAGAAATGTCCATATTAAGTAGTCGCTGAAGGCCAATCACCGGCACTCATATGTCCCTCTTTGTATAGCCAACTACCTAGTCCGCAACTGTATTGCCACTTCTTGGAATCGCTCTGATTGCCATTCTTCTTTTATTTCCTCTATGAGATGTCGGCAGGCCCAGCCCACCTTCATGCAGTTCTTATTTACTGACTCCACTACATTCTCGACCAATTTCTTTCATTAGGCCCAGTGCTTCTTTTATGGCCCAAGCCTCTACTAACTCAACATTGTCAATCTCTAACACTTTTGAAAATCCCCACAAATGGCGCCATGTGAGTCTAAACTTGCTCACCGGACCGAATTGATCCGAAGCTGCCGGGTCACACCTCAGCTTAAGGCCGAATTTTGACTAGCCTAATTGATCACGATTTCGGGTTGATCCAGCTAGCTCTTGAGCAAAATTTTTGTTTTTGTTTTTGTTTATTTTCAAAATTTTACTAATTACGTTAATAATTTCTATTTTTTTTTTAAATTTTCGACTTGATATGGTTTTGACTCTTTTTTTTTGTTCTCAATGTGGCTTCCTTTCTCTTTTTTCTTTTCTTTTTTAAAATTTTACTAATTATATTAATAATTTTAATTTTCAACTTGATGTGGTTCCTACTTCTATATTTTTTTTCTTTATAACATGACCTCTTCTCTCTCTTAAATTTTACTAATTACATTAATAATTTATAATTTTTTATTAATTTTCGACTTGATGTGATTTCAATTTTTGTATTTTTTTCCCAATGTAGCCTCTTTTCTCTCTCTCCTTTTTTTTTTTTTAAAATTTTACTAATTACATTAATAAATTCTAATTTTTATTAATTTCCTACTTGATGTGGTTCTAACTTTTTTGTTTTTCCCTCTTAAACGTGGCCTCATCTCTCTCTCTCTCTCTCTCTTAGGGAGGCAAATCGATCAGGCCAATCTACTGATTCAATGGTAAGCTAACCCATCAGTTCAATAAGTTTTCATGATTGAACTACTTAAGCCCTTTAGCTCAGGTCTACGTGAGTCTCTTGCTACTCTTACTATTACAAAGCTACCATTACAAGTGTTGAGTCCCCCATCAACATTGATTTTTATAACTCCTCTCTCTAGAGCCTTTCATTTGCTTCAATCTGAAACCCTAAGCCCTTTCACATTTACGTTCTCCTTCTTTCTTAGGGACCACCGTTGTTTCTTAAGGAAGCTAATAGATATCACCACTTTACTAGGCTTAAGTTCTTTCTTTTCATAAATTGTTGCACATCTTGCTTTCCATAGGCTCTAAAGTACCCATGCTAACCTGATTCTTATTTCTTTACACAGATCCATACGAGATCTAGCTTCCTCTAAGCACGAATTAAGCGAAGATGTAAACTTTTCCTTTGAATCATGTCTCCTCCTTAACCTTACCGTATCAAACCATACTGCTTCGATCTAAGGACAGTTAAGTAAAGTATGTTCTATAGATTCTCTTCTCCAAAGATTTTGCATTTTTCACTAAGTACAACACCTCTTTTTGCCAAATTTACGTACATAGGCAATGAATCTATTATAATTATCCACAAAAAATCCTTGATTTTTGGTTATAAGCTAAACTTCATAACCAATTCCATTCCTTTGTGGTTAGGGTTAGTGAAGAGGAAGTGACTTGGCCTGGATTTGCTTTATCACCTTCCACCAAGAAAAAATATACTAACTTAACCATGTAGTCTCTACTTTTTGTGAAAAGCTAGATGAGTTTGTCTCTTAAGTCTTGAACAAGTATGAAAATCTTCTTAATAGCCTTTGTTCTATTTTTGTGGTGTGATCTCTAATTTCATCCAATCTCTAAGATTTGTCTTCTCTATTTAATAATTTGTCTACAGTCAAATTTTGGTTCACCTCACAATCCCTTTTATCTAAAGTAAAATTCTTTAGGGATGGGATCCAACAATCCTTCCACACTTTTATTGATTTCCAATTTCCCAATTGCCATATACCTCCTCTTAAAAACACCTCCTACCCTTCGAGCACACTAGACTAGCCTTACGGGGGCCTTCCTCCTTTAACTGCATCTTTGAAATCTAAGTAGGGAAAATATATACCTTTAAAACTTTTACCCACAATGCATCTAGATTATTTAACAATCTCCAAGTAAGCTTAGTTAGTAAAGAAAGGTTAAACTAATGTAGATATTTAAAACCCAAGCTACCTCTTCCTTGAGGTCTTTTTAAGGTGTTCCAACTAACCCGATATATTTTTCTCTCATCCTTATGTTGTCCAACCAAAAATTAGCAATAAGATTGTTTACATTGTTGCACCATCCTATAGGGAACTTAAAGTTCCCTATAGAATATGCAGGAATCACAAAAGCATTTGCGTTGACTAGGGTAGGGTCTCTCTTCCTAGTGGCATAAGTGTCTTTTGCCTCCAACCTTGAACTTTCCACTTGATTTTTTCTTACAAATTTCAAAGCTTCCATCTTTGAACAACCCCATAGTGTTGGTAGGCCTAAATATCGACTAGGATCTTCTATGGACTGTAACTCTAGGCGTTGTATAGCTCTTCTCTTGATATGATTTGGCACATTATTACCAAAATACACATTAGATTTTGTGAAATTTACTTATTGGCCATATGCTAAGCAATACTCATTTAAAGTCTCCTTGAATCTTTCTAGGTTATTTTCTACCACATCCAAGAAAAAAAGAGAGTCATCACTGAAAAATAAATGAGTTATAATCAAATACTCTTTTTTGATCCTTAAGCCCTATAGTTGACCTTATTCTAATAGAAAATTGAGTCTCTTGGAGAGGACATTAGCAATGAGAATAAATAGGTAAGGGGACAATGGGTCTCCCTACCTTAGTCTTCGAGATGGTTTCACATGTAATTTTATTTTTCTATTCACCAAATCATTGTATTCCACAATAAAAACATACTACATGATCTACTCCACCAACTTCCTCTTGAGACCTAATCTTATTAGAACCTCCCTGAGGAAATCCCACTCCACTCTATCATATGTCTTATTCATGTCTAGTTTTATAGCATAAGTGTAATCCTTTCCTCTTTTTTTATTTTTCAGAAAGTAAAAGCATTCATGGGCTGCTAATATGTTATCCTGAATTAGCCTACCTAATATGAATGCATTTTGGTTTTTAGAAATTATCCGTCAAAGAAAGGGTTTTAATCTTTTGAGAAGAATTTTAAAGATGATCTTATATAGGACATTACAAAGGCTAATGGGTTTATAATGAGATATTGAGAATGAGGAAGGGATTTTTGGGATTAGAATTAGGTTAGTGGAATTAAGAGAGCTAGGAAACTTATTTGTGGCAAAGAAGTTCTGGATTGCTTCAACAATTGAATTCCCAATGATAGACCAATATTGGTGGAAGAAAACTTTAGGATAGCCATTTAACCCTGGTGCTTTAAATGCTTTAATTTGGAATGTTGCTTCTTTAATCTCCACCTTAGAAACTTCCATGCTTAGGATAACATTATCCTCCTCGAAAAATACTAGAACAATCCTGTCTAGCACCTAACTTAAATCATGATTCTATTCTTTGCTATACAACTAGTCAAAAAACTCAATGAATGCATTCCATATTGCCTATTCTCCTTCTTCTAGACACCTATGATGTTTTTTATTCTTAAGATTGTATTTCCTTACCTTTTAGTAATCATTGTCTTTGCTAAACAACTTACCTTTCATTTTTTTATTCTTTACCATGTCTACTTGCACATGGCGTGTACTACTCACAGAATCCCTTCTTGATTTCGTAGGTGAGAAAAACATTAATGTCAAATTTTCAAGTTTTGGATGCTAAAAAACCCACCTTTACAAATATGGATCCTATCACTAAGAATATCCTCCAAGCCAAATCTATTACTTATTTCATTTTTAAAGTTTTTTTTCCTTCCAACTGAAACCTCCATATCTACCAACCTAGCAAGAGACTTCTTTACTGCTTTTTCCTCTTCCTGAACATGGCTCTACTTCTTTTCTCCTTGTATTAACTAGCAAGAGGCTCCTTAACTACTTGTTCCCTATCTTCAGCATGCTTATTTTTCTTTTTCTCCTTCTTATATGGATTAGTAAAGGGTTCCATTACTTTGCATGCTGCTTTTTCCACTCCTTTTTCCCATCTTTTACTACAACAATTTATGATATATCCTACAAAATATTTTCTTTAATGTGAATAAAAAAAAATGTTGAATTAGGAATTATCTAAGAAAATGTATCCTTCGTGTTGATAAGGTATTTTGGATGTGGATCCCTTAGGGCTACGCTTACCTGATTAAGCCTATGATCGGCCTAATCTATTAGCATCTGACCTAGTTATCCCATTGGCCAACCTCTCTAAAGGATCTCTAAACAAGGCAGCTCCTCTAGACGACCTACTCGCCTTCAGCATGGTCACAACAATTATTGCACAAGTGGATAAGGCTTAAAGACTCAATCAAACACCATGACCCTACAAATTTGGAACACATCAGACTTCGCACTCCTACTACCTAGGTCATACGGATATATCAACATGCTAAATGTGTTCCCTTGATTCTTAGTAGCCCTCCTCTATAAATAGCCTTAAGTACTCCAACACCCTGGTGTCCTTTATTGTGTTTTGTCTTGTAGGTTCATTATACCCTTATGCAATGCCCAACCAACTTACTTTACCGGTTAGATCCTATTGACGACACTTCAAATGTTTTATCACCTCAGATATGGAATGATTATTAGTCAACAATGAACTTATCGCTTTAAATTTTACCAAGAATACCTTTTTAGGATCTAGTCCCTAAAAAAATCCTAAATATTACTCTCGGCTTACATTTTTCGAGAACATTTTCTTGTGGTAGATATGAGTGACCAATGACATGTTGCTTATGTGCTCCACATCATTGACCAATATGTTGTCAACAAATGCAATTACCAACAAAGATTTCCTTATGTTGAGGAATTCTTGACATTTGCTACCTTTATTACCATAGTGCTTTCATCACTATACATAAATTTATAAATAAAATTTACTAGAATTTAAATAGACAAAATGCACTTAAAGAAAAAATGAACTAATATCAAATAAGTCATATTTAAGAGGAGAAATCAATAATAATATTTTCCAACATATCTAGCAACATGATGTAAAGAAGGAAAAGACAAAATCAAGGGCTTGATTTGAAATAGCCTAATTAGTAATAGGATTCTTTGACCTCTTTTTATGAGATTTGCGAAAAGATAGTGTTGTTAAGTGCACTTTAATACAGGTGATAGTTGTTAAGTATGTCATACAGGTAGCTTATGTTTATAGGGACAGAAGTTTTCTTTTTTTTTTTTTTTAGGGTGGGGGTAAGGGTGGTTTCAATAGAGGCTTTACTCTCTCCAGTCTCAGGAAAAACTTAATTATTTAAACTAAAAGGTTATATATTATATATATTTTGAAGAACACATCTTAACAAGATATTAGACATGGCTAAGTGGCTAAGTTTTTATTTTACTAACAATGAGATCTTGAGTTTAAATCTCATTAGTATCATTTTTCTTTTTCAAAATGCATTTATTGCTTTAATAGCATTCTTCTTTAGTTTTTTTTTTATCCTTTTTTTTTAGAATAAGTAATAACATTATATTAAGTCATTATAAAATCATATTTAATTAAATAAATTCTCATAATTATTTTTTTAATTAGCAGTACATCATAAATAATAGTTACATTGCTTATATTACAATTATTTTGGTTTTATCACATAAATTATCACCAAAATAATACCAATCGTATGACTTAGTTTTATAACAATTCTTTTTACAATTAATATTATGAAAGTAAATATGGTTCATTAAATGACTAATTGCATGATAAATTATACTCAAAATGATAATTTTTTTTGGATTGTTAATAAAATAAATTTGCAAAGTTATCATGAAAACATATCGTGAAATATATTTATATCGGACTCTTTTTTGCTCTATTTGCAATTAGTTATTCAAATATCTTCTCTAATTTATTTCTTAAATAAAATTCCTATAAGTTTTATATATTAATTTAATTTATTTTTGTATATATTCATAGTTAGATTTCAATTAGCATATATACCATTAAAAATTTTATTTTACATTAAGCACGCTTAATTGTCTCATAAAAGAACTTTCTATCTTATAAAGATTTAGAAAATGTTGTAGGTGCAATTATTAATGGAATCCTTTTACATGTATAGGGTACACTATTATTGCAATAAGAAGTCAATATTTTCTTATGAGTGATTCTAATATCACCTTAACTAATAGAAATTTGCACAGCCTAGTCCCTAAACCTAAATCATATCATCCTACATTCGTCCTTGATGCTGAGTATATGCAAGCACCAATTGTTTTAGATGCAAATGTCCTAAAGAAATTAGTGGTTGAAAAGATTATTGTGTAAGCCCCATTACCCCACTAATAAGTCTCTAAGATCCTAATGATGGAGGTCTTAATCAGTGAATTTTGCATAGAGAGTTGATGAGGTAGTGTAGGCCTAAACAACCTACTAAGTCTTTGAGCTCCTTATAGTGGAGGTGTTAATGCATGTTGCACAAGGGGTTGAGAAGATTGTTATATGTGCTAAATAACCAACTAAGTACCCGAACTCCTTGTGATGAAGGTGTCAACGACTTGTATTGAGGAAACTTATGCTTATAGATGTGTTGCAATTGATGGAGATACCAAAACTAATAGGTTCCCTCCATGTAGTTGTACAAACTTTGTAACAAAGTCATTTGGCTTGTTAAAATCATTCTGCAATTTCTAAAGTTCCTTAAGTGGTATGGTAGGTTTAGGAAGAAAAGAGGCTCGATAATAAAACAAGCATATTAGCAATGGCTTAAGTCCCACCATAGCTTAAGCTACAACTATAGCTAGGTTTGCACACCCATACTTAGGTCATGACCTCTATCCCCACTAATGGAGTAGTACCTAGTAACTCCATAATTTACAACCAGATCATACGTTGCTTTACCATTTCTTCTTGCACAAAAAGGATAAAGAAACATAAATTAAGCTTATGTAATACTTTGGATATTCATATAATCCTTTAGATGTTCACAAAGTAATTTATACATGGATAATTAACAATATGATGGGAACTAAGTTGTGACGAGCTTGATGAGTCCATTATACATTCTAGCTAAACTATCACTCGAGATTGAGCTAAAAGACTTCATATGAAATTTAATGGATTTATGATAGAAGCAACAAAGGCCATCGGCAAATATTTGGAGACTATGACAGAATCAAGCACGAGATAATTTAATTTATTAATTGTTCTTCAAATGAGGCAAGCTGATTCGAATCCTAAGTGAAGCAAGCTATATGTCATGTTCCCTAAACATCAATACACACCTTGTGTTTGGCTTAAATAAGTTGTCCACGTTGTATAGTGTACATAATAAATTGTGTACGCTATGTACTTTGGATAGACAACTTATGACCTTGTTCATTTACATGCTGTGTTGTTATTGAAGGCATGATCTACACGCTGTGTATAACTTGCACAATCAAAGTTCACGAGTCGAGTTACACATGTTCTATTGTGTTTTGATTATCTTATTTTTATTTTATTAGACATATCTCAATGTGGTAATTTTGTCATTTGTCCTTAAGGTTTTCTTAAATAAATATTTAGCACCTTCTTATGTAAATTTTTTAGACCTTTTGACATCTTTAATAATATTGAAAGAATTTTCATCTCTTTTCTTTGATTCTTTTGAGAACTTTTCCAACTCATCAAGGATTGAGTCTTGTTGTGTTCTTTGCTATACTAAGGTTATCTGATTAGTATAATTCATTGGGTTGCTGTCTTTTATACCAAGGTTTATGAATTCACTTAATTAAGGAGTTAAGGTTCTTCCATTGAATTAGATCGTTGTTCTTGGGATTCTCAATCTTAAGGTCATGTTAATCAGTACATCTAGTTCTAAGCTGGATTACTTAATGAGTGAACATCCATTTTACTTATTTTAAGAGATCTAAGATTCTACTCTTGCAATCATACATCAGTTTGGTATAAGAGCTCTTGGGATGTAAGAGTCAATTTAGGATCGAAATCCACAACACCAATTCTAACTTCATCCATATCCTTAGTTTAGTCATTTGTTCTTTTCTCATGTTCTTGTTTTTAATCTTGCTTGTTTCATTATTTTGAATTTGTATTAGTTCTTGTAAAAAAAAACGTTAAAAAAAGGAAAAGAAAAAAAAAAAGAAGAAAAGAAAAGCAAAGTGAAAAAAAAAAATGATTGATTTCTGCAATTACTTTTTTATCAATAGTGCTTTGTTTCTTATTCTATGGAAAATTTCGATTAGCATTGGACTCGTCATCACATTAAAGACCATCGATCCAGTTGTTTTGTGCTTCTAATAGTTTGAAGTGTGGTGTGAGAACTACATAGGCTAGATTTGGTTTTAGGTTTATTAGTTCAATAAAAGAGCTGAAAGATAAAGAGATTGTGAGTAATATAAAACCATAAAAAAGGAGTGAAACGTAAGAATTGGGTGTCATCAAACTTGAGTGAAACATGTAAGGGAGTGTTGTGAGGATGTCCTTTTCATATCACATACCTTCTTGCAAAATGTTAGCTCATGAGGATCATACTAAAGGGAAGAAAGGAGATGGTGAGTGGGAAATAAGTGATTTGACTAGAATGATGCAATAGATGATAGTATAGATGAAGAGTATGAATAAGGGGGTAACAAGGAATGAAGCGATGGTAGCAAAATCTATAATAGGGAACTCTAACTCTATAGCTACGACATGTGAAGTGACTTGCTAGACAGTATGTTCAAGAAGGGATGGAGATATCTATGCTAAGGATGGTTAGTTGAGCAAGTTGCAATAGTATATGTAAGAAGGCAGTAAAGGGAGTCTAGTAGAGAATGTAGACTCCGATATGAGTAGCATTAAATTAAAATTTTCACCTTTTCAATGCGGGAATGATCCAGATGAATACATGGAGTGGGAGAAGAGAATGGAACTAGTTTTTGATTTCCATAATTATTATAAAGAAAAGAAGGTAAAGTTAGTTGTCATTGAATTTATTGATTATGCTCTAACTTGGTAAGATCAACTCGTGACTAGTAAGAGAAGGAATTTTAAAGACCTTGTTAGCACTTGACATGAATTGAAAGTAGTGATGAAAAAAAGGTTTGCACTCGACTATAATTATAGAGAACTCTATCGAAAATTGCAGTCTTAAGCAAGGGTCAAAAAGTGCTAAGGAGTATCATAAGGAGATGGAATTGTCGATGATGAAAGTCAATGTGCAAGATGATAGGTAGGCCACCATGAGAAGATTTTTTATTAGGTTAAATAGTGATAATGAAGATTTATTGCAATATTATGTGGGATTGGAGGACATGGTGAATATGGCTATAATGGTGAAGTGGCTTAAGAGTGAGTAATCGACATAACACAATTTCATTGAAACTACTTCTTGGAATGGGAATAAGAGAAGTGAAGAGAAAGTTGTTTCAAAACCCAAGATGCCTTCACTAGTGCAAAAAGATGAGAGCACCAATAAAGCCATTGAAGATGTTTTAGATGTAATAGAATGGGGTGTATAGCATTGCAGTGTCTAAATAAAAGAGCTATGATTGCCTTAGGTAATGATGAATATATTACCGTAAGTGAGGGTGATGGAGATGATATGCTTACATTGGAGGATGCTAGTGACTGTGAATTCATTAAGCTAGTAGATGAGAGTTTAGTCATCAAGCGTACTTTGAGCACTTAAATTAAAGAGAATGATTTAGAGTAGTTGAGAAAATATTTTCCACACTAGTTATGTGAAGGAGAAGGTGTACAGCTTAATTGTTGATGGGGGGGTGGGGGGAGGGGAGGAGAGAGAGTTGCATGAATGTAATAAGTAGTAATTTGATGGTGTTGTTGAGCTTACCCACTTTTAAACACCCAAAACCCTATAAATTACAATGGCTGAATGATTTTAGAGAGGTAAAGGTGAAAAAGCAAGTTTTGTTGAATTTTTCTATAAGGAAGTACAAAGATTAGGTGTTATGTAATGTAGTGCCTATGCATGCAAGCCATACTTTGTTGGGTAGGCCATAGCAATTGGATAGGAAGGCACAACAT
The DNA here is from genome assembly GCA_024138015.1 of Lumnitzera littorea. Classification (NCBI taxonomy): domain Eukaryota; kingdom Viridiplantae; phylum Streptophyta; class Magnoliopsida; order Myrtales; family Combretaceae; genus Lumnitzera; species Lumnitzera littorea. The sequence continues at coordinate 90,454,981 of JAMXBB010000008.1, forward strand.
GATAGAGTTAAAAATCAATATACTGGAGAAAAATGGAAAACATTTCATACTTAGTCCATTAACTCCAAAACAAGTATATGAAGATCAAATGGCTTTTAAAAGAGATGGTGAGTTAATGAGAGTAAGTGAGATTATGAGAGAAAATAAGAGAGAGTGTGAGAAAAAAGAAACACAAGTACATGAGAGTAAAAGAAAAAAGAATATAGGCAAAAGAAAAGAAGGTGGAGAGAAAGAGGGAGAGAGAGAGATCAAAACAATTGAGTTATTATTCAAGCAAAAGTGACATCAAGAGTACTATTTTCAAGAAAAGGCCTATGATTGTGTTTATGTACAAAGAGGCCTATTTTAATACTAACAAACTTGATCACCCTTTACCTAGTATTGTTGTGTTTCTTTTGTAGGGATATGGAGATTTATTTCTTGAGGAAACACCAGGAGGTTTACCACCTATTCAAGAAATTGAGCATTGGATTGATTCTATTTTTGGGGCCTTTATTCCAAATAGACTAGCCTATTGATGCAGTCCTAAGGAGACTAAGGAAATCTAGAGATAAGTAGAAGAACTTTTGACAAAGAGATTTGTTAGAGAGAGCACGAGCCTAAGTGCAGTACTGATGCTTTTAGTTCTTAGGAAGGATAGGACAACATATGTGCGGGGATTGCAAAGCTATTAATGAAATTATGGTAAAGTATTGTCATCCTATTCCTAGATTAGATGATATGCTTGATGAATTGCATGGTGCTTGTATCTTTTCTAAAATTGATCTTAAAAGTGGTTATTAGTAAATAAGAATGAAAGAGGATGATGAATGGAAAATTGCTTTTAAGATAGAATAAGGCTTAAATGAGTGGTTAGTTATATCTTTTGGATTAACTAAAGCACGTAGCACTTTTATGGGATTAATGAATTATGTGTTAAGGGGGTTTGTTGGAAAATTTAGAGTAATTTATTTTGATGACATTTTGATGTAGTTAAAGTTTTAGATGAGGATATTGAACATTTCAAATGTGTGCTTGATGTATTGAGAAAAGAAAAATTGTATGCCAATTTAAAAAGGTGTTCTTTTACATGAAAAAGTAGTATTTTTGGGATTTGTTGTTAGTGTTAAAGAAATTGAGGTGGATGAAGAAAAGGTTAAGGTAATTAAGGGTTAGCCAACACCTAAACATGTAGTTAAAGTTAGGAGCTTGATGGATTAGCTAGTTTCTATAAGAGATTTGTTAAAGACGTTAGTACACTAGCTATACCCCTTACTAAGGTTGTTAAGAAGTCTATTGATTTTAAGTAGGGGGAGGCACAAGGAAAAGCATTTAATTTAATTAAAGAAAAATTGTGCTCTATACCTCTATTGACTTTACCTAATTTTTCTAGGACGTTCGAGATTGTGTACGATGCATCGGGCATTAGCATTGGAGTGGTATTAATGCAAGAAGGGCATTATAAGCCCTAAATATAAGCCAAGTAACCGTATGATTAAATTTAGTATACAAAGTTTAAAGCAATCGGTTAAATGATCTGATTAAACTTAAATTATAAATTAAAACTAAAAATATTAGTAAAAGTAACGTTGTAAGTTTGAATATAAGAAAATAAGTAATAAAATAAGAGAATATAAAATTTTTAAATTTTAAATATATTACTCGTTATTTATTTTGATAACTAAGAAATCGCTAGAGATAAATTATATATATACTAAAAATCATAGAATGACCTAAATAATATTTAAGAGTGTTTACTTGTAGCCCACATGTATTTATGTGTAGGTAGAAATACGTGAAATTACCAATATTGCTCGAAATTAGCTAATAATTTGCTAACAATGAAAGAAAATTAAAAAAAAATCAAAGAAAAATTAAAAAAAAAAATCAAGGAGATTAGGAATGATCTAGATCAAATCGTAGTAGTTAGGGGGAAAGAAGAGAAAATTTAACCAATTAAACTGAAGCAACAAAAAAGGCAAAAAAATGGAAAAGGATAAGCTAGCCTTGTTTAATTAATGCATAACAATTGCTTTATAGCCCCATAAATAGCCAAAAAAATTCAAAAGAGCCTTTGGATAGTTAGAAGATTAGGAAAATTGGAGAGCACTAGAAATTGAAAGAAATTAGGGTTTTAGGAAAAAATTTCTCAAATCTATGAAATTAGGCTAAATAGGCTGAACCCACACATTACCACCACTTGGGACCGAACCACTACCATCACCCCACTCTAAACCGACCACTTGGACCGGCCGACACAGCTTGAGCCGGTGTTGGTGGCCGAAAGCTAAAAAACTAAGTGAGTCTTAAATCTCATTCGAGTTTGCAAAATTTCTTAAAATTATAATTTCTACCTAGAAATTTATGAAATTTGTTATTATGATGTTTTATTGTATGTAGATTTAAGGAAAAATAGTGATTAAGTTTAATCAAGTCTGTAAATATAAGGTTTTTAAGAAATTGGACAAAACCGAGCATGTTTAGAATTAGAAATAAATAAGCTTAAGAGTGTAGTTTGGAGCTTAATTTTTTTTTTCTATAGAATACTTAAGTAATATAGAACAGTGCTATGAAACTATTTTTTAAAATTAATTTTTTAAATTTTTAAGTAAATTTTCAGTCCTAAAATGATGAGAAAAATGAGCAATTTTGGATTAATTAAATGAGTAATTATTGATTTAGAAGGTAATTATATGTTTAAGGATATTAATCTCTTATGTGAAAACCTAATCTTAGCCTTTAGAGTGTTAATTGCAATTAATGTAGGAATTATATAGTAAATTTGAGTAATTTGGTAATATGTAAAATTGGAATTTTAATAAATATGAAATAATAGTTTAAATTGGATAATATAATAATAATATCAGTACATATTAAATCTAGTACAAAAATTAATTTTAGGTAATTATAGAAAAATTGAAAAATTTTCTCACATTGGGAGTAGATTCGGTACACTAATCAAAATTAGAGTGTACTGAGTGGATTAGAATATCGAATTAAGACCTAGCATAATATTAGGATACTCGAGCTTAATGTGATTAATTTCACATTAAGGTTCAAAACGTATTTTAGGGTTACTTGTAGTTGAAATCAAATTAGAACCTGAACTAGAATTAGATTCGGAAACCGAACCTCGAACTAACGTAAGATGAATCGTTAGTAATTGATTGGTATATAAGAAGAATTGAGTTAAATCCTAACTTAGAATATGTATCATCTAAGTATAAATACTAAAAAGCATATTTATATTAAGGATATATAGAGACGAGTCAACCTGTGGCAAGTGGTTGAGCAACTCAGGATTCTAAGTAAGTTGGGTTTAATGCTTCATTGTATTTTAGAGTACTCAAAGACTTCGTTTTGTGTATGATTGCGATTGTAAGTAGTTTTATACATGTGCTTGTGTATCTGATTTTGTATTGAAATTTGTATTATGTTTGATGACTGTTGTGATTGGAGTGGTGTGGAATTGTTTAGTCACTTTAAACTGAATATAATTCTAATCGACCTAAATACTCTAAAAAGACATGCATTGCAACCTTGTAGGGGATCATTAGGATTCTTCAACCAAACATCGACACTTTTGAAAAAGATAGTGCTGGATAGCAAATTGGTCTTTTCCTCATCCTTAGTTGAACTAAATGATAGGAGAGGAGGTCGCGGAGAGGATGAAGGCATTGGTTTGAAGGATAGTCTTAGGAGGAGTAGCGTCTTCATTACACAAACCTGGGTTTACTTGTGAGTTGTTACATAACATGAAAACTCCTCGACCTAGATTAGAGTAGATAAAATTACTCTGATTTTACAAAGGATCGGATTACGTTGTGTGATGACACTTATTTGCTGTATTTCATGAAAATAATTGCTTGTTAACCTTGATTGTGCTTGTATTCATTTATGAGTGTCCAATTCAACTTACTAAGCTATAGTTGCTTATACCTTCATAGATTCTTTTGCAAGTCTTGAATTTTGATTTATGATGCTGCGATACAATTACCCAGAAGTTAGATTTCTTTTGAAGCTATAGGGAGTGAAGATCCATTGGCAAAAGATCAAGTCTTATTTAAAATCTTGCTAGTATCTTTAGGATAAAGAACTGATATATGATATGTACATTAGTTAACTACTGTATTATGTAAGATCTCTTGAGAATCCTACAATAATGTGGATGTAATTATATATATATGACTTAAGATTTTATTTTTACTGTAAATTTTAGCTAAAAATCCTAATTGAATTGTTTATTTCAAAGTAAGGAGTTGTCGATGCCTTGTGTCGATCATATTTATGATAAATACTGTGAGGTCAGTTTTTGTTATAAGTTAGTTTATACGGCAGAACTGAAGACGTAACAAGCATTGCATTACTTATTTTTCAGAAAAGTTGAGTGGAGCCACATGGAGCTATCCTACATCTGATAAGGAGCTTTATTCCTTAGTAAGAGCTTCGGTGACTTGGCAACATTATTTGTAACCAAAGGAGTTTGTAATTTGCATCAACCATAAGTCTCTCGAGCATTTGAAGGGTTAAGGTAAGTTAAATAGACATCATGTACACCATATGGAGTTCCTTGAGACTTTTCCATATGTTATCTAGTAGAAGCAAAGGAAGGAAAATATTGTTGCGGAAGCATTTTCATGCAGGTATGCTCTTATCTCTATGTTTAATATTAAGTTGTTAGGTTTTGAATATTAAGGAATTGTATCCTAGTGATTTTGATATTTGAACTATGTATGAAGTGTGAAAAGGTTGCATTTAATAAACTTTTCAAGCATGATGGATAATTGTTTGTTCCTTTAGGGAGTCACTTGTGCGTGAATCTCATGGGGATGATTTAATAAGACATTTTAGAATAAATAAAATTATGGACATTTCAATTGAGCATTTTTATTAGCCTCATATGAGGAGAGATGTGGAGAAAATTTATAGTCGTTGCATTGCTTATAAGAAAGCTAAGGATAAGGCGCTACCACATGGACTTTATACGTCTCTACTCATACCTATTGAACCATGGGTTGATATTTTAATGGATTTTATTTTAGGATTGCCTAGGACAAGATGAGGGTATGATTTAATTTTTGTTATAGTAGATTGGTTTTCGAAAATGGCATACTTTATTGCATGTAACAAAACTAACAATGCGATACATACTGCTGATTTGTTTTTCAAGGAGATTGTTAGATTACATGGCATTACTAGAAGCATTGTTAGTAATAGAGATGTCAAATTCCTTAACTACTTTTTGAAAGTGTTGTGAAGTAAGTTGGGCACTAAACTTTTGTTTTCTACTACTTGTCATCCATAAATCAATGGTTAAACTAAAGTAGTTAATCCATAACAACTTTGTTGTATGCTATGATTCAAAAGAATTTGAAATCTTGGGAAGAGTGTTTGACATACATTGAATTTGCTTATAATCATATTGTTCATTCTTCTACTGGTTTTTCTCCATTTGTGGTTATTTATGGCTTTATTCCATTAACTCCTATGGATTTACTTCCTTTACCTGTTAATGAGAGTTCTAATTTAGATGGTAAGATAAAGGCTGAAGCAGTAAAGAAGATTCATAAGTAGGTTAAGTAACAAATTGAAATGAATAATGAGCAATATGATAAGTTAGCCAATAAGGGCTACAAGCAGGTGACCTCCGAGCTAGGAGATTAGGTATAGTTGTACATCAAAAAGGAAAGGTTTCCATCCCAAAGAAAGTCCAAATTGGATTCTATGGACAATGGTCCATTTCAAGTGATAGAAAGGATTAATGATAATACTTATAAACTTGATCCTCTAAGTGAGTATTATATAAGTGTTACTTTTAATGTTATTGATTTATCTCCTTTTGATGTAGGCGGTGAAGATTTGAGGACAAATCCTTTCAATGATGGTGGGAATGATAGGAATCAAGTTATGACAAGTTCGATAAGTTTGTTATACGTCATAGTTGGAGTTGTTACTTGAGATCCAGCTAAAAGTCTTTGTGTGGAATTTAATGGATTTATGATTGAAGCATCAAAGGCCATTGACAAATATTTACAGATTATGATGGAATCAAGCAAGAGATAATTAAATTTATTAATTATTCAAATGGAGCAAGAGTTCGAATCCCAAATGAAGCAAGCTACACGTAGTGTTCCCTAAACATCAATATACATTGTACATTTGGCTTAAATAAGTTGTATATGCTGTGTAGTGTACAAAATAAATTGTGTATGCTATGTACTTTAGACAAATGATGTATGACCTTATTCATCTATACGTTGTGTTGTTATTGAAGGCATGATCCACACACCATGTATAACTTGTACAGTCCAAAGTTTACAAGTCGAGTTACACTTGTTCTATTATGTTTTAATTATCTTATTTTTATTTTATTAGACATATCTTAATTGGTAATTTTGTCATTTGTTCTTAGGGTTTTCTTATATAAATATGTGGTACTTTCTTACGTAAGTTTTTTAGACCTTTTGATAGCTTTAATAACATTGAGAGAATTTTCATCCCTTTTCTTTAGTTCTTTTGAGAACTTTTCAAACTTATCAAGGATATAGTCTTGTTTTGTTCTTTGCTGTACAAAGTTTATTTGATTAATATAATTCATTGGGCTACAATCTTTTCTACCAAGGTTTAGGAATTTACTTAATCAAAGAGTTAAGGTTCTTCCATTGAATTATATCGAGGTTCTTGGGGTCCTCAATCTTAGGGTCATGTTAATCAATACCTCTAGTTATAGGTTAGATTACTCAATAGGTCAAGGTTTGCTTTATTGATTCTTAGAGATATGGGATTCTATCACAATCTAAGTCATAATAATAACCTCATAACAATTGTTACTTGTCTTAATTGCAATGACACATCAAACTTGGATCCATAACATCTTAGTAGAAAAAAATAAAATAAAATGGGGAGGGAGAGAGAGAGAGAGAGAGATATGAGCTAAAATCTGAGATTGGAGATTTTTCTAGTCAACTTCATTTATTTTATAAAGCACTCAATAGCATACTACCTAAGCTACAAATAAGGATGGACCCAAGACCATATAACTAAGGAGGTTAGACTTATCTTAATTAAGTCAAGTATTATAATTATCGAAATGAAAATATTTGCTTCTTATTATAATTATATTGCATCTTTTTATATATAAAAGGATCTAATTTGATTTGTAATAATTCTTATAGCTTAATGTAATGAGAAAATTATTTTAGAAAATGATTATAGATGATAGGTACATTTCACAAGAAGTAAATCATATGAAACTTCTAACTTTTATTATGTACATATATATATATATATATAAAAAAAATTTAAACTATTAATTTATAAAAAAATTATGTTAATATAAACATATATAAGTTTGGTTTTCAACAACAATAGATTAAACTAATATTTGAATAGGAAATTACAAATACATAAAAAATAGCTAATTGACAAAGGTAATGAGTATTATGCTATTTCTTTTTCGTGATAACTACATGTGATTTTATAAGCAATGTTAAAAAAAAATCATTTTAAATATAAGTTATTATGTAATTAATTATTCAATAATTACATTCATTTTTTAACATTAATTTTAACAAGAACTTAGTCATATATTTGATATTGTTTATCAATAATTTATGTCACAGATTGGAATATTTGTAATAAAGGCAATATAATTATTATTTATGGTGTATTACTAATAAAAAATAGCAATTTAGGAGAATTTATTTAGTTAAATATGATTTGTACTTAATAAATTTAATGCTATTATGAAAAAAAAAAAAGGATTAATAGATGCAAAATGACAATTATCATTCAAGTAATAAATGCATTTATAAAATATAGAATGATAAACATAAGATTTGAACCAAAAGCTTGATGCTTATAAGACCAAATATCTAACCACTAAACTATACTTAATCTTATATTAATTTTTTATATTTAAAATATATATTTGATATACACTTTTTTCTTTTCTATAAATTTTATAAATTAACTTTTTCTTGATTTTAGGGGATTGGGCCTCTTATAGCTTCCCTTAAATATGTCGCTGGCTACAAATAGGCATATACCAAGCACAAAATATGACACTCTGAAATGGATACCATGCTAGATTTAATACTATTGGCACATCAAAATTGGATCCATAAGATACAAGTTACCTTATAAAGAAAGAGAGAGAATGAGAATGAGAAAAAGAAAGAAACATAGGTTATATATTATTTCTTTTTCTTCAATATTTGCATATTCTAATAAGCATGACATATTAGCATCTACTCGAAATACACTCCATCTTCATCATAAGTCAATACAATAATATGCTAGTAATAAAAAAAATATATTAATAAAACTCATCAAAGTAAAAAAAAAAAAAAAACAAAGAAAGGAAAACATAAACCTTTTGCAAATGGCAAAAGCCTTCAATATCAACATCCTCAAATGGCATTTAATATGTTAATAAAGAAATGACATATAAATGGCTTTAACATAAAAAAGACAAGAAAAAAGTTTCAAACCAACAAAAATAAAACTTCTATCTTATAAACATTAAAATAATAAAATTTCTAGGAGAATAGAGTTATTTAGTTAGTCTCACTTATTAAAGTAATTTGATAAAATTATTAATATATATATATATATATATTATTAATGTGAAACTAACCATCTTTTGATGTCCTTTTCAACAGAGCTGAATTGCCCTCTTATTTGATTTTTAGTTCTACTAAAAAGCCTCTAAATGTATGATAGTTTTTAATAAATCTTCAACATGTTAAGATTATTATAGTAAAGAATTATACATATTAAAATGGTATTTTTCCATAATCAATCCCCAAAACCTCCATTAGAAAATTAATTTTTTTTAATAACTCCAACTTTCATAATTGACCTTCTTTTTATTATGAAATTATTGGCATCCCTTTTTACTCTCTCTCTCTCTCTCTTATTTCCATAAACTACTTTTTCTTTCTGAATACTCTATATTATTAAAGCAAAACCAACCATCCTTTAATCTCTTATTTGATTTTCAATTTTACTAAAAAGTCCTAAATACTTAATAATTTTTAATATATATTCAATATGTCCAAGTTACTAAGATATGCTAATACATAATATATATCTAGTGGATCATACCTAAATTAATAACTATTTATGGTATTGTAATGCCATATAAATTATAATTTCTTAATGGGAGGTGACCAATATTTCATGGGTAAAAATATAACATATATAGATGTCATGTTCTATGTAAGGAATTTAATTTTCTTATTTAAAATTCTATATAGTTAAAGAAGTTAAACACAAATTAGGATCATAGATTAAATGATTAACCATATATATATTAACCATGGTATAGAAATAATGGTAAATATATCCATAATAGTCATCAATAATAAAAAGATATTTATAACTTGATGAAATGATATTAATGGCTTTTAATGTGAAGTAATAAATTCTAATATTAAAGGATAAAATAATTTAATTAATATTAATAAATTCCTTGTATTATTATTATTTTTTCAAATTGTTACTATTACCATTGCATTGCGGAACATCTTAGAAAAAAGCTCCTTCATTAGTTATCAACAATTTGTTCCATCCAAGTTAAGAGAGAGAAAAAATGACTATCTAAAAAATATTCCATTTGATATGATAGTTACATACTTCCCTTCCGATTTTCTCATGAACCACTCCAAAAGTTTCAATCTTCTCTTAGTTCCTAAAGGAAAATAATATTGTTGATTGTATAAATAATTAATTAACTTCTATTAAAAAATTATATACTTTCTCCTATTGAATGCTGACATAAGACTTAGACCTCATTAAAGGGGAATAGCACACGAGTGGCTACGTATACAGAGGAATGGATAATACGGCATGGCTTGCATGCATGCATATCTATTAATATCATTGGGCTTAACAGATTCATGGGTCTAGAACCAGCATTTTCGACAACTAATAGTTCTTAAATTTCTATCTCATATGTTTTATCACAATTGCTGCATTCCAATAATATAGGCCTGATTAATTTCTTGCTCACCTCAATCATAGCTTCTCTCTCATTTGTTCACTTTTACACCTCATCTTTTATCGCAACTAAGTCCTATTGCTGTAGCTCCTGCGACAAGATTACCAAAACGACATTTTTTCCTTTATCATAACCAAGAATTGCTCAACCATAAACTCTAAAATATACTTGGATCACCCATCATACATGCCATGACCTCACCTAGATAATGTAGTTATTCATACTTTATTTCATACTCTTAAAGGAATTTATAATAATTCACATCCATACCAAGGACTCAAATTCTAATGTCATATTTGATATAAAAGAATGAACTAGACTAAATTGAAACAAAATGTGATGGAATGAAAAATCCTTTCTTATGTTTGAAGAACAGTACAGACCAAAAGGGAATAACGTTAATTGATTAAATAAAATTGTTTATCAAAAATATCTTTAATTATTATATATTATAATTTTTTTGAAGGTTAGAAAAGTAAATTTAATCAATCATAATTAATTAATTGAGAATAGAATCATAGTCTTGCCTTCTCAAAGGTGAAATCAAATTCCCCTTTAAAGCTGTAACTGTTAATTCCATGAAATTGCAACTCTAGTTTTAAAATATACTTTCAAACATGAAAAATAAGAAAAAAATCTGAAACAGTGATTTTATTTATACTCAACTCGAGCTTGATTAGACTCATAAATTAGTTGAATTATGTGTCACAAAACTCGAGCTCAACTCAATTAATAACACGAATAAATCAAGCTCAACTCGATTTTCTCAAATAGAACTCAAGTAAATACCATGCTTTAGACCCAACTTATGGCTAAGCTTGATTTGTATCTTAGTACCTCCTCCATGATTAGCATATCACTCTTAGGCTCACCTAACTCTCCTACACGCGCCTCTCATCTTCGACCTGTTTCTCCAACATCTTTGCCTGCGTAGCATAGTGAACTATTTAATGATACCAAGATAGAAATGTGAAAAAGACATTGAAGGAAATTAAATGTAGGAATCCTTACCTATGCCTGCTCAACTACCGAGTCGATCCATCACAAAAAAAAATCCTCTCCCCTATTGCTGCAATCTATGAGCTTAAAAACGCCAACTTTGATGAGATAATGAAAGGCTTCCAGATTAGGACATTTCAAGAAGTCAAATGTATTGAAAAAATGAAAAGAAAGAATGATGGAACATATTTGAAACTCACAATATATGAATGAGTGCATATCAGACGTATGATTATCTGCATGTTTGACCTATTGATCGAATTCAACCATTGGCAAAGCTGTGATAAGAAGCATGGAATTGTGTTTACCAACTTTGAGTACTGTAAATCTTACAAATAGGATCAAGTAAATACTTCCATTATATCACAGATCATTGTTGAAGAAGTTGCACAACGCTCTCCAACCGTCGATATTATGCTTAAACCTACTTAAACATGGGAGACTAAATCAATTTTTTTGTATATATAAGATGACTTTTGATATAATGATTCTTTTGTTTTTGCCAAAAAGATTTATACTCACTCCCTTTTGTTTATATATTCGTTTGGGGACAAAAATATTTGTTAATTCATAGGCAGTTATTCATCTGCACTAAACATATATTTTATAATAAGTGCATGTATATAGTTATTACTAATAAAGTACGGGAACAGGCATATATATGCGTGCTTTATGTGTGGCTGCGAGTGCGTGCTAATCAAAAGTCTGTGCTATACACAGTTATTGTCTAAAATATACATAAGTGTAAAAATAACAATATTTCCTTAAAATATTATCACATCAACATGTTAGTAATATATATTTATATGTCATTGCAATAAAAGGGTAAAAATTATTATTTAATTATATAGAAAACATAATGTTTTGAAAATTTATATAATTATTGGACTATTTTCCATGGAATGAAGAGTTATTTAGAAAGCATTATGCCTTTTCAAAATATAAGAGCTAAATTTTACGAAGCAAAAAGTTATGTTGTTATATTAAAAAGAAAAATAAATTACGTAAAAGCTATAAAAAAAATATTCTAAAAGGTGAATTACATGCATCAAATTATGCGTATCTTGAACAAAAGTTTCTAGAGTTATATGTATGTATGTATAAAGAAATAATTACCATGAAATCATTCTAGAACAATATTGAACATGTAAGCCATATAATGATTGTCTATTACTATGTTAATCTTTCTACTGATAAAATACAAAATCATAGTGAAAGAGAAGATTATGTGTTTCTTCATCTTAATATGATTTCCACATTGTTCTTATATTAAAGTTTCTCTCTTAAATAATTTTATAGAGATTCTTAATTTATTTATGCATAATTTTGATGGTTATTCCCTTATTTCCAAGCAGTTGAATGGTTAATTTGAAATAACTTTTTGCCAACTCATAATTAGTGATAGAGGGCGGGGGATCATACAATCCTTTCCAAAAATACAAAATTAACCACCCAATTTACCAAAATAAGAAAATCAGTTATCATACCAACAACACAATGGGATTATAAAAGAAAGCAGTCATTCCTCCATAGAAGCTACTCATCCTCTTAATTGAATCCCTTTATAAATCAATTTGAAGAAATAGCAAAATGGCAAAGTTTATTATCTTTGTGGCTGCGGCTCTTTGTTTCCTGTCGGTCCTTGGAGCCACATATGGCCATGAGTCTCACTTCTTTGTTGAGGGAAAGGTCTATTGTGATACCTGTCGTGCCATGTTTATCAACAGATTAACAGAGTACATGCAAGGTACTTTATGATTACACTGTTATATTTCAGGACCACTTTTAATATGATTATACAAGAAAATTCTTGTATGGATCTAGTTTTTACATAATTATGAAAATAAGGTATGGATATCTTATGCAAGACATACCTACTCTATGTTTATCTTATCTACGAAGAACTAAGTCCATATTAGGCCTTAGGAACATGCATTGTCAAACAAGTGATGATACATGTACATGTATTTCTAACATCTGCACTATTTTTGTTGTTTCTTTTTTTGTTTTTTTTTTTTTTTTGACACAACATTCTTTCATAGCGTGTAATACATGATTAACAGGACATAGAAAGTGGAACATACTTATCTGAGTTGGGTTTATTAGACCAAGCCACAAAATATATAGCGTGTAATACATGATTAATACATGGCAAAAGCACTAGAGATGACTATTTATATGAATACCATGTTGCAGGCGCATTGTGACCAAGTTTATATGGATCGATTCCGAAATAGATAGCCATTTGTCTGAAAACAACGTTTCAAGTGCTTTCAGAACAGGCTTATATGGATCCATTGTTTTCCCTTAAAATAGACAAAGCTATTGAAATAATGTGTGATCAATCGTCGTTTCTGATAAATGTGGTTACAGGTGCGACCGTACACTTGGAATGCAGAAATGATGAAGCTGGAGATGTGACGTACAGCGTTGAGGGCGAGACCGATGAAAATGGAATCTACAGTCTTAAAGTGGATGGCGAGCATGCAGAAGAAGATTGCGAGGTATCCCTAGCGAAGAGCAGTAGGCCTGACTGTCAGGAAATGGCCCATGAAGTTTTCAAGAAGAACAGTGCTAGGGTGGGTCTCACTGAAGACAATGGCATGGCCACCCCCGTTCGCACAGCCGCCCCTCTTGGTTTCTTGAAGTCAAAGCCTCTTGCTGAATGTGTCCAAGTCTTCAAGGAGCTTGAGATCACCCCAGAATCCTTGGAACTTCAATCCTTTAACTAATAAATATAACTAAATGACCCAAGACACATCAAATGTCCACTTTTAATAATTTAACAAAAAGCATATAGTGTTCTCATTTCCAATGTATTAATGAGCAGGGGGAGATAAATATTATAATTTGATTCTTCTTTTTTTTTTTTTTGACAACCATCGTCTTACAACTTTGAGAGAGGGAAGAAATAAATTTAAGTTGTATACGAGTCGAATCGAGACGATAAAATACTGAGTCAAGCTCGTCTCAAAATTTTTAAACTTGAGCTCGAACTTGAAATAGCACTAAATGAGCTCGAATTCGACTCATTTAAGTTTGATTTATTTAAAACCACTTTTTTGTAATTATAATAAAATTAGTATTCAAACTTAATATAAACTCGACTAATATTTATATCCAACTTGAGTACAATTAGGCTCACAAGCTAGTCGAGCTAAGTATTGCGATGATCGAGCTTAACTCGATTAATTACTGAAGTAGCTCGTACTCTAACTTGACTTGTTTTTTTTTTCAAATCAAAGTTTAGTAAATATCGAGTCAAACTCAAATAATTTATAAGTAGTATAACTCATTTACATTTCTAATCAAACCTAATCCATCCCATTAATAGATCGATATTCACCACTAGACTATAATGGCCTTAGCTATTTAATTCATTTAACTAACTCTTCTTTTTGTATCTTTTGCGAGGAGTGTGTGATTGAATTGTAGCATTTTATTAGGCGCATGTTTAAGAGGAAAATGTTGATGGATGCTCTATGAACACTTGTTTAATAGTTAAAAGAAATTAACATTTTCCATGTACTTGAGTTTCATGAATTGTGTAAATCAATTATGGTAATAAAAAATTATTTTGATTTTTCTTCAAGCTTATCAATAGTATCAGCAACAACTGTTACTCTTTTCTCTTTTACAGCGCTATCTATTTCTAACAAATCAATCAATCTTTCACCTACTTACCATCTTCCCGTTTGTTCTCAATGCACCTCTTCGTTCTCCCCCTCTTAGGTTCAATCCATCTCAATTTCTATATTTTTGCTTTCCAGTCATGAATCCAACAACCCTCTCTCAAATCAATTTAAAAAAAAAATCAATATTCCTTTACTGGGAATTTCTCTTCAAAGAGTGTTGCTCAAAGTGTAAACATATAATATACCCAAAATCTCCTCTCTTTTTTTCCTTCAATAAAAAGCCATATTTAAAGAGAAGCTCATAACATTAATTTTTCACAATTTTACAAAGCATCTAATCATTATACACCTTATGACACATATCATAATTATTATATGCATAGTCAATAAATATTCATTAGATATGTGTTATTTTTCGGTATTTTTGCGACACCTACCAAACCAAAGTAAAAACAAATTGAACATCAACAAAGATACGTGCACCAATATGATTTGTACGTTTCTAACAAAGAAAACAAGTATACAATCAATATGTAATAATTGTTTGCGAGATAATCAAGCATTACCTAAAAGAAGTTTGATTTTTTTCTCAAAAAACGAATGAATCTCATAAATGACTACCATTTAACATCACAATAAAGTTTAAAAAAAAAAAAAAAGAAAAAAAAATAACAAAGTCCTTGACCACCACTCAAGGATAGGTGGTTACTAAAAACTACATCATAAGAGTCGTTCAATCACTATCTAACCTTTTGTGGTTAGTAATGATTACATATTAATAGTAGGTTGTGCAATCTACATATGATGGGGGTTGATCACTTACAAGCCATCAATCCCTTTCCTTCTAAGCTAGTGAGATAAACCTTGAGCCCTAAGATTGTCATGCTTTCTATGCTTAAGTCATCATGCTATAATACCGGAGAAATGCAAGTCCTCCATATGCCATTTTCATGCCAATTGTTACGCATGAGTCAAAGTGCTTAAGAATCGTAATACGAATCAAGACAAGCTATATTTATCTCTTATCTTAGATACTATATATCCCGGGGCGATCTAGCATGTATAAGTGGCTCAAAAGCTTATGGTTATGGCAAGATGAGTTTAAGTTTGTTCTTGTAAACTAGTTAAATTGATCAAATTCATGATGATTCAATTATTCATGAAATTGATTTAAAGTGTTGAAAGGAAAGATGTAATACACGTGTAAATTAACAAATGATCTAGATAATAGAACTTTTTCTCAAGCATCTAGTGGCTTGAAAAATGACCAATACAAGCTTGCCTTGACGATTTAGTTTTTGGTATAGTTACTTTTTTGTTTTTTTAACCTTTTCCTTTTACTGCCATTTTGCTTTTGCCTTAATTTCCTTTTACTAACTTTTCACTTTTTCTTTTCCTTTTCTTTTTAGACTTTACGTTTTATTTTTCGGTTTACCCGCTTTTGTCCCATTTGACTAAGGGAATGCAAAAATGTTGAACCCCACTAACATAAAGGCGATTTAATTTTAGGCTCTACATATAGTTATAAAAGAAATATGCCGTTCTTCAAGAGGCAAAAATAAAATTTCCTCAACCTTTCTGCCATGAAAAACCCATATTATTGCAATACTCCTTAGGCCAGGTGATAAGTTTTAAGAAACTCGGTTTACATTTTAAATGAGTTAAAGAGATTTTGCTTGGTGAATTTAAAAAAGAGATCTATCTATCTCCAACTTCTCTCAACAAACTCATATAGCCAAAAAGGAAAGCTACTAACCTTAAGCCCTTAGTAAACTCGTTCAAAGTAGCTCTAAACACTGATGTGTATGGGAATTTAGAGATTTTCTTCTTCAAAGTTCTAATCCCATTCTAATTAATGTTGGATCAATTCAAATTAATTTAAACATATCCAATTGTGTGCATGGATTGTGTGTTGATTCGGTTTTAAAAGTACTTTCCTTGATCCGTGGGCTTTCCCTTAGTATTGTGGTTGTGTAAACTTTGGTAGCAGTTGTAGTATAAGTGTTGGGTGGTAACAAGAATAGCCTTATGGAAATGGAAATGTTAAACATAGAATGGTTGAATCATAGCATAGGTTAAAGCATTAAGTGATGTTCGAAAAGAGTTGGCAAAAAGGGAAAAGTCAAAGAAAGAGAGAGCAAAGAAAAGAGAGGGGAGAGAGAGAGAGAACAAAGAAAAAGGAAAAGCATTCATTGTTACTCGAAAGTTGGCTTTCTCATAACAAATGTATGAAAAAGAAGAAAACTATAAATTAGTATCTTTGAATCAATTGTATAGATAAAAAAAAAAAAGATAAGATAAGAGATTTGGTGTAGCATAATTCCTTATTATTTTTATAATAAAATTCTTCTACTTTACCCATGGATTTTTATCTTAAATTATTTAGAGGTTTTTTCACGTAAAATCTATGTGTTCATCTTCTTATTATTACATCTATTAGCTACAATGTGCTCTATTTGGTCCTATTTTATGAGACTTAGGATTTCGGTGCAATTTGGTTGGACTTTGAGTGATGTTTTATTTTTATTAAAGCATGGAACTTAGAAGGTAGACTAGAAAGTAAGAAAATTTATGCACGATCAGCAACTTGAACAACAAGTTCTAATACATATCGAGACCATTGAGATCTTAGAGATAAATTAGTTGACCTACAAAATTAATAACATGACATAAGAAGGCATTTATGGAATATAGATGTACTCACTAAATAAATATAGTAATTAAGATTATTGGTGGAATAGTTATATAGACATTTCTATAACTATGAAATATGGATAACATCATCCTTAAAATGTCTAGAATATATTTAAGAAATGTTAATCCATTTGAATTGCCACCTATTAAAACACTTACAGCTTGTGGAATCGATTAAATGAACAAATATACATCGATGGGGATATAATAATACACGGCATGGACATGTGTTGAAATATAATTAATATACTTAGAGAGAGATTGTGTCTTAACTTCAATGGACTAATTCCTCGCAAAGAGACAGACAACAGTTTGGAAATAATAAGAGATAGAAGTTTACAACTATAGGTAAATGTATATATTATATTCATTAACTAGCAAATAAAGCAAGTGCGGAATTCTAAGCTATCATCTGGACGTGGTGGCTAGAGAATTCGTTAGACGCATGACTCGATTCTAATCGAATATACTAATGGACACTTGTTTTTCTATATTCATCATATAGTGTTAAGTGGACAAATTTTACATCACCACCTCAAATGGACTTATCATGGTCGACTAAGAAATGATGCGAGCTTTGAAAACTTGGTCACGTTGGGCAGCATCAAGGGAAGTAACTTAAAAAATAAAATAAAATAAAATAATTAATGGGAGTTTATTAGGATTGCTCTATACAAGGTTCTCATTGGTGAATAGATATTAAAGGATTGCTTGGAAATCTCTTCAGTGATCATGCATGTTTTTATTCAACAAGTGTG
The DNA here is from genome assembly GCA_024138015.1 of Lumnitzera littorea. Taxonomy (NCBI): domain Eukaryota; kingdom Viridiplantae; phylum Streptophyta; class Magnoliopsida; order Myrtales; family Combretaceae; genus Lumnitzera; species Lumnitzera littorea. The sequence continues at coordinate 90,473,049 of JAMXBB010000008.1, forward strand.
AAGAAATGTTTCAACAAAGGATAAAGGCAAAACCACCAAGTGAACATGGTGCTACCTTCGGGAAGTTACTACTATGGGTGCTTGACAAAATGCTCTTTCAAATTCTAGTGAAGTTTCATGGGTGAAATGAGCTGATCAAGGTAAGTACATAAAATGGTTTTCACTTACATGCAAAGTTGAATTAATGGACTTAGATGTTTTCATTGAACAATGAGTGGGAATCTGAACTTTTACGTAATAAACTGCTCATATGATATCATAACAGTATGAATGGAGAATTGGTATTAAGGGTTGTGTACTAAGCTAATTTGGTGATAAATGATGGAACATGGGTTGTAGTATGGAAGATTTATCAAAATTATAAAGAAAAAAGGCAAGTCAAAAGGTAAGCTAGAAGCTTTGTTAGATAAAACTCTAAATTTGAACCCGCTCAAAGGATGAATCAAAGGGTTTTTAGATAGTAACTTTATATTTGTGTTCAATCATAGGAAATTTCAAACTATAGGTTAGAGGCTAAATCAGAGGGTATCCGGGATAAGTAATTCCTTAAAGAAAAATCTCAAATCTTAAGCATAGATGTAAGTTATTCAATTAGTCCATATTTGACTTTGATGTTGTATGCATCATTCTTTAGCGATGTAGGTGATGGTAACACCATGTAGAAGCATAGACTCAAAATCACTAATAACCTTAGGTAAGTAGATATTTATGTATTTAGAGTATATTTATATCTACTCATTGTAATGTGAGTTTACTAACTTATCTTGCTATTACTGATTTGGCTGAGCTTCGTGCAAGTCTTTAATATGCTGCTTGATGAGTATGTGATGCTTATTTACAGAAAACTATTATTGATTGAAGCATGTTTTGATATTGGAATTGATTATTGTAATTATGTTATTGAATGATTATGTGATATTGCTGGGATTTGTACTAACATGGATAAGAAGGTAGGGGCTAACTCCACCTCCTAAGTTGTTCACTTAAGTATACCCAACACCAAAGTCTTAGAGATGAAAATGAAGCAAATTAAAGGTTTGGCTAAAAAGTAAAATAAGTAAGCTCATTTGTATTACTTGTGATTGTTCGGTTTGTGATTGATGCTTTCATGGCATGTACAAAAAGGACCCATGGATCAAGTTTTATGAAATTGAAATTTCATTAGATTGAGCTTTATCTGAAAAGCTGGGTTTTGATAAGGAAATGACCTGTTCTCTAAGAGCTGGGTTTTATCAAGTAAATAACTTGATTTATAAAAATTAGGTTTTTTTAGTATATAGAATTGCATTTCTTACTACATGCGTAGTTTTTGCTATGTTAGGTTTGGAAAGCCTTTGTTGCACTACTAGGTTCTTAGATCTTGTATCTAAATGCTCAGATTAAAGTCGACTAACCAGATGAGTGCTAAGCTAGGCAAAGATATCGATGGCAATGCATGTCACGTGCATGAGCATGACATACATTATTTGCATTAATTTCTTGCTAACAAATGATAAGTTATTTTGATTTGATTAACTACTTGTTGGTGTGATGTGGTATTTGTTTTACTTGCAATATTGCTTGTTTATCCACTCTTAATCAGCTTACAATAAGCTAAGGGAATAAATTATCTTAACTTCAGGTAAGGAAGAAGCTTAGATAGGACTAGTTCTTCTAGAAGGAGTGATTAGCTACACAATTGATCATCAAGTTTAAGGATGCTGCTATATGAGAACATCTTAAAACGTATTGTAAAGATCTTCTATGAAAGTTAATGTTATAAAAGTGTAGTTCATAACTAAATCATGTATTATGAAGGAAAGTGAAATGTGATACTCTAGGTGCGAGCCCCTTATTGTAAGTTTTGATGTGATTGATGATGTCAATGAAGTAAAGTTTTGGAAATTTTATGTGGTTATGAAAGTTGAGTTGACAAGTAAACTACATAATAGCCTTATCCCTAAGTTAAAGATGGCACAACGAACTGTCTTTAAGTACAAAAATTTAAGGAAAAAGTTTAAAGTAAACGTCTAGAAGGCTAGGTATTATAGGGTGATAATAGAGCATGGTATAAAACAGTCCTCGTACTTTCACAACTTGTCTAAGGACAAGGATTGAAAATGTGATAGATTAAAGAATTGAGGCATTTATGTTGATTTAGTAGATCAAAAGGAAGAATGCAGATGGAATTCAACAAATATGTAAGAACATGGAACCGAGTTGTTTAGTGAGAATAGATGACATGTATGAGAAGTAGTCTGGATTAAAGAGAATTCTAAGGAATAACCTCAGGAAAGTGGTTAGAAGTTTGAAGGACTTAAGTAGATGTTGAGAAGAAAATCTCATGAATCAATAAGAAATGGTGTATTAAAGGAAATGGGGTAGAAGATTTAGGTACTTATAATGGTTGGGAATAAGAAAGAAGTGAATCGAGTTACGTTTTGAGTTAAGAAAACTCTATAAAGATGAAAATGTGGTAGTAGGAATATGTGTATGAGGCTGTTTGAAGTAGTTGGATTAACAAATGGAAGTGAAGGAATAGCACTGTTGTATAACAAGAGCAAGTTATGGAATGGGAGCATAAAATTGAAGATATACGATGATGTAATTTGTACTATTAAAAAAATGTGGCATGTAGAGGGCTGAAAGAAAAATTTAATCTCTTTAGGATAACTAGATGATCTTGAATGCAAAGTTGAAATTGATAGCAGGATTACAAAATTAGTTAGAGAAGCGCTTATACTTATGAATGGAGAAAAGATAGCTGCAAATTTATACATATTAAAGGTAAAGACTCTACAAGAGGTAGTAGCATTAGTTGCTTCAAGCAATTCAAGTGAAAGATATACAATGATGTGCTATCAAAAACTTTGACACGTATCTAAACAAGGAACAAAAATTCTTATTTAGAAAAAAATGCTTCCTGATCTTATGAAGGTTTCACTACCTTTTTGTGAATATTGTGTTGCTAGTAAGTAGCATTACTTAGAATCTAACACAAAAATTCTAGAAGCAAAATTATTCTAGAATTGATTCACTCTAATGTTTGGCAAGTACCAGTCCCATTATTGGGAGGAGCAAAGTATTTTGTATCCTTTATCGATATTATTCTAGGAGATGTTAGGTGTATCTTATCAAGAGGATAGCATATGTGTTTTTAGTCTTCTAAGTTTCCAAAGCATAAGTTGAACTTGAATCTAAAAATAAGATCAAGTGTTTGAGGATAGATAATGGAGGAGAATATACTAGTGATTTATTTGATAAATTCTATAAATAAGAAGGTATAAAAAGATAGTTCACTATAGTATATACTCCTCAACAAAATTGAATGGCGAAGTGGATGAACAAGACTCTATGCCAGCGTTTGGTTGTAAAGACTAGACTGGATAAAGAGAATTAGACATGACAAGGATAAGGAGAACTGGACAGTACAAGCTTATTATATCGTGTTTGGTCTGTACAGTATTAGACACAAAATTTATATTAAAAAATTAATTATTTATATTATAAAATAAATATTTTTTGTAATATTTAATAAAAATAATATTCATTAACTTAATATTATAACATGAAGGGGTATTTTTAGAAATGTAAAATATTTTTGGCTTTTGTCCAATAAATTTCATTTTTGTACAGTAGTTTAGATAAGATAAAATTTAGGCATTTTATCTAATCCATTAGCCTAGTTTATGTCTAGTCACCAAACAAATTTACAAACCAAACATGAGATAAAATTTTTTGTCCAATTCAATATCACGAAAATTGTACAATCAAACGTTACCTATTACAAAGAACTAAAGCAAAGTTAGGAGCTTTAAGCTTATGCAAAGCATTATGGGTTGAAGTAGTCAATACTGCATATTAATTTGTAAATCAAATCTTGCCAATAGCAATTGAGTTGAAGACACCGATAGAGATATAAATCGGTAAACCAGCTGATTATACAAACATGTACATATTTGGAAGTTTAGTGTAGATGATGTATAACCACCACAAAACTACAAAGTTGGATCTAAAATGCAAGAAATGTTTATTCTTAAGGTATGCTGACTGAGTAAAGAGGCATTGCCTATAAGATCCTATCGCCCACAAGGTTATAGTCAGCAAAGATGTTATCTTCATAGAAGATAATTCATAAAGTACAAATGAAGAGGATAGCACCTTAAAGAGAAATTCAAATACTATGAATTTATAGTAGAAAAGGAGTTAGAACAAACAAATTCCTTTGAAATAGCATTAGAGCACAAGGAACAAGAAGCAAAAAATCCTTAAGTTCTAAGAATATGGAAGTCAAATTGCATAAGGAAAGTATCAAGTTGACATTATAATTATGTTATCGAAAATAACGTTACATATTGTCTCTTAACCAAAAATGGAGAGCTATCAACTTTCCAAGAAGTAATGAGTAGTTCTTATGCATCGTAGTGAATGATAGCAATGAAAGAAGAAATTGAAGCTCTTTATAAAAATACAACTTGGGAGAACTTGGGAGCTTGTGCCACTATAATAAGGAAGAAATCCATTGGAAATAAATGGGTTTACAAGACTAAGAAAAATAGTGATGATCAAGTGGAGCAATATTGTGCAAGATTGGTGATAAAAGGATCTGCTCAAAAGGAGGAGATTGACTTCAATGAAATATTTTCTCCTGTATTTTAAGTGACAATGATTTGGATAATCTTGGCAATATATGCTATGTTTGATTTACATCTAGAGTAGATAGATGTAAAAATGGCTTTTCTTCATGATGACTTAGAAGAAGAAATTTGTATGCTCCAACCAGATGGATATAAAGAAAAAGGGAAAGAGAATTTGGTTTATGGGTTGAACAAGTCTCTCTATGGTTTGAAATAGGTACTAATGTGTTTGTACAAGAGATTTGATTCCTTCACAACATGCCTCGAATATGATAGACTTAATGTTGATCCTTGTGCATACTATAAGAGGTTTTGAGAAAATGATTTTGTTATCTTGCTGTTATATATAGATGACATGTTTGTATCGAGTCTTAACAAAGATTATATTAAGGAATAGAAGGTATGATTTGCTAAGGAATTTGAAATGAAGGATTTGGAACTAGTAAACAAGGTTTTAGGGATGCAAATTCATCAAGACCAAAATAATAGGAAGATTTGGCTTTCCTAGAAGAATTCTTTGAAGAAGATCTTGTTATGTTTCAATATGCAAGACTATAAGCTAATCTCTACCCTTCTTTCTATTAATTTCAAGTTATCCTCTAGTATGAGTCTTAACAATGAAGAAGAAAGGATTGAGGTGCCTCGAGTGTCATATGCATTAGCAGTGGGAAGCTTAATGTTTGCTATGATATGTACAAGACTAGATATTGCACATGTAGTAAGAGTGGTTAGTCAATACATGACAAATCCTGGTAGAGAGCATTTGAATGCTATAAAAAGGATTCTAAGGTACATAAAGGAAACTTGAATATTTTTTTATGTTATGGAGGATTAGACGTTACTATTAGAGGTTATATTGATTCTAATTATTCAAGAGATCTTGATGAAAGCAAATTCACCATAGGTTACGGTTTCACATTTATTGGTAAAATTATAAGGTGGTTTTCTAAATTACAATCAATTATGGATACATCAACAACTAAAACAAATTATGTAGTAGCTTTACGAGCTAGTAAAGAAGTATTGTGGTTGAAAATATTATTAGAAGAGCTCGGGTATGAAAAACAAAAAATTTTTTTATTTTACGGAAGCTAGAGTATCCTTGCATTGGTATGTAAAAGATTCATTTGTGAGAAAGTTGAAGAAGGAACCATAAGTATGCAGAAGATTCATACTAGGACAACATAATAAACTTTATGACAAAGGTAATTAATATTGACAAATTTATTTGGTGTCAATCCTCTTATAGGTTAATGGAAACATAATCAATATGAAATGGTAAGATAGAAAGAATAGTATGAATATTGATTGATTTACAATCATATCTTCAAGTGAGAGATTGTCAAGAAGAGTTGGTAAAATGAAAGAGTCAAATAAAGAGAGAACAAAGAAAAAAGAGAAGCACTAATTATGTAAACCTCATGAATTTAACTATTTGAGAGTAGAATTGAACTCTAATACTGTAGACAACGTCATGAGATAATAAAGCTAAATAAGATAAAAATTTTATAAAATTATGAAATTGATTATATTATTAGTAATAAAAACCTTATAATTTCAATCGAAATCTAAATTGCGTACGAAAACCCTAAACTCTATATGTATGTAAATACTCGAAATTAAATTTGAACTTGACAAAAACTCTAAAATTATAACTTTAAGCCTATAAAATGAATAAATCTAACCTAATAGTAATAAAACCCTAAACTAATATAATTATTGATCCATACGCGTAATCGCGTAAAATTGTTAATGAATGTGATAAGATAACTCTTAAAATTATAAATATAATAGGTAACAATTTAATTAATAAATTTTATAAAATTTCAATATTATTTCATGATTGCTAAATTTATAATTTTCATATTTAGAAATGTCTAATATTTTTATTTTTATTTTTCCTTTTTCTTTCTTTTTTCTTTCCCTATTTTCTTCTTCTTGCCACGTTGAACTCCAGAAGCTGCTCTCAGCTGCATACGTGCTTCTTTATTTCCCCATATGTTATTCATTTGGATAAGCCAAAGATCTCAATAAAGGCCATGTCAAATCCATCAAATACCTTATCTTGATTTGTTTTGTTTTTCTTTCTTTTTCATTTTATCTTTCCCTCTCCTGGTAAAGTCCAACACCTACTGGGAAGAAAAGAAAAACAAGAAACAAACACACACACACATCTTTTTCCAGCCGTAAAGCTCCTAAAATTCTTCTTTTAATTCTTTTTGTTGCCAAAGGATAGCAAACAAATCAAGAAGAAGGAAGAGCTTTGCCATCTTCATTTCCCTAAATTACTTAGGATAAGTAGTATGTGTATTATATATTTATTTTGTATTAATTATTTTCATGTATTCTTGTACACACATGTATTTTGTAAAATTTTTATGTAATATAGAATCATGTATTAGAACCATATGCAAGGTTTGTATTTCCTTATGTATATATGCTTATACATGTACAAATACTAAAGTATGTTCTTGTATCCATACATGTTATATTTAATAGGTAGTATAAAAGACTATATGTATATATATCCATATATGTATGCGTGTAAGGTATGTGTATATTTGATATTTTATTTTATAGGTACATGTATATGTATATGTATATGTATCTATATATTGGCATAAACAGTAGTAGGTATACTGAGTATTTTTGCTATATATATATAAATATGGGCCAAATATATATATATATATATCTCTATATGTACGTATAAAGTACAAATACTAGTATAGTATAGTATAGTATATGTAAAATAAGGTATATGTTCGGTATATATACACATGTGTGTATATAATAGTATTTTACTATGTATTTTCAAAATATAGATATATATATATATATATCTAGGGACGTAGTAGCATATGCATAAGTATTTGTGTATAATATTATGTATATTAAGTATTTTTAATATATATATATATGTAATTATAGCTATATATACATATAATACAAAAATACAATTATGTATATATATACCCATACGTGTAGCATATGTATTGTATTTATAATTATATTATCATATTACATAAGTATACATGTACGTATAAAATACATATATTAATAGTATGGTAAGAAACCATATACAGGTATACTTAGATAATACATACATAATATACTATAATANTCACATTGTGGAATTTAAGAGAAAGGAAAAACAATTAAATTACCAAACTTAATAAAATATAATAATAAATATAGTTATGTACATATTACATAAAAATACAAAATAGGAAAAATATTGAAAATATGTACAAATTTCAGAAATGACACATGGCCATTTCCTTTGCTGCTACGTCAGCATTTAATTCAATATAACTAAATTCGAATTAAAATAATAATAAAATAATTAACTAATTGAAAAATTATTAAAATAGTAAAAATGAATTACAGAGGTATTAAACCTCAAAAATGGCAAAATACATAAATTATAATTAAATAAACTCAAAAATAAGAAAATTACAAAATATAGGAATTTGATATTTATTAAATCATAAATGTGCAAAGAAAAGCTTAAAATAATATTTTATAATTATTTAAGTCGAAATAATGAATTTCATAATATTTTTATAGAATAATTGAAACTGTAGATTACAACATCCAAAACAAACCTTAATACGAGAAAATATATCCGAAAACGATAAAAATAGATTATAAGTTCATAAAAATTAGAGTTAAATCGAAAAAGTTATACACGTTTAACGAAAAAGCTCAAACTAGAGATTTCGTTTGAATCAATAGCTAGTTTAAGTAATTATTACTATGTATGCAAATAGCTTAGTTATTCACTTAGATACTCATTACCTTTCATATTTTCTAAAAATATCAAGTGATCTCGATACGAATACTAACTTATCTAATGGACTATAACGATCGTTGATAGACTCAATTATCAAGTAAGTACTCCCGATAACTCTATATTTATTTTGTGCTTATCTTATAGTTAGTGCACCTAAATTAAATATTAATAACTTGATGCATGGAGGTTCGCGTTATGCATGTGCCTGATATGGATTGATTACTATGCAAAATGCTATTAAATGTGATAAATCGAAGACTTGGTTGTGTGATTAACTGTTGCATGATTTGAATGATTTGCTGATATTGATTGATTGCTCAATAATTTGACTTAATTATATTTGGCTTATCTTAAATTAAAAGGATCATGATCAACCATGCATTATGTTACTTATTCCGGCCGTCACTTTATGCGGAGGTAAAGAGAGGTCTTGTGGGTATTATTTCTATATATTGAATTAAAGTGCTTTAGTACGATGTACTCGTACAACATGACCTTATCCTAATCTACGAGCTTACTAGGTGCTGGAGATGTCAACTGTCTGGCTAAAGGTCAAGTTTAGAAACTTTCATTGTAGGGTATGAGTGTAAATTGCGAGGGTTATCTCACTACTAGACTTGGGATTTTGTATACTACTGAATTTCTTGGAAATGAAAATGCATTTCGTGAAATACAGAATTTCAATTTATGGTTAAAAACCTAGGTGTTAGAACCTGATTGTGATTGGTACCAATGTATCTCCAACACCTTACTTTGGAGGGCGTTAAATCCAATGTTATATGCTATATTGACCAATTGTATATACTGTTTGGCATACTACTTGTACATGCATTCATTTGGTTGTAATAATTTGTTTGATATCTTGTTTATTAGAATAGTACGAGGGATATCTCACTAAGCTCGTGTAGTTTACTCTCCAACAATTTTCTCTTGCAAGTTGCTAGATAATCGAGCATGGGTTAAAAATTGAGTGTTAAGTACTAGTATCGAGATGCATAAAAGTTAAAACCTGAGGATAGACTATATAATTGGTTTGAATTATTATATAAAATTATTAATATTATATTTAGATTTTATGATTTTCATAAGTTTAAGTTCTAGATCTTTATTGCCTAATCTTATTGTTTGGTAGGGGATATCGATTTTCTGCAGTTTTGAGGAACTATAGAATATTAAATATCCCTAATTATTTATATAATATGATAAGTTATAAATTAAAAATTTGAAACCCTAGAGACTAACTAATTAGAGTCTTGCAATCGTTGACTTATAGGATGGTTTTTGTATTACGGGTGTACGCGTAATATGAAAATTTTAGATAATCTTACTAGGCTTCCCTTAGAGTTATGACAAATTGTCACATAAAAGTTAGCTTTCTCTATAATAGATGCATAAAAGAAAAAACTATAAATTGATATTTTTGAATGAATTGTATAGATTATTAATAAAAGTAGAAAAGAGTTGGTGTGCTATAATTCCCAATTATTTTTATAATAAATTTGTTATATTTTGTCTATAGTTTGTTTACCCTAAATTATTTACAAGTTTTTCCGCATAAAATTAATGTTTGTATCTTCTTATTTTCATCTTTGTTAGGTACAATGTGCTCCATTTGATCATATTTAAAGCAAATATTTGAAACAAATGACAATGCAACTCCATATCTATCTCATCTTAGTGTCTAAGATTGTCCATCCTTGTAATTTTGTTTGAGCAATCTTAATTACATTTGTCTTTTTCATAATCATGTCTTATACATAAATTAATAACAATGTGATAATGGTTATGTAAATATGTTGTACATGTTATTACGTAGATTAAGATATTGCTTTCGGTAGGTTATGTCACGCCTCGAAGCGATAGAGTCGTAACAGCCCCACCGTATAAACCATTCTAAAATAAAAGTTGGCTTTACAACCGCTATCCTAGACCTGATCTATACAAGGCATCCACGACTAACCTGCTTTGAAGTAAACAGTTCGTAATTTAAATAAATTATTTATCTAAGAAAGTAAGAAAAGATATATACACACTATAATTCAGTTATTACAATTAACGTTTACAACGTTTCACCGTAATCTATTTCCTACTTAATACATTATTCAGAAATGAAAAATTCTAAGATAAGAGCTTAGACCATAAAATATATGTTTGTTCTACAAATGTTTTTCCTCACTCCCTAGGATTCAGCAGTTGCTAACTTCAGAGTAGTTGTAAGCCGCTTTTTGGCCAGCACCTGCAACGACGTCTATAAGGATATGAGCAATCACAGCTTAGTAAGTTAAGATAGAGGACTTAAAACTATACCACAAACACAAATAAGGTTATTAGCCAACTTATTAGGTGTAATGCATGTTCAAGCAAATGCCATCGCACGACGTTGTCTAGCCTGTCGTGAGATTAAAGAAATTACGGCCCCTCTAATCCCGATTGAGGAGTTACCGTTAATGCAACAGCTCACGACCAAACCCAGGCTTATGCAATGGAGACACCGCTCCTCCTACAACTACCTTCGAACCATTGATTTCACCCTTATTGTGACTTCTTCACCTGTCACTTAGTTAAACTAAAGATGAAGAAGAGACCCATTATGCTATTTAGTGCTACCCCTTTTGAAGGGGTCGATATTTAGTCGGAGAATTCTAGGTTTCCCCTAATGGGTTACCATGCAGGTTCGATTATGATTATAGGTTGTATATTTGATTAAGTTCAGTTTAAGGTGATCAATCATTTCATATAAATCATATAATACAAGCCAAGCAATAAATCAAAAATCATATCATCAGCTCAGAATAAGCACAATCAAGTACAATTTGAAGCCTCTAAAATATAATACTGTATTAATCCCAATTTACCTTAACTCCTTACTTACTTACTCGAGGTTCGACTCGCTTAGGCTATCACCAATCATCCCTATAACACAAACATGGTTTCGGTTTTTTATATAACTATTATAGGTTGGTTTTATCCTATAACGCTTATTGTTATCTTTTGTTTAGGGTTTAATATATCTAATTATTTAGGTCTTAAATCTTACAATTTTTCTTGAATCGTGTTAAGTTTTGTTTCAGTTTTCGCATCGATTTTTAAATTATGTTTTTAACTCAGTTTTTTGTTAGAGATTTATATGTACACCTTAAAAAATCATTCCAACCCATAATGTGAAATTAATCGCATTATCTTCGGATATCCTAAATATTGTTTTTAGTTTTTAACCAGTGTTCTAGTTCGTGCAATACACTCGAATCCTAATTTAATTACTGAATTTATCCCTGTTATGAGAAAATCTTACATTTTTCATATAATTACACTAATTTAAGTTTTCTATCAGACTTATTGTATATTCCTATTATTATCATAATATCAATTCTAACCAAAATTTTCCTAATTATTAATTTCTTATAATTACATATTACACATTATCACCTAATGTGTACAAAATATACACATCTAATATCCCCATCACTTCAAATATCATCTCCCAACATCAAATAACATTTCAAATATCTAAATTCATCCCAAATCAGATTTTGAACCTAATTACCCTAAATTACCAAATTAACTCAAAATGTACTATTTTTCCCTATTACTTATTTACTACATAATTACCCTAATAATTACATCTAACACCTTAAATGCTACAAATATCATACTTCATCAGATTTGAACATCCTAAAACATATAATTGTATATCAAATCAGTAATTACCCATTTAATTACTTAATTAACCTTAAATTACCGATTTTATACCTCATTTTAAGGCCTAAAAATTATCTAAAATTTTTAAAAATTTATTTTTGAAAAAGGGCTTTGTGGCACTGTTCTATATTACCTAAATAATCTACAAAAAAATTTTGAGTTCAAAACTGCACTCCTAAGGTCATTTATTTTTAAACCGAAACATGCTCGGTTTTGCATGATTTCTTAACAACCATATATCACGGGACATATTTTCATCAAAATAATATTTTTCCTAAAAAATACATACTAAAATATTTTAAAATAACAAAATTCATAATTTTCTAAGAATATTTACTATTTTTATAAAATTACACAAAATCGGGCCGGAAATCGAACTCACTAATTTGGGTGGCCATGAGTATATCGGCTCACCTAGGCACTGCCACCATCATGTGGTGGTGGTAGCCGTCCACTCTCAGCTGCTCGTCGGGTTTGGGTTCTCCTTAAAAGCCCCAATTGTATAGATTTTTGCTAAATTTTTATAAAACCCTAATTTATTCTCAATTTCGCCTCTCTCTAGTTTTCTAAGCTTCCTGACATCCAAAATGAGCTTTTGAAAAATTTGGGGGTTTTTGTAGAGATCTTGAGGAATTATTGTGCATTAATTTGATTAGATAATTGCCTTATCTTCTTTTAATTTGCCTTTTGTGTTGTTCTAATTGAATTGGCTAATTTTTTTCTTATTTTCCCCAGTTGTCACGACCCAAATTTGGATCATTCTTTATTTTTTCTTAATTAATTATGAATTTTTTTAATTATTTAGTATTATTTTAGCACATTTTGCGTATTTAGGTTATTTTATGATTTTTAGTATACATATAATTTATCTTTAGCGATTCGTTAATTATTGAAATGCATTTTTACGCATCTTTGATAAATAACGAGTTATATACTTAAAATTTAGAAATTTTATATTCTTTTATTTTATTGCTTATTTTCTTAAGTTCAAACTTATGAGATTACTTTTACTAATATTTCTAACCTTATTTGATAATTTAGGTTTAATCGGATCTTTTAACTGATCGCTGTAAATTTTATGAGTTAAACTTTAGATAATTGATTATGGGTCTTACAGGTCATACTACTATTACCACCATAAATATTCCTCTTTTCCCTGATCATCACCATAGTAGCTCTATTACTATCATCCTTACCACTACTATTGCTTATGACCATTATTACTATTGCTACACCCCGAAAACAACCTAAGGCATCAACAAATATATATTACATTTGGCTTTAAATTTGTTGCTTAAAGACTTATACAATGAAATTTCTCGTCGTTACTTAAAACAAAATGCAACGAATATTTTATTTAATGCAACGCAATATGGGTGTTGCCTATCTAAACTAAAACCATAGAATCATATCTTAATGCAACAAAGTTTTTATTTAAATGCACTTAAATTCAAATATTATACCAACACCAAAATTCAACAATAGCAACATAAATGCAAAAATATGCAACACTTTTTTTTTTCTAATATAGAAATTTGTAAATGCATACGCCATGTCTAACTCATTATTATAAGCATTGGTTATGTGTATGTGTATATATGTGTCTATATATATAAATATATATACACACACACCCACCATAAGCAACAATATTTTTATCAATGCAAATTTTAATTTCCGAAGCAATCATTTTTTCCTCCTTTTCCTTTAAACATTGTATCTATCATGTAAAATTTCTTTGTTACATTTAGCAAGATAAAGAATGCTGGTCAATTGATAAAATATTAATAATAATGACAATGAAATACATACATAAATTAAAAAATTAATTAAATAAAAGTTATACAAATTGGGACAATTGCATCTTAAAAATGTTCCACTAAAATAAACTTAACCACAAAGGCTATCATTGAATTTCAAATCTAAATAAAAAAAAAAAAGACTTAAAAAACTATGGCTAAACAATCTTGGATCGCTAAACTTTCATCTTCAAATCTTTGGACATTTTCATCGATTTCTCTACCTTGAAAATTATCCTATAAAAAAGGAGAAAAAAAGAGATAAATCATACTAAAATACCTTATATAAGATCATACATAATTGATTGTTTAACTAAACACATATCAAACATCAACTTATTACTAGTTTATGAGAATCACATAAACACCAGAGTTTATTACACACATGTGTGGCACTATACTATATAGAATATAAAAAATTAAGACTAATTGGCCAATAATAAGATTATAAACCTTATTGTATAGCCTTACATAAGTTGAGTAGCATCTCCTACACAAATACATTTGAAGCAATAATTAATTCCAGGATGTTCAACAAAATTACCATATAAATAACAAAACACAAAATATATTGATAACGAAAAACATAAAAATATCTAATAGGTGCTTATTGAATTTAAGATTTACTATAATCTTATAGTCATTTTGTGGGATGAAAGGCTGTTAAAGATTAAGCAATATTACTTAGGGATCAACAAAATGCTCATTACAAAGTATAATAAGGTAGTATAAGATTACGACTCGAAATCTAGTGTAAAATTTTAATAGACAATATCTTCATGAACTTTATTTATGTGCAACCTTTTAACACATACCAAATTATTTCTTTGCATATCAATGCATCTTTATTAAATAACATATTTCAAAGTACGATGTTGTAGAACTTATAGTGATAGTATTGTCTCAAACTTTCCACCAAATTTCTTAGATGGGAATATTTTGCAAAGATTACAACTTATTTCATCTACTTGAAAATTTTCTAGAAAATAAAAACTAAGTTTAAGGCAAAATTTATGTGATTTATGAGTCTTATATTAGTAGTCTAAATAATTAATAAGGGATACCTCCATTGAGACATCTCAATTGAAAGTTTAAAACTCTTTGAATGGTAAACAAGCTTTTAGATCTATTTACAGTTTTGTAATCATAAGTAGTTTCAAGCAAAAATCAAGGCCATAACAACTAATATAGGTATCTACCTAGAAAAAAAAAATAGCAAGGAAGGCTAATAGCAAATAACTTGTTTAGCAACATAAGGGACTCTAAGGTCAAAACATATAAAGTTTTGCTCTGTGATGTGATCTATATTTCTTAAGACATTTTCCACCATCACAAGTAGTACTCCCACAACATTAAATATAAGATAACATCAAAATTCATATGATTGAATGGAGTGAATTTTTGGTTGGAAATAATGATACATCATTAACTTATTTAGTCTAGAAAATTAGAAGTGTTAGTTGTTAAACTATAGCAAAAAAAAAAATATGATTGATATGTAACAAATAAAGGAGTTTTGTATAGCTCATTACTTACAACTAAATAATGAAAAAGATAATGGAGTAAAATTAATTTGCCATGAGCTTGTTGAACTTCTCTTGCTTCTTACTATTAGCGATTAAAAAAAATCCTATTGGTGACTAGATTACAAAATTAATAGAGGTAAAAATTATTATATACAAACAACCAATAGTATAAACAAGCAATATCTAAGATTTTAGAGACATATCTTTGTATACCTCCCTAGCAATGTAGAACATTTTTTACTCCACCAAAGCAGTTTCTTCTTTTGTTTAGAAGACAAGTAGCCAGTACTCACCCTACCAACAAGTTAGGTTCTTATTGCCTGAATTTCTAAAAATAAATTATTAAAGAAGCAAACTAAAGGGGATCAAAAGTTATAACATCACTAAGTATAGTTAAAAGTTAGACCTACATATGTAGTCTTATGAACAATTTCTAAATCAAATGGTTGCAATATTAATCCTCTTAAATAAACAACTAAGAAAAATAATTATTCCAAAACAAAATAAAAGTAAGACAAGTGAAACCATAATATTGCTTATCTTGCAATCCTATTTCTCTGTCAAAAGATGTTAATGGACTCATGAATATGCTTTCTTGTACCATTTTTTTAATGAAGGTAAGAGAAAATAGAAGAAAAATTTTGATAATGAATCAAAAGATTACTAATATGCTCTTTACTATCGAGATTATAAAGATGGACAAACACTATCAAATAAGCCATAAAACCTAATTTTTCTCATGTTTGCATCAAATAAGAAATATTTTTAATAGTAGTGAAAAAAAGATTTTACATGCCAAAACAATGAGTAAATGAAAACCCCTCAAGCTATAAGAGATTGTAATATAGACATAAAATTATACCTCAACTAAATCATTCATAGTTCCTCTTAAAACAATAGCAATAAAAAGATATGACATACAATTTCAATAACTCATATGGTAACAAATTTTATGGCATTGAAATCATCCAGTTTGCTTTGAACTCACATGGGTTTTGCTAGGTTTTCTTTACCATCAATCTCTTGAGATTGCTTTAGACTCAAATTATGTCAGAATAATTACATAAAACATGAGGTAGCAATTTGAACCAATTAATTTCCTAAAAATGATACTCCGTTGATTCTTTTTTCCCCCAAACATTCAATTGAATAGTGTAACAAAAAATCTACATTTTGTATTCAAATTTCTTGAATTGGAAAAAAATGTATAGTTCAATAGTTAATATGCATATACTTTGGTAGACCAATTAATCATAATACTCATAAGAAATTATACACCAAGAACTATTATTCCATAATGGATGATATAGCCAAATGCTACTAAATCTAGGCTTTAATTTCTATATTTTAATTGTTGTTTGAATTGTAATGAATAACTAATTGGCAATAAAACCCAATAATCAAACTTTATCAATTTATTGATTATTTGCAACCCCTCTAAAAACCTAAAAGACTTAATCAAACTAATCGCTATAAATTCACATCCGTAGCAATTGAACAATTCAATAGAGAATCAAGGATAATAAAATCTAATTAAACAAATCATAGGAAAGGAAAAAGAAATCACAAATAGATATCAATTAGGGACAATTAGATCCAATTAGACAAACCATAACATTAATAATCTTACCCTACCCAAAATAATAAATAAATACAATAAGAGTAAAAGAAAATAAAAACCTAAGCTATTGTATAGAAATTTTGATAGATAGAGAGAGAGATATGTGAAGAAAAATTTGATGGCTTTGAAAATAGCACAGGGTAAGGAGGATGGTATGCAAGTTCATCAAGTTCTTGATTTGGGATATACAAATTTTATAAGAGAAATAATAGTAAGAAAAAATTAATTAATTAAAAGAAATGTATTAATCTAAAATAACAAAGAGATGACACAAACGAACCTTATGATGATTATAGCTAGAAGAGTGACCTAAGGCAAAAAAGAAACTAAAAGGAAGAAGAAAGAAGAAGAAAGGAGATAAAGAAAACAAGAAGGGAGATGGAACATGGAGTATTCAAAAATGGAGGGAAGTAAAAAAAAAAAAAAAAAAAAAGGAGAGAAGCTAATATCCTGGTGGGAAATTGTAGAATTTTTTTATATACATTTTTTGTCTTTTATTTCTTCTTCTTCTTCTTCTTCTTCTTCTTTTTAGGGGGCCATGTATTCTATATTTTCACTAATGGTTCTTCTAAGCATAAATAATATATTCAAACAATCTTGTAAATCTAGTAGGAAAAGAGAAAAAAAAAATCTTATAAATCTTTGGTTAAAAAAATGTGCATCTCATATGAACTAATTTTTGGATTGCACTTTACCTATTAAGATAAAATCGACATCATTAAGGTAGGCTTTTGATGTTATCTCTCTCTCTCTCTTTTACATTTCATGATATGGATTTTTTTTTCAAGTATTAAAGAATCATAAGTCAAATAATATTTGATGATATCATAGGATAACATATAATATGATATATGATACAAATTAACGCAATGAAAGAATATAAAATTTCTAAGATTATATAGACATAAATTTCTACTTATTAAAGGGTGTTGTAATGACTCTCTGGTGTATCTTGATTAAAAATTTTAATAACTAATTAAGAATCTTCTAAAATAACAATATTAAGTTAATATATTATATTAGCCATATAAATCAAATTGAAATTTACAACTTCCTTTTATCTTTTTCTTTATAATAATTATTACTAGTTAAGATTGCAATGTCTTGAGTAAGCATTTTGCATGTACACTACATATATTAATAGTATACAAATAATATCGTATAATACAACATATAAACATTACATAGATACTAAATGCTATTTAGATTTTATATCTAAATTCATATATATACGAGCACATTTCACACACATGTAGGAAAAGTACTATATTGATGTATATTATTAATATTTTAAGAGTAATGTCACATATCATTGATGTGAGATTTTCATCTAAGATTGTTGATATTGATCAAGGTTGTAGGTAATTTGCATAATTGAACAAGCGTAAGTAATGTTTAAGTTAGCAAATGCTCTCAAAAGACTAGTGTCAATACAAAAGAAAAGCTACTCGAGTCCCCTTACTTATAGATTTACCTAATGTTTGTAGTAGTGTTGCCAAACTTGAGTTAACCCTCCTAGTTTAATCTGACACTCCATAAAACCGGTCGAGTCACCCATTTGACCTTTATTAATAGTGATCCCAATTTAACCAGTTGACTCGACCAATCTAATCCAATTTTTATAAGAATCTACAAGTTTTCTCTAGGTTAAAATATATTGTTTTCTCGTATATTTTTTAGAAAATACATCAGTTTACTAAAAAAATGAATATAGATAAAAAAATAAATAAATTGTAAAAAACTCTGAATTTTCAATTCTCAAGAATATAAGTAATTTTCATTACTTTATACATAAATATAAATTATATTATAATATTTTTCATTGACCAAAGTTCTATTTCAGTTCAATCCTAATTGACCCTCTTGACCCTTAACCTCTTCTCATTCCTGAGTCAACCTTTCGATCCAGGTTTGATAACATTGGTTTTTATAAAAGTGGCAAAAAATTCTTGTTGAAAGGTGCATTGTATCTTTAAGGTACGTGTTACCATATCTTGAAGATACATTACAAATACACTAGAGAGGATACAAGTCAAATCCCTACGCTTTATGCTATTTTAGCTACCACGGGTAGGGTTTGCATGTTACAGGCTCAATAGCTTAAGATCCATAGGTTAGATAGTTATCAACGACAAAGATTTAGGTTAGGCTGTTTGAGTTATTTGGAGATCATCTTGTACCTCAAGGAGATTGTCTATTATATTGGTAGCTTGATCTTGGTTATTAAGTAGTTAGATGAGCTTTAAGGACCCAGTTGGGCCTTAGCTAAATCAACCAAAGGCTTTTAGACTCAATCCAAGTTCTAAGAAGGTCAATTCGTGCTTAGAGGCCTAAGTTCAAAATAGCATATTAATACATAATATAAGTTAAGAGATCACTTTATAGGCAAATGTGTGCAAGTGCTATCCAAATATTTATCAAGCTTGTTATAAACTTATAAGCTATAGTTTGTAATCTTCCTAAAATATTAAGTTTAGGTTTTTGTTTTCATACTTAAACTTTCGACACTAGTAGTTTGTTTCATCCTGGGCCTCTAAACCTAAGCTTTATCAACTGTTTATGCTATTATGAGGATAGTGGGGAGCACATTAGATAGATGAGGCAACTAAATCATATCTAAGGATCCCCTTTAAGTTAAATCTTAAAGATATAGAGATGTACATAAATATCTTGGATAAGATATCTATCTCTCACTCTTATAAATATCAAGAAAAGCTCTTAAGATGAGGGGACAGATCCTCAATTCTTTCCTACTATTTTTTTTTTTTTTTATGTTATCGACTACTTTATTGACTTAAGCATAAGAGTGTACACGTCAAAGATATCCATGACGCTTCTAATGGCTTATGTTTGCTCCTTGTATAGGCATAAACCATGAGCATCAATTCATCTACAAGCATAAGCTTTTCCTAATCGAGCATTCGATCACCAGTAGCATTTTGGTTGAAAATTACATATAATATATTATTGAGCTTCTAGTAAAAAATATACTTTTAGTTTTTACTCACTATTTCATGAATAAGGCTCAAAATGTAAGTAAAGTGACAAAAGCATCCCTAAAATCACATGGAAAATTACATAAGAATTCGAAAGTTATGAAACCATCAACATAAGAAGTTAAATCAGAAAGTAGATGTATTTAATTATAAGTAAAATATTACTCTACTTTTTAAGATTGTCCGGTTTGTTTTTTTGTTTTGGTTTAGATTAACCCTTTAAACTAACCACAAGCATACAATTTGTGGAAAATTGAGAATTTTCCAAATTTGTTAGCAGTTTTATCATAGGATTCCAATAGGGAAAATCTATTTTTTATAATGGCTTTCTCGAATTTTTTGAAAAGTTAATACTTAACCCCTAAAAAGCTTATGTGACAATTTATGTAAATTGCTACTTAGGTAGATATTGATAAGGCAATCAATTGAATTTATTTAATTATTTAGCATGAAAAAATAATTGAAAATGCAAAAAATAAAAAAAAAAGGAAAATGAGAATATTAAAAATAAAAAAGAGAGAAAATCAATGGAAAAAAGGAAAAATCATGAAAGGAGGTAAAAACTAAAAAGAAAAAGAAAGAGAATTAGAAAATTGATGAAAAAAAAAGAACTGGAAGTAACAAATAGAAAAAAAAAAGGTGCAATTGAAAAAACAGTCGTTTTTGTCTATTACCTAAGACCAATTGTAGCTACAACGGCCATATTTTTATGGTTGGTCACAACTTGCTATTGTAAATGAGTCATGTGATCCATCCCATGGTGTTGGGAGCTGTTTAACAGTAGAGAAAATTTTGGGGGAAAAAAAAGATAAAAAGGCTTAAGATTCATTGTGAAGTGACTTTTTTTCTTTTATTTTTTATTTTTTTTTTACTATTTTCAAGATGTGGACAACAAACCAACATTTTAGGGAGGTTGCATGATACGCTTATAAAAGCAAGTCGCAACTTACTATATATAAAAGTCCTACCTTTGTAATGGCCTATTCTAACCATTACTTTTTCAACTGCACTTTCTTTTTTTATCTACTTGTTTTTTCTTGCTTCTTTTTCTTTTTTTTTTTTAATGTTTTTCTTTTCTTTCTTTCTTCATGATTTTATTTTTTTATCTAATTTTCTCCTTTTCTTCTTTCTCTATTTTCTCTTTTTTTTCTTTCTTTTTTATTTTTACATTTTTTTAAATTATTTTATTTACATTAATTAATTATATATTCAAAAAATACATATTCAATTAAATACCATGTCCATGTTTGCATTTTTAGCAATTTACATATGAATCATTACATCTATTTTTTTAATTATAAGTGTTGACTGTTGAAAAAGATGATTTTTTTTTTTTTTGCTCAAAAAGAAAAGGTAGATTTTTATGAAATTTTATACATTTTTACGAGTAATCCACATAATTTATTGTTACTTGTTAGCAAGAATCTTTTGAGATTTAATATAGAAAAAACAAAAAAGCTTTTATATATATATTCTCCTTAGGAATAAACCTTGATTTAGGCAATGCTTGAGTTAACTATTATTTACAACAATTGAAATTACCAACTTTTAAAATTAGTTACTTTATTAAGGTAACTTTTTTTTTTTATAACTATCATTGTAAACTGTATTGATATGAGTAACAACTTTAGAAATGATTGCCTAAAATTCAAGAGCTAAAGCAATGGTTGATATAAATTGTTGCCTTTTTTCTAAAGCAACATCTATAACATAATATAATTGTTGCCTAGTCATTGCATTACATTCATTATAGCAACATTTTTTAAATTATTGCTTAGAAGTTAGAAGTGCTACATTTAAGTTACCTTCTTTGCAAAACTTATAAATTTCATTGCAATTGAGCTTTATAAGGAACACATTTCCATGGTGTTGCAAAATTAATGTTGCTTTAGATTCTTTTTGACTTGGTGTAATAGACTCTCCACTATCACACTACCATTACCTATCACTAAAGTAATGGTAGAGGTGATGGCCTTTTTAGTTGTATAATAATGGTATGGTTGCATATAATGGTATGGTTGGGGTTGCAAAGGGGGTGATGTAGGTGTATTTATTATAGTTTAATAGTAAACATATAATGGTAATAGTAATAAAGTTTTTGAGATGATAGTTGAGGTAGCGATGGTGGTTGGAGAAGTAGTGGAGTTGGGGTGGTTGTAGTGCTAGTGATAGTGGTATGAAAATGACAACTATATTGGGTTATTGAGGTAGTGATGATGGCAATGCAATGGTAGTGGTATACTTGTAAAGGTGGTGACAGTGTGGTGTATAGTGTTATTATTGTAATGACGGTGATGATAATGCTATGATGATGGCAGTAATAGCGTCATTGTGGTGAATATGAAAGAAATAGTAATAGTGATGGGACAATGGTAGTGATGGCAAGTGGTAGTATAGTAGTAATGGTGAATTCGTTGGTGTGCTGCAATTGAGATGATGTTGAGGATAGTAGATGTAGTATGATTGTGAAAGGACTAGAACTACATAAATGAGTTGACGAACCACTTTAGCTTAAAACCTTTAAAAACTACTTAAAGGAGAAAGGTATTGACGGTGCCCACTTGCTTGATGAGTTAGTATGAATAAAATCTAACAATTAAAAACATGGATCCACTATTATTAATATATGTTTAAATTTTATTGATATTTACTTACTGCTACTAATCAAAACATATGACGTAGTAGTATTAATGAATCTTTTCCCACATCAACAGCATTATTTTGAAGGTGTTTTTTTTTTCCCCTCCATTGTCTAAGAAGTTAAAAAGGACTTAAACTTGTAATGGTAACATCAATTAGAAGTACATCTATTTGCAATTGTTTAATAATATACCAAAAATTTATGTTGGATCAATTAATTGACTACACATTGATGTTTATTATGTCGAGGCCTTTAGGTTACAAACCATAGTTAAATATCAAGATAAGTCTTTTATTTACTAATAACAGATGCCATCGCGTTACCTATGCTTAAAAGATGATAAACAGTTAGATAAATAATCCACTTGTTTTCTTGGGATTTTTTGAAAAGAAAAAATGTGACTTTTTATGTGATGGTTATCATTTATTAAGATATAATAAAAACATATCTCTATAAAAAGCCACAAATAATTTCCATTAACCCCATTTGTTTTTACTTCCATTCAACTATTCTATTGATAATTTTCATGTATTTTTTTCCTCAATTACACATATGACTATAATTATTTTAAAAAAGCAAGACAAGAAGCAATGAAGCGCCCTTCTTTTCCTTTAATAAATAGATAATTTTCAAAATTAATAACTAGATAATACTTATGATATAAGGTTAATGCATAGATTCAATTTTTTTTTTCTTTTACACCACTATTTTTTTCCTTAGAAATAGTATAATAATATTTTAAACTTTCAATTTTGATAATTTAGTAATCTTAAGAAGAGAAAGCTAATAAAGACAATTTTTTCCCTAAAAAATATGAAGACAATTAATGAGGGAAAGAAGTATACTTTTATTCCTGATTATTTACCCAGTTTTCTGTTTGAGTCCTTAACCGTTTTTATAATTGTATTTGAGTCCTCAACATTTTTAAAACCTTATATAGGACTTCTTTTAGATCAGCTAAATTTTTCGTGCATCTTAAACATGTGTTACCTTCTCATTAGCTTAGGATAGTTGTGCAATGCGATTAGATTTGCACAACTTTTTCCAACCCATTGATCTTATATGTAATTATTTTTTATGTCATTTTTTATTATTATTATCATATTATATATGTAAGTATATTTAATATTATTTTTATTATATTATTCAATTAAATATATTTAATATTATCATTTCATTAATTAATTAATATGGATCAATTTGAAGCTTATACATGTTATAAGTTGATCGATAATTTAACGGATTTGTTGAAAGTTTGATTTTTTTAATGTTTTGGACTTCAATTAGTAAATGTTAAGAACTAACCCATTACTAAATATAGCATTGAGAGAGAGAGAGAGAGAGAGAGAGAGAGAGAGAGAGAGAGAGAGAGAGAGAGAGAGAGAGAGAGAGAGAGAGAGAGAGAGAGATTGATTGTGTAAAGTAAAATGTACCAAAAAAATCTCTATAAGAGCCATTAAAATTACTTGTATATGTGGAGTTGTCAAATTGATGAAAAAAAATGGAATAAAATTATTGAAGGAAGAATATAACTATTGAAGGAAATAAAAACAAATATTAAAGATCTAATATAAAAATCATTAACTATACTTTTTTTTTTTTTTCAAACCATCGTTACAACTATTAGAAAAGGGAAACTAAACCAGATCCATATTATTAGGGGATTAGCCTTCATACTGTAGATTATAAGGACTTTTTACTTGCACTTTAAATGTTTTAATAAGTTTATTGAAGCTGTTAAACTTTATACCAATCAAACTTTTACTTCTCGAATTTTAAGCCTACAATTTAAAATTATTTCACGTAATATCTAATTGAACTTTTACTTATTGAATCTACTACTTGTATTATCTTGTAAAATTTGTTATTGCAAACACTCCTTTGATAGAGTAAAAGCTATAAGTTGTAAGAGATGAGGTGATAAATTTCATGAACATTGTAGGTGATAAAATTTAAAGGCTTTTTCTATTTACCAAAACAAAAAACCTTAAATTTTAAACAATAATTTTCATACTATCCAAATATTCAAACATAAAAAGACAAAGACAAAAATTCAAACCTATAATGTTCAACAAAACATAAATAAGCAAGTAATCCTGTCATAGAAGGTGCCCATGTAAACCTTACTCATTCGGATAAACTTTAGGTTTATATCAATGGTCACAAGATAGGTTTCAAGTAGCAATTTATTGAAACCTACTCGTACAGGATAGGACATATTTATAAAGTTAAGGTACCTTATAGCTACTCCGGAACAAATACTTTAAAATATATAGGGTATGTAATAATAATTAAATAATATTAATACAAAATAGTACCATTACATTTTTTCAACATTAAAAATTAATAAGAAAAGCCAAGCCCAAAATAAAACTCTAAACTAAATGTTGCCTTTTACGTCTTTATAAGTCAATCCCCCTCTTTTCTTCATTGTCATTTGTTCTTTCACCTCTTTCTTCCTCTTTTACTAAGTCTAACCCTAGTCTAATAAAGACCATAAAACATCTTAATTTTTAACTTATATATTTGAGATAGTGAACTTGTGATACATATAAGCAAAAAAAAAAAAAAAAAAACTTGCAATAGATAGCTTTTATATGAACTAGTGTTGAAATTTGTAAACTAGATAAAAGAAGTATCGAAATTTATAAGGAAGATGAAAAAAATTATAGGCTCTAAAGGGTATTTTGTACTTTATAGTTTCTATAATGTATAAGTATAGGGTGGTTTGAAGGTGTAACATGATAGGTTTTGATTCCAAAAGTTTAGAAACTTGTACCTATAAGGTAAGATACTGATAGAGCCTTATACCTACTTACACATTCCTAACATTTGTGTAATCCCGTTTACTATACCATATAGAGAATAGGGGGAATGAAATAGTCGTCTTTCCAAAGAAAAATGATTTATGATAATTTTTAACAATCTCTTGATTTGTGATGCATCTTTTTGGGCGAAAAGGAAAAAAAAATGTGAAACAAAAATATTTTTACGAAAATGTGACATTTGGGAAAATTATTTCAGAAATACAATACTTGAAATCGCTTCCTCAAGAGGTGATTTCTATAGCCATATATTCCACCTACTCCTTTTTCTTCCCCATTCTGCATGTACAATATCTTCTATACTCTTTCTCTCTCTTCAACCATTCGAAAAAACACTCCATCAAATCAACAATTTAGGTCTCTTTTTTTACAAAGCAATCATAGAATCGAAGTAATTGCATGGTGTAAATCGATATCATGGGAAGTTTTTTGAAAACAGGGAAGCAATCGGTGCACTGTCATCACTTTCTCTCTCTAGACATCAAAATAGGAAAATGTACGATTTTTACTCATTTTAATTCGTTTTAAATATATGTGTTACAAAGAAATAGTGTTAGGACTTGATATATAATGGTACATTATTGGATACTGATAAATTATGGGATAAGTATGTACGTTTGTATGTTATTTGTTATTTTAAACTTTATTACGAAAAGGTATGATTTTTACCTGTTTTTATTTGTTTTAAGTATAAGTTTTTCGAAAAAATAGAGTTATGACTTGATACATGATGGTACATTGTTGTATACTGGTAATTTTATTGTCATTTTGATTCGTATTGAGTGTATGATTTCCCATTTAAAAAAAATTATACTAATTATTGTAAATTATAATGTATATATAATGATATTAGTAACAAATAAGTTGTAAATTATACCCATTAGCTTCCATAATATTAGCTGTAAAAAAATAATTGGTGGTATAACAAATAATATAAATATTATTATTTACTAATATTTTATGCAAATAAGACTCATTAGCTTTTATAATATTAACTATGAAAAGAAATTAGTGTTTGCTAGCATAAGGTAGTAGTTATACACGCACATGTTGAAGTTTATGCAGCTGATGTGGTAAACAAGTGTACAATAGAAAATATAAGGTTGGTTTGTTATATTGGTAGAAATATTGTGGAAGGAGAGGATATGGTGTGGTATGATAGGCGTCCAAGAACAATAATTAAAGTTTCATTTGGGGCTACGTATGACCAGATAGTTGGAATGATATGTAATCGACTTCGAGTTGACATGATAACACACCGGATCAAGCTGATTCATAGATGCCCCCTCATAAGAAGAACTAGGGATATGTTCTATGCCGTCGCTATTGATGATTACGATGTACAATAGTTGATGGCTTCCTCAGTAGGGCATGATGAAGTTTGTGGTTCTGCAAAAATATATATTGAAATTCATGAAGTAAACCTACCATCGATAGCCCCTATCATAGTTGAGGATGATGTTTAACGGCATAGCGATGATATTAGACTGTAAGTTGAAATGGGGGTGTTCGAATCTTGAGTGGTCCCCCCAAGGAACGTACCAAGCACCAGTCGCATGTCCAATGAACCTAATGTCTTAATTACCAACGAGTCAAATAGAGATACGGATATGGAGAATGAACTGGCATTCACTAACGTTGATGAAGACTGCAATGATACAAATTGTAATGTAGATGTTGGTCCGAGCAAATGTTGGTTGCAAGAAGTGGAAGAAGTACAAGGGTTATGTAGACGGAATGATTGGAGGCATGGGTTATCAACATCTATGGACGCAATTGGGATGTTGAAACTTGTGCCTTTCTACGCAATCAGGTAAGGAATAGTAAATGGAAAACATATTTGCAATTTGTTTCATTTCCTATACTAATTGTAACAATATTTCTTCTTCCTTGTTTACAGGAAAACTACTGGCTCAAGTGCCGTAGACATGAAGTGATATTTAGGCATCGGGATGGCCAAGAGATATCGATAGATCCATGTATGATCCCATATCCAAAGCAGTTAGGCTTCATTGGTGCGCCTCAGGTTCCCTTCATACAATTACATTAGTACTTGATTACAGCCCTAGCTGAGCAATAGAGGGAGGGGACATATACGTTTCACTTCCACACTAGGAAGATGATGGTGACGCTATAGGATATATCTTTACTCATAGGTCTGCCAGCCAATGGCGATGTAGTTACCAAAGTAACAGCTTATACTGGGTGGGCTAAGATATGTCACCGCTTATTAGGAATTCGCTCACCAAAGAGTGCCTTAAAAGGTGCCAGATTGAAGTTGTCATGGTTAAAGGACAACTTCACCAATTTTCCTTTTGATGCAAATAAGGAAACAGTAAAGCACTTCATGAGAGCACATATCATGCAGTTGATCAGGGGTATGCTATTCTCAGACAAGTCTAATAATGTCATATACCTGATGTTCCTTCCTCTCCTATTAGACCTTACCATAACCGGGAGATACATATGGAGAGCAGCTTGCTTGGCGTAGCTGTACCGCTAATCGTGCCTAGCTTTTAGTGCTGACGCAGGAGAGATTAGTAGTCCATTAGTTATTCTACAGGTGTGGGCATAGGAGCATTTCCCATACATCACTCCCTTACGTCGTCGAATTACGACAGCTATCAATGGTTGACCACTTATGAGTCGATGGGGAGCGAACTTTAACGTAACTGAGCTGCCCATGCATATAGTTAGATAGTATAAAGATGCATTCGATCGCCAACATCTGGAGCAGGTGTGTATTTACCGAAACTGTTCTCTTTATTCATTTACTAACTATTACTTTTTTCATTCTCATTGTTGATCATCAATTCAGGATGTTTAGATTCCATACGATCACGATGATGTAACCCGATTGCTAGCTTATTATTGGTATGGCAGTGACATATGGTTAGCTCGTATACCACTAATATGCTTCCACATTATGGAGATGCACTATCTCAATCGCGTGGCTCGACAATTTGGCAAGATGCAAAAGATCCCAGCCTAGCCTAATATGGGACGTACCCTGCATGATATTAACCTGAGGGGTTAAATAGATGTAAGTTGGGCAACATACCATGCAGCTTGGATAGCACAATGGGAGGACCGCCGAAGTCAAATAGCTTAGCTTTGACCACTGCCTAGTATACATCTTAACTACGTCCCTTAGTACTAACAAGTCACCCGTAGATATATCAGCCAGTCTAAGGCTTCTTGGATGTATATGGTACGTACAGTTACTTTTTCATCTACACTTTTATTTTCCAATTTATATGCAACTCATACTTTTGCATTCGAAATGCAAGTGAACTTCATATATAGAGTATCGCACATGTCATTTGAAGACATATTATCTTAGTAGCGTTAAGTAGATGACCTCATCTAGAGTATTATTGGAGTCCACCTAGGCAACCTAGCTCTACCCAGTCTAGATGTTGATGAAGACAACTCCCCACCGGATGAGCCACGGAGAGGTAGGGGTCGTGGGGCACATGGTCGTCGTTGAGTTAGGGGTCGAGGATATAAACAGCCTGATGTTGAGATTTGTGACGATGCTTCTCCTCTACACTTCTAGTCGCCGACATCTTCTAGACCACCTGGATGAGTTCTACAGGCCATTCCTTGAGGAGAGCTTCGATGATCTTATGTCTGCCAGCACCATTGAGGAGGCCAATTAAAGATATTCAATACGACATGGGCAAGGGAATCACGCAGATGTACCCTTTTTTTATCCCTATGCATTGATCATTCTCAAGTGCTTACAACCAAGATGGTGGATAAATCACACAGCTTCATGTAGCTTAGATGATTCAGCCATAAGACAACATAGAACCTTAGGATGCTTGGCCACTGCCTCGACAACGACGTTGACATCATTAGCTTTGTATATTTCAATTCTGATTTACTTTCTTTATTTTTAAAACACTATATAGGTATTTCAATAGTTTATTTACATTTCGTTCAACGGTTTCATTTCTTCATAATTTAAAGTTATTTACATTTCTCAATATCGATTCAAAACATGTATTTGTATAGTACAAAACTTGGACATAATTGAACATCTTACAAATAAATAACCGGATATAATTTCATTGATTGACTAAAAAAAATTAACTGTCTACTAAACATTACGTTCTGAATACGTTTTCAACGAATATCCTGCATAGGTTCTACTAAATTTAAGGTAATGTAGTTTTCAAATGCAATCATGCAATTGTATATAGGCTCGACTAAATGTAAAGTGGAGGGGTGGACGAAAATGAAAAATATGGGTATATTGAAATAATTTGTACTAAAATCGATCAGCTGTTGTGGACATGTAAAATTTGTATTGAAATTGCCCTTTAAAGAGGCAAGTTCAATTTGCACTGAAATCGCCTTTTCAAGAGGCAATTTCAAGTGTGGTATTTCTAGGATTATTTTTCCAAATGCTGCATTTTTGTAATTTTTTTTTTCATTTTTTTTCCTTTTCCTTCTTTTTGGTTTACTTACGCCATTTGATGTGTTGGAAGGACTATATAAGAATAAGTACAATTCTAGACTCAATACTTCATTGGTATTTTATATGATTTCTAAACCCCTTTTTATTAAGTATTCAATATTTTAATGAATCTTGTAAAATGAGACTTTTTTATTGTTGTTAAATTTTGTATGAATATTTATCACATGGTGGCCTTTAATTGGTTTAAATAATTAATTTAATTAGATAATATAATAATATATATTAATTAGATGAATGAATAAAAACTAAAATAAGAAAATGCATAATATATATATATATATATCTAGAGAGAGAGAGAGATCCAATCATCCCCTTAGCCTCGACTTGGTTAGAATAGCCACAACTTAAAAGGTAGGTCAACTTATCCTCTTAGGAAAGGTCATGCGATCCTTTTAGAGTGATAGGTGATCACTTACCACAACTAATTTGAAGAAAAAACTCATAATTTGATCAGGTCAAAATTGGGCTACTTTTAGAGGGTTGTGACCTCCCTACAACTTTTGGCCTTTTCGATCATCTCTAGACCTTAGGATGGTTGGATCTATTTTTTTTTTTATTTATGTAGTTTTTTTTTTTCAATTTTTTAAATTTTTGTTAATTTACATAATTGATATATATAATTATATTATTTAATTAAATTAATTATTTAAGCCAATCATAGACATTCACGTAGCAAATGGTAATGGAAAATTTAATGGTATAAGGTAAATGTTAATTTTGTGAGGTTTGTTAAAATGCTGAGAACTCAACTAAATAAAAAGAAAGGATTTACAACTTAAATAAAAAATTGGTGAAGCATTGAAGATTAAAAATGTATTTATCCCTACAAATATATAATCAGTGTTACATATCTATAATTTTATAATACAAGGGAAGGGTCTTGCCATCATGCTCTTGAACATCAAATTATTACTAATACATTCCTTCAATTATGCTTCAAATTGAAAGTATGTGTTAGGAGTGAGTAGATATAAGATAGGTAAGGTTTGAGGCCTTACTCATACTCTACTTTATAGGTATAAGTTCCAAAATTTATTCGTACTTAGTACCCTACTTGTGATCCCCTAAAATCACCTTGTACCGTGTGCCGTATAAATTGTACATGATACATGGCACCCTGTAGGACCTTTAGGATTTTTCCCTCTTTATAAATTTTAATATGGCTACTTTTTCAAAACATAAAATAAACCTGACCCATTTTTTTAAAGCAACTGCTTAATTTAGTCAATCTTTCAAACTAAAATGTTCTTCTTATGCAAGGTACATACATTGATAAAATTAGATTTTGCTTAAGTAATAATACCAAATTTTTTTGTCAAACATAAAATAAAAAATCTATTCCATTATAGAAATAAGTAATGAATGTACATTGTAGCTTGTAAGTAGAGCTAAAAGTAGAAACTAAAAACTCATATTCCCTTTTTCAAACTTTGCTATGTGATGGATTTAATTAAGGAGGAAGAAGTAGAAAAAAAATTAACAATGAAGTAAAAACTAAAGACTAAAGATGGAAGAGAAAGGACTGACCAGCATTTAATTTTGGGTTTCTAATGGGATGATCTTTGTTTTATTTTAATAAGATGGTGTACTTTTTCATTTATTAGTTTTATTTAATTACTATTAAAGGATAGGTATGGGATATCATAGAACCTGTACCATATATGCTTCAAAGTATAGGTTCCAATGTAGGTAGAGGCTATACCTAACTTCGTACTCATACCCTACCCTATAGGAATAGGTTCTAGAAAATTACTTTTCGAAACCTACCTTGTGACTTTAATCACTTACCTAAAACCTATTTAGTCCAATAGGGTCTTGATGGATACCATGTATGATAGGGTTATCCACTCACCTCTAGTATGTATAAATGGCTAAATCTAATATTGGGTCATAGGCCTAACAATTATTGGGGTTTGACTATTTGAATTAAGATAACAAGATTTAAAGACTCATATTCATAAAACTTGGGATGATCAAGAGAAAATTGGTATGATGGGCTTAAAGTAAGACTTATTAGATTAGTGCCCACCTTATACCACCACACCCCACCTCCAAGCCCTCCTCCTCTTACATAACATTTCTCGAATTGGCTCATTCAATAAATAAAGTATTTATTAAGCCTACCTCTAACGAGGGACCATTTGGGAATTCATTTAGGAAGGGGGTCATATTACACTTTGATTGTCATATTAATCAAATGGATAATATCGATGGTCAACTTCTATAAATGCCCAACCCCCATCTTAAGTTGGAGATAGAAGAATCATTTGAAGAACATATTACATTTCGTCACAAATCATAGAGTTTAATGTTACTACATTTCTTTACCTATCACATGGTGCAATAGAGCTAATTAAGACCAGCCGATCTTCCTCTCTACTATTTCTCTCTCCTCATCTCTCACAAATTATCCATTTTACGTCTTTAAAAGCCATCTGTAACGCATCATACGTACAATGTACCCTTGACCATCACATCCAAATGCATATACTTACAGTATATATCTTTAGAGAAGGTGCATTTCTCAAAAAAATAATCATAGGTAGGTGCTATGTCAAAACATATTACCAAATAGGGGTTGTAAAGGCTCATTCCTAAAATGTGCCTTCTTCCTTTTTTATTTTAAAGAAGAAGGCACATTTCACAAATGTGCCTTTATTTTTACAAAGAAGGCGCATTTTGGAAGTATGCCTTATCTACAAAATTGAAGGTGTGTTTCCAAAATGCACCTTCATCGTGCTAGATGTAAAACCCACATTTGAGTATAGTAGGCACATTTGCATGTTGCATACACGGCTACACACTCTCATTCCTCTCTCGCATCTACTTCGTAAACCTTCATCTCAGTGATATTTCTTCGTATTTTCTTCATCGATCATCCGAAAAAACCACTTGATTAGGTCTTCTATGACACATTTTTTACGAAAATCATGTCATTAGTTCACTTATTTTGCATGAATTGAATGAAAACCTAGATTTTGAGTGTGATAAAGTTTCATTGATTTCTCTTGCATTTTAACTTTGCACTTGTATATTTGGAATGTTAACTGTTGTAATAACATGTTTTTATAGTCGAATTGCTAGTTAATTAGTGTAGCAATATGTAATTTATGTGAGTTAAGTGAATGCATGTAAGGTGTTCAACAGAATGCCTATAAGATGAATGGAAAAATTGTGTAGGGTACTTACTTGTTTGTAAAGTGTACACTTTAATGTGCTACAAAATGTACACTAAAGATTGTGATGATAATCTTAGACTAATAAGTGTGATGAATTTTATGTATATAAGTTAAAAATGGTAGGTTTTGTTAAATTCTCCATATATGCCTATGGAAATATTGTGAGAGGAGATTCAAGTCCAAAATACCATATAAGCCTTATAAAGTTATTTAAAATGAAAACCAAAGCCATATTTGATGAACTCCTTAGGAGAGCTTGCAGAAGTATTAGAATAGATCTTAGTGCAAGTAGAGTTGAGATATTATACCGGTACCCCAATGCCTACTCAACTATTGTATCATATTCCCTAATTCCTGTACGAGATGATGATGTTATGGGGAACTTATTTGGAATGGTTAAAGCATTTGGGTAGAATTACATTCACAACTTACATGTGAAAATATTTAAAGAAGAAGTCATCGGGAATCCTATGCAACATACATCTCAAGCAAATGCTTCATTCCATGCAACACCTTCTATGTAACCCATGACGATTGACCACCCCACTATAGAAGAGTATGATCTAATGCCTAATATCTACACTAGAATAGGATCACAACAATATTGTTGATGAAGCAATCGCATTGATAGGAATCAACTCCTTGGACTTGGTACACGAAGCTGAGTTAAAGGATTGCAAGGACTAGCTCAAGAACCCTTACTAGACGAAGATTCCTTCATTAATCTCAAATTCCTACACTTTTGCCAACCTAAGTATCATACTGTAGTTGAGATTAGTACCACTTCCAAGCTGTTGAGCATAAAGCATCTATCCAAGCTGAGCTATCGAGTTACCCAGCCTCAAAAGGCTTTAGAATGTTGGAGCTTTGACTTGACCTAAATCATGTCAACCTAGTTTCAAGATCCGCTCTTGCCCTTATCCAAGATTAACTCTACAATTGCAAACCATGCAAGAATTCGCATTTGCAAGACCAGCTTCGATATAGATCGCCAGTCATCACTCGACACTTGTCTTCTAGCAGAACTTCCCAGAAGGATTTCTTCTTTTTCCATACACTATAGCATTTGTTGTTTTTACCCTTCTAAAAATGTTTTGAGAATCTTGTATGCACTATCCATTTTGTCTTTTCCTCATTTATTGTAACTCTAGTTAAGGCCATATAAATACTTCACTTCTTTGTACGCATATATCATGCTATTGCTATTGAACTATAGAATTTTCCCTTTTAGAGTAACCTACGTATTCTCTATTATCCTTAGCTTTTATCTAGCTCCTTTAGCAAGCGTCAGTGGCGAGCGACCCTAATTCAACATTCGTGTGTCGTATCAACTGTTTGGATTAGGTTGAGCAGGATTAGTTGGTGTATCATATCTAGTTTAGAGCTATTTGGATTTGCTAAACCCCCTTTTGTTTTCTTTCATTCCTGTTCGTTGTGGTTCTTTTCCATGTGTATGACCTTGGAGACGCATTAGCCTCATTGGTATCGAAGCATGGATCCAAGAGGGATTATGCAAAGTGCAGTAGAGATTTGTTTGTGTTTGCTATTAGTAGCTATTGTGTTCTTCCGTAGCTGCTATAGCATATTCGTGTGGAATGTACTAAAGTTATGTTTAAGTGTATTTAAAGTGGGTTTTAAAGTAGTGAGCTAAAAAGTAGTAGTTACGCGAGGTAAGTGTAATGGTTTTTGTTACTTTATTCTACTCCGTTTCTCTATTAAGAAAAACAGAGCAAGGTCCATTTCTATGTTATGTTATGTTGTGTTTTGTTGGAAGTTAAAGTAGTCTAAATGTATTAGAGAGATTCTAGGCAGTGAGTAGAAGGTTGTGTTAAGTATTGTGCTATTTAAATTGTCAAGAAGAATTGTACCATGTTAGATTTCAATGTTCACGGAGTTGTTGGTAACCATGAAAGTAAGGCTCATAAAGGCCATAGCTAATAGGGAAGCTACATACCTGGGTTAATCAATGATAAGCTTAATAGACTCAACAATCTTATTAAGAGTCTTGTCATTGCTATGCAAGGTAATAGGTGACAACCTTAGGGTGTGTCCAATTGTGACTGAATAGAAAATGTGCAAGAATGGAGGTATGACTATGTTGGCTGAGCTAATTGCTCAACTTGACCTCACCAAGCTAGAGGAGTAGCACACCAACTTGCTTAGTGTAGGCTTGAGTTGGAGGAAATTGAAAAGAATGATGAGGAGATAGACATAGGGGTCGATGGAGAGGAAGAAGAAGAAGGGGAGTGCTATGACATAGAAGAGCAAGGGCACCGAATCCCTCAAAGACTTAACAATGTCAAAGTCTAAATTCCAACATTTACTAATAATGGAGATGCAAATGAATACTTAGAGTAAGAAGAGAAGATTGAGAAGGTGTTTGCCTATCATGTGTATACTAAGGCAATGAAGGTCTAACTTACTGCACTTGACTTTTTTAGATACACCACTATGTGGTGGAAGAATTTAAATGTGGCTAAAGTAAGAGATGGAACACGAAGTATGTGGACTTAGGAAGAGATGAAGAAGTTGTTGAAGGGAAGATTCGTACCTGAGACATATTTGCAAGATACATTCACTAAGTTGCAAGAGCTTTACCAAGAAAGCTAGACTGTTGATGACTATCTTAGAGAGTTCTAGATGTTAATCATCTGAATAAACATGAATGAGCTTAAAGCTCAAACTATATCACGATTCATCTATGGACTTAAATATGAGATTCACAACATTGTGGAAGTATAGAGATTTTACACTCTGAAGGAGGCCATTAAGATAGCGTATAGGGTTGAGAAGTAAAAGAGAAATAATATGAGCAAACTTATGCCAAGCTTCTCATGGATGCCTATTCTTCGCCAACTTACCCTGTTGAGTTGAGAAGATCTTTCTAAGCAAAGGAGAAGAACAACTAACATAAGGCCTTAAGATTCGAGCTAAAAGCCGACCCCAAAGACATACAAGAAGGGATAGACGTCAAAATAGAAGATAAGTGAAGTGAAGTGATTTAAGCCCTTAGGTTATAGGCACATGGCTATTGAGTATCTTAACAGACGTACTATGGTGCTTCGAGGTGATGTAGTGGATAGCATCGATAAGAGTGAGCTTGAGGAGGAAGAGAAAAACGTTGGGCAAACTAAAGTCAAGGACAAGGAAGAAACATGTATCTATGCTCACTAGGGAGAAGTGATGACCTTAGTGTTGAGACAAGTGTTGAACTTAATACCGAGCAGTAAAGAAGACTATAGAGAAAATTTGTTCTACACCAAACATACCATAAAGGGTCAACTACGCATGATTATAATAGATGGAGGAAGTTGTACTAATGTTGTCGCTCAAACCCTTATTCAAAGGATAGGTCTGTCGACCTCTAAGCACCATTAACCTTATAAACTACATTAACTCCATGATAAGGGAGCCCTCTACGTAACCGAATAGGTAACTGTACCATTCTATGTAGGAAATGTGTATAAAGATGAAATAGTGTATGATGTTGTGCCCATAGGAGCTTTAAACTTGTTGTTAGGGAGATCTTGGTTATTTGATTGGCATGTTATTCACGTCGAATACAACCACATTTATGCTTATACGAAGGATTGGAAGAAGATTGTATTGCAACTTATAACACCAAGCAGGTGAACGAGATATACAATTAACTTACTCGAGCTAGTAAGAAGAATGCATTGGTGATAAGCCGGATACAGCTACAAGCCGCTAAAGAGGCTGATGAGCCTATGTTCTTATTGGTGAAGAGATTACTGGAATCAAAGAGTTTGGAAGATATACTTGTAGAGATTTAAAAGTTAATAGAAAAGTTTTCTAACCTATTCCCAAAAGAGTTGTTTAAGTGATTACCCCTAGTTTAAGGCATTGAACATTACATTAACTTACAGCCAAGTATAACCTTGCCAAACAGACTCGCCTACAAAATGAATCTTGAGTAAGCTATTAAGTTGAAGAGACAAGTGAATGAGCTGATAAAGTGTAGATATGTGAGAGAGAGCATGAGCTCATGTGTCATGACAACTTTACTCGTCCCAAAAAAGAATCGTTCACAAAACATATGCATCAATAGTTAAGTTATCAATATTAAGTGTAGATATCACATACTAAGGCTTAATGACATGTTAAACAAGTTACATGGTGTTAAAATATTTTTAAGATTGATTTACAAAGTAGCTACCATCAAACTCGCATAAGACCTAATGATGAGTGGAAGACTACATTCAAACGAGGCATGGTTTTTAGGAATGGTTGGTTATGCCATTCAGACTTACTAATGCGCCGAGCACATTTATGAGCCTCTTGAACCATGTGATGTGCCTTTTGATCAAATGGTATGTAGTCGTATACTTTGATGACATATTGGTGTACAGTGCCAACCTAGCCAAACATTTATAACACCTTCGAGTTGTTTTTGATATTCTACAGGCTAAGAGATTATATAGGAACTTGAAGAAGTGCACCTTTAGCCAAGGTGAAGTTATCTTCCTTGGTTTTGTAGTATCAGGAGATGGAATTTGAGCTAATGGGGAGAAAATCTATTGTTTTGGAGTAGCCGGCACCAAAAAACATCATTGAAGTATGAAGCTTTCATAGCCTCACTTATTTCTACAAAAGGTTCATTAAGAACTTTAATACCATTGCTGTACCACTGAGCTTACTAAGAAGAGTAAAGGATTCCATTGGAATGATCGAGCGTAGCAAAGCTTCAAGGAGAATAAGGAAAAGCTTATTATTGTCCTTATCTAAGCCTTACTAGACTTTGGCAAGTTATTCAAATTAGAATGCGATGCATCAGGTATTGGTGCTATATTAATGCAAGAGCACCAACCT
This sequence comes from Lumnitzera littorea, assembly GCA_024138015.1. Lineage (NCBI taxonomy): Eukaryota > Viridiplantae > Streptophyta > Magnoliopsida > Myrtales > Combretaceae > Lumnitzera > Lumnitzera littorea. The sequence continues at coordinate 90,511,063 of JAMXBB010000008.1, forward strand.
GTTGCTTATCATAGTAAAAAGCTCAATGATAGCACGCTGAGTTATTCTATATAGGATAAAGAGTTGTATGCTCTTTTTTGAACCCTTCCTATATGGCAACATTATCTACTACCTTGAAAGTTTGTGAATTATATGGACTATGAGTCCTTGAAGCATCTTGAAAGTTAGAACAAACTTTCAAAAAGGTAAGCAAAATGATTAGAGTTTGTGGAAGGCTTTTCTTATGTAATCAAGTACAAGAAAGGTAGTGTTAATGTGGTTGCAAACACCCTATCACGTTGATAAACTCTGCTAACTACTTTCTAGACAAAGTTGTTGGGATTTTCCCTTATTACCAAGCAATATGCTCAAGATCCATACTTTGGTCCTATTCTTGAGAAATGCTAAGAAGGAGTTACTGTTGGAGGCTACCACTTGAATGATGGATACATGTTCAAAAGTAGAGGCTATGAATACCGAATTGTTCCATACATAAGCTATTGGTTAAGGAAGCTCATAGTGGTGAATTATCTAAGCATTTTGGAGAAACCAAAACGATCGACTTGTTGAGAGAAAACTTTTATTAACCTGTTTTGGAAAAGGATGTCTATAAGGTCATCGGTGGTTATGAAGTGTGTAAAAGAACAAAAGGAAAGAAGGAGCTGCATTGAAGACATATGCCCTTACCAATGCCAACCTCACCTTAGGCTGACTTCAGCATGGACTTTGTCCTAGGGTTGCCTTAGACAGCTAAAGGGAAGGATTTGATCTTTGTAGTAATGGATTACTTCAACAAATTAGCACACTTCACTCTGTGCTACCAAACTAACAATGCTTTATATATAGCTAATTTGTTTTTGCATAAAGTTTTCCAACTACATGGAGTTCTAAAGACCATCATATCAAATCAGGATACGAAATTTATGAGCTACTTCTAGAAGACACTTTGGAGGAGGCTTGGGACTAAATTTGTGTTCAACTCTAGCAGTCACACCTAGATTGATGGCCAAATTAAAGTGGTGAACAAGACGTTAGGCACTCTACTTTGAGCTATTGTAAGGAAAAATTTGAGAGATTGGGACTTGTGCCTACCTGTTATGGAGTTCTCTTACAACAGAATTGTCCATAGCACCACTAGAAGGGCTCCTTTTAAGGTTGTCTATGGCTTCAACCGCACTATCCCTCTAGATATGATTGCCACCTGTGCAATTGCAAAAGAAAGCTAGCCTAGAGTTAATTGTGCCCAAAGAGCTACACCGGTTTGTAACGATGTAGATTACCAAGTTCAATAAAAGACAGCAAGAGATAGGTAGCCATGGTTGTCGAATTGTTTCTTTCAAGTTAGGGACCTAGTATGGATCCACCTCAACCAAGACAAATTTCCACACCTATGACAGAATAAACCATCTCTACGAGCTGAAAAAAGGTCCTAAAGAAGATCAACTGTAATGCCTACCAAATCGAGTTACTCAAGAACTATGGTGTCTCCCTTAATTCAATGTATCCAACCCAATTCCCCATCAACCAGTAGAAGACACCACAGAAGCAAGAGAGGAGCAACCATAAGAAGCCCCTTCTGATTTGAGGACAAATCTTTCTAACCCCTAAGCAAATGATAGGAATTAAGTCCTTCGATTTGTCACATAAAGCTAAGCTAAAGGATTGCAAGAACTAACCCGATGAATACTAACTCGAGAACCCTTACTAAACATAGATCCCTTCATTAATCTCGGACTTTTACACTTCTGTCGACCTAAGTGCCAAACTATAGTTGAGATTAGTACCACTTTTGAGGTGTCGAGCATAAATCATCTATCCAAGCCGAGTGTAGAGATGTTCGACCTCAAGAGGCTCCAGAATGTTCAAGCTTCGACTTAATGTAATGTCTCGGTCAAAACTCCTCCCATTGAGGTATTGTCTGCTTTGGTATAGAATGTCGCACAGTTTTGTTTTCTAGTATAATAGCTTTCTAAGAGGTCATCTATACTATGATCGACCTATCTTGAGCAATGCTCTAAGCTGTTACACCAAAAGGCACCGCGATCATTTAGAATTTCATCACCTAGCATGTAAAGGGTATTACAATCCGTCCCCCTTACAGAACTAACATCTTTGTCACTTTCGTTATACAGGTCCAAGACCACTACTAAGTAAAGAGTTGTCCTTTCGATTGGTAGAGTGCTTTGATACCACTTCTAATGACCCAGTCGGAGCTCTTCCCATTGAGGTATTATTCGCTTTAGCATAGAACACCGCACGATTTTGTCCCCTGATGTAGTAGCTTTCTAGGAGGTCACCTATCTTAGGATTAATCTAACTTAAGCATACTTAACTTCGAAGTTCCAACATGTTCTAAGTTGCTATACCAAAGGGTGCCTCAATGATTTAGAATTCTGTTATCTAGCATATAAGGGGTATTACACCTAACTTAGATCATGTCAACCCAGTTTCAAGATTCACTCCTACCCTCATCTAAGCTTAACTCTGCAATTGCCCAACCGTTCAAGAATTTGCATCAGCAGGACCAACCTCAATTTAGATCACCAATCACCACCTGATACATGTCTTCTGGAGCAACTTCCTAGAAGGATTCCTTCTTTTTCTATATATTGTAGCATTTATCATCTTTCCCTTTTTAAGAATGGTTTAGGAATCTTTTGTACATTATCCATTTCGTCTTTTCCTCATTTATTGTAACCCTAATTGAGGTCATATATATACCTCACTTCTTTTGTAAGCAAATATCACGTTATTGTTATTAAATTACAGAATTTTCCGTTTCAGTGTAACCTGCATGTTCTTTATTATCCTTAACTCTTATCTAGCTCCTTTAGCAAGAGTTAGTGGCAAGTGACCCTAGTTTAACATTCATGTTTTATATTAAGTGTTTGGATTAGGCCGAATAGAATTAGTTGGTATGTCATATTTAGCTAATAGCTATTTAGATTTACTAAACCCCCTTTTGTTTTCTTTTCGTTCCTGTTTGTTGTAGTGCTTTTCTGTATGTATGACCTCAGAGACATATCATACACCAATCCTACAAAGGGAGGCATCATATGACCCTGTACTTCAACGTTTGGGATTGACGAAAAAACATGGATGTACATTTGAACTTGTTTGCTGTTTAAGTAATGTTCGTTACTCATGTTTATTTTCCCTTCCTTTATGTCTTTTACGTGTTAGTTGAAACTTTTCTAACTTAGTGTTTGGAGTTGAAAACATGGGTATTAGTCGAAAATGTACTTTTGTGTTTGTTGGGAATTATCTACATAAGTTGAAATTTAGAGTTAGGGATAGGTAAATTAGTTAAGAATGCAATTATCTATTTGTTATGTTTATTTTCCCTTCCTTTATGTCTTTTACGTGTTAGTTGAAACCTTTCTAACTTAGTGTTTGGAGTTGAAAACATGGGTATTAGTCGAAAATGTACTTTTGTGTTTGTTGGGAATTATCTACATAAGTTGAAATTTAGAGTTAGGGATAGGTAAATTAGTTAAGAGTGCAATTATCTATTTGTTGAGAATAATCAAGTCATCTAAATTGTGGAGTTGGAGAATTGTTTAATTATTTGTGTTGATAGTCTTGTGTTCAATGTGTTGTTTTCTTATAGGGGGTTCTCACGTTTCTTAGTTTGTTTTTGTAGGATTTAATGGTGAAAACACATTTCAGGAATGCACCTTCTCCTGTAAAATAATAAAAAGAAGAAGACACATTCTTGGAATGCACCTTTACAACTCCTATTTGGTAATATGTTTTTGGTAGAGCACTCAATTACAATTTTTTTTTAGAGTCTCTATATCAATAATTTAAGGATATTTTAGTGCATTTGCTTCGCTTTAATAGTTTTTGATTTTGTAAACATCACATTCTTCATTTTAGATAAGGGGAATGCTTCTGACTCCTAACAGACTTATACGCTCTCACTTGATTTAGGTATGTGTATTATAAATACCCATTAAATAATATAATGTTTGTAGATATAAAGTTGCATATACAACTTAAATACAAAATGAAATTTAGATTTAAATCTTTTTGGAAGGATTTAGGTTTCATTAGTTAATACAAATAGATCGACTACATAAATGAGGTGTGCAAACGGATTTTAGCTCGTGGGCCAACCCGTTTAACCCGCTTTTAAAGTAGGTTTGGGTTAGATTTTTTCAACCCTATCGAGCCTAAATTTTCAACTTCTTATTTTTTAATTTGATTCTCATTTTCTGATTAATATCAAACCCTAACTCATTTAATATTAACCCTTTACTAAAGAAATTAGAAAATTGGGAAATTCCGGTTTTTTATTGAAAAAACTTTTGGAGTTGTCACCTGACCAAAGTCGTAAAAAAGAAAAGAAAATGTAATCAATTAGGTAAATTGACTACAATTTAGTTACCGGTCTTTAACTTTAATTTAAATGAAGAACTAGAGAGTTCTGAATTCGGGGATTAAACCTTAATAGATACCACTATTTATTTACCGAATTTATGATTATTCTTCTAATTATCTTTTATATATATACTTTTAAGAAAAAATAAAACCAAAATAATTAAAAAGAATTTAAGTTTCTACAGATTTTATTGTGGCCCTAAAGGTGCCTATTACCTGCTAGCCAGAATCAGACAACCGTAGTTCTTTCTAAAAAACTTTAGTATATTGGTTGATTTTAATTTTTTGAGAAAAAAAAATTTCTTAAGTGTTAAAAAAATCTCTCTAAAATAATTTGATCCTTTTAAAAGGATCTTTTATTAATTTTTATTAATTTTTTTATTTTTTTTAGAAAATAGTTTTTTATGTGAAGAATTCTCAAAAACTTAATCCTAAAAATTTCTAAACTAATATATACATATATCATCACTATAAACAACTACCTATATGATGTACTTAATATATATATATATATGTATATATATATATAAGCTAACACTAAAAGAATCCACTAAGTGAATATAATATAACTGCTTATACATTATGTTATTAACATAAATAACTAATAAATAAAATAATAATATAATAATAATTAAGAAAAAAATAGCAACCTAACCTGATTTTGGTGTCCACTACGCAGTGCTTCAGACGTTTGGAGCTTAAATCGACATGGTGGCGTACGACCGCTGTTGAGCTTGCCATCTTTTGAATGCTACAGCTCAGATTCAATTGCAACTTAGCGATTGTAGTTATTGACCAGCTAATGTGGAGTACGTGAAGGCTATTCTACTCGGCTATTGTAATTGTTGTGGCGTGCCTTAGTGTCGTATGTACAAGGGAGAGGACTTGGAGTTGTTGTCTGGAGTCGTCATGGGTGAAGCACTCGCGTGATTGGTGAAGCGCACGCGAGTCATGCGGCTGCTGCGCGTGGGGACTGAGGATGCACGTGTGTCGCTGGTTGTGTTTGTGGTATGGGCAGTAGCTTAGCGTGTCTACAATGGATGGTTGTATGCTCAGCGTAGCATAGGCAGTATTGTGCAGTAGTTTGGGTCGTACAGTTGGGTTAGCACTCGGCGTTTTATGAAGGATGGTGGAGTTGATTGTTGGTGCCACCATCAGTGGAGGAGCGTATGGCTGAAACTGGGCGTGTTGTGTCTGTGTGCGGTGAGTGATCCGTGTGCGCTGTTGTGTTACGTTTATGCGCGATCAGTGAACGGCAGTACAATGGCATCTGTAATGACCGTAGCTATTTGTGATGGAGTTGTCGTAGATGAGTGCTATGAGTCATGAACCGTGTGCGTTGCTGATCGTATGTCACGACTACTGGACGTGTAGGGGTTGTACAAGTCCGTGTGTTTGTGATCAGCATGGAGAGGACAGTGCAGTTCTCTGGTCATGTGTGTGTAGGAGAGTGGGTGAGGCTGTGATGTGTCATGGATCACGGCTGATTGGTGATCGTGTCCGCGTGTACTGCTAGACGAGGAGGATGGAGTTGGTTCTGAGTTACAGGCGGTTATGCAGCTGCTGTTTATGTATTCGCTGTAGCAGTGAAGTTGTTATGCTATGGTGTTGGTCGACGAGGCTCGTGTTGTATTGTAACGGTGGGGGTAGTGCTGTCGGAGTGGGTGGACTTATGCTGCTGCAGTTGGATCGTCAAGGAAGATGAAGATAGAATTGTGTGTACTCGGGTGGGTGTTTGGATTCAGTGTGTTTGGCGGTTTCGATGGAGCGAGGGGCTGTTGAAGTATGCTATGTTGGAGTTCTTTAAGTATGCGTGACAATGTAGTGAAGTGCAGTGGCTAGGCAGTGTTGCTGATCGTATGTTGTTGTTCTGTATTTGGATGGTGCAACAACGTGCGTAAATTGTACCAACAGTGAGCGTACATGGGGTTAGATTGGTGTTCGGAATTGAGATCGGTGGGACGAAAGAATTTGTTTTTGTATTGCAATTCATGGATGGGCATTGAGAATTGTCTTTATATTGTGTTTCCGAATGATCGTTTGATGAGCTATTGAATTTTTTCCAGAAGAGCGTATGTGTCATTGTTGTTTTATGCGGCACAAGCAATATTTATAAAGTTTAAAACCAAATCATATAAAATCGAATCTCTTATATTGACTCCGATCTGTTTTGATAAAAGTCAAATTAAATCCAAATCTTTTATATCGACTCAAATCTTGATTTAATAAAAATTAAATTAGATTTGAATCTTTTAAATCTTAATCACATCAGATTAAAAAAAAATTAAATATATTTGAATCTTGTATGCTCAACCCCGCTTTTTGTAAATGAAAGAAAAAATAAAAAGGACGTTTGTGCCTAATGAGATTCGAACCATGACCACAAGCTAACCTAATATCAATATTTCAATGCTTATCCATTAGGCCATTAACTTGTGTATCATTATTTAGTATAATTAAATTGTACTTAAACCAAATGACTTTCTGAAATAAATTAAACCGGACCGAAACTAAACTAATTGACCTCAAAATAATTTACTTTCTAAAAATCTAAGAATCTTTATAATAATAATTTTTTCTTTTCTCATTTTTCATTTTTTTTGTATTTTTATCATTTTTCAATTTTTATTATTTTTTTATTTATGAATTAGGATCCCTTTTTTAAAAAATAAAAAATTAGGACTATGGGGGGTAGGGGGGGTAGGGAGGGGTGGAGGTGGTGCAAAAATTAAATGTTTACAAGCTTGTATAAAAGCGAGCCATTTTGGCCTGTCGAGCCTGATTTTTCGGTTTTCTATTTATTTTAAATTGATTTCCCCATTTCTTGATTAATACTAAACCCTAACTCATTTAATATTAATTCTCGACTAAAGAAATTAAGAAATTCCGGTTTTTTATTAAAAATAATTTTTTGGAGTTGCCACCTGACCGAAGTCGGGAAAAGAAAAGAAACTGTAATCAATTGGATGGATTGATTACGATTTGGCTACTGGCTTTTAATTTCAATTTTAAATGAAAAAACCAGAGGGTTCCAAATTCGAGGGCTAACCTATTAAACCCTTAACGGGTACCACTATCTATTTGCCGAAATTAGAATTATTTTTCTAATTATAATATTTAAAATAAATAGATAAATAAAATCAAAAGAAAAAAGAACCTAAGTTTCTATAAATTTTATCGTCGCCCCGAAGGTGCCTACGTACCCACTAACCGCGATCAGACGATCGTAATTCTTTTAAAAAATCTTTAATGTATTGATTGATTTTAATTTTTAAAACCGACCGAGTTTACGTTATTATCAATTTAGTTTTTCAAAAAAAAAACTCTAAAAAAGTCTTAATTCACTAAGTCTTTTGCTCTATTTTATAAAAACTCTCTAAAAGTCCTAAAATTTAAAAAAAAAAACTTTCACTATTAATTTTCATTAAAAAGAAAGTTTTCCTACGTGAAGAATTCTAAAACAATATTAAAAAAAACTCTCTTAAGCTAATATATATATTTTTACAACTATATTCTATTGTCAACAACTACTTATTTAAATAAACTATATAATATACTCAATCATATATAAGCTAGTATTAAAGGTTTCCTAACTATATATATATACACTATAACTAACTAAAACATAATAACAACTAATCAATAACAATAATAAAAATAAACTAGTATTCAAACCTGATTTGGGCAGTTTAGTAAAGGAGCAGCGCCTTGTGTCTAATGCAGTTGCAAACGCTGGTACAACGGCGTGGAGGGGGAGACGTCAGGTGTTGCGGTCGTTGTGCGGTGTCCGAGTCCAATCAGGGGGGCAGCAGTGGTCGTGTGTTGGTCGAGTATGGCTCAGCCGGTCGAGGAAACTGCAGCAGCGAACTATTCGGCTATCGTGCGTGCAAATGATGACTAGGTACTGTATTATTATGTTGTCGGTAGTGTCCAGCAATGGCGTCGAAGCAGGATCATGGCTGTGGTGCACGAGACAAGTGCAGCAATAGTCTATGCCGCAATGTCTTTAGATTGCGTGGAGCTTCGTGTGTGTGCGGCTGTCTACTGTAAGTTGCAACCAGTATGTAAGGTGGCTGGTAGATAAACAGCTGTATGCTGCTATCGTGTCAGGTTTGGGTGTTCATCGAAGTACATTACGGGCAACGAAGGAGAGAAGACTTGTATTGTGTCAATCAGTATATTACTGCTACCTTGTTCAGCAGCATTGGCATAGTGGAAGACGTATTCGGTACTGCTGTGGATGGGCTCGGCGTGTTCATGTGTGTAAGGCGTTGGTGATCAGGGAATGTGTACGGTGCTGATTTGTTTATGTTGGGTCAGATTGCAGTAGTGATTTTTTTTGGATGAAGCAGATCCTTTTCCTCCCGTCTTTATTTTTCCTTTTATAGAGTCCAAATCAAATCCTATCATATCTTATCGTATCTGATTTAATAACCATTAAACCAGATTCAAATTCAATTCAAATCTGATTTAATTAGATTCATATGATTTGATTAGATATGAATCTGATTTTCGTCTCACTTCTACAAAGTTAGAAAAATAAAGACATAAGTGCCTGCTGAGACTCGAACCTAAGAACTCAAACTAAATCCACCCAAATACTCTGCTACTTATCTGTTAGGTCGTTGACCTGTATCTTAACATTCATTACCATTAAATTATATTTAAACTATCTAATTCCCTAAACTAAAATTTTTAACCAAACTAATACTAAAACTAACATTAAAACTAATTATACCTAATATAAATTACTTCCTAAAAATTTACGAAATTTTTATAATTTTTCCTTTTCTTATTTTTTTGGTATTTTCATCATTTGTTAAATTTTTATTATTTTTTTGTTTTTGATATTTTGAATTAGGACTCTTTTTGTAAAAATAAAGATTAGGACTTCAGAGGGACAAAAATTAGGTGTCTACATGGCCCAACTCGTTTAACCCACGGGTTTTAGTAGGCTAACCCGTAATGGGCCAGGTTGGCTTACATTTTATTTTTAAAAAAAAACCCTGATTTGAAATGTCAAGTTAGCAAAACAAGAAACTGATACAACATACATATACTCAAGCCAAACAAATTTCACTTTCTTTACTTTTTCTCAAACCCTAATCTTAAGTTACTCGCTCACTCTTCCTCTTCTCTCCTCTCCTTTGTCAATTAGCACAATCCCATTCACTAATTGCCAGTTGCCACCAATCAGGCAATCACCATTGTCTCTCCAATCTTGAGTTAAGTATCGCCACTATCCTTTATGTGTAAGCATCATCTCTCTTATTAAGAACAAATCCTTTATCTATATCGATGTGTATGTATGTTCTGTCATCCGTATGTATGCTATCGCTAATCACCATTCGTATGTGTATTATTGTGCATGTGCATGCTATTGTTGGGGTTACGTATTGTGCATATATGTACTATTATGTTGTGCGTGTGTGTTCTATTTTGTTGTCACTCACTAATCGCATTTGTATGTGTATTGTTGTGTTATGTGCAATGAGAAGGAGTTGAATGACGAAGGGACTATGTGTTGGTAGCCTTTATGTGTATACTATTGTGTTGTGCATGTGTGTTCTGTTCTCTCTAGTTCATCCTTTATTTATTAAGAAATGATAATTCCTTCACATTTTCTACCAAATTTCCCTTCCAAAATGAATTGTATATGATTGAAGGACCTTTAGTACATCCTTATCTCCAAGTCTTGGACACATCCATAAAAAATAAAGGATCTCGACACAGAGGTCCTAAATAATAATAAAGAGATCTTGTGTTTGGTTCTTATCAAAGAAAGGATGGGTACCTAATTTTATTTAATTTATTTATTTCATTTCATTCTATCTAATATCTTGTCAGGTGTTCATGTCATTGCTTTTGCTTTGTGTGTTTGCTACAATAACGTGTAGATTTCTAATTATCCTTGTGCTGTTGCAAAGTTTTGAAGATATTAATATAACACCTTAAAAATTCATAAATCTTTTAAGGTATATAAGTAGACAATAATATTAAGATCTTAATTCACAATATAGATGAGAAAAATCAAGTTAGAACCCATATTTCGAGCATTAATATAGGATTGTGTGTCATGGTCCTTTTATTTGTTTTTATTGTTTGGAATTAATTTGACATGTGATTTATATGTTCTGTCAACAACAAAATGAGGCATATTGTTCACACCCTACATAGTAAGTGTGAAAATGTGGTTCTCATCAAGGAATGTAAGTAGGAACTAAGACTGTTTTATCTATAATGGTCTATGCTGTTACTTATTCAATAAGAGCATCATGGTTCTTTGGTGTAACATATATCATGGTGATCATGTTGTCAAGCAATTTTCCACTGAACACATTAGGAGGAAAGTTAGGAGAGTTTCGCTGCTTCCAATAGTGAAACTACGAAATCCTTCGCATTTTCCGTTGATACCATAATAAAGGACTATGTGTTGGCTTAAGAGAGCTTGTCCCATATGTTACTAAAAATGTTTTGGAGGAGACCACCTAGAAACCTCATTTGAAGCAGACTTATTTCAATTAGAACATGAATCTAATTTCCTTTGTTATGAACATATTACATCTATGAAATCTAAAATGTTAGTGTCCTCATGGCTTGTCTTAGTAATTAGTATGTCTAACAAACTCTTATAGCTTATGATGTATATACTTACTTGTAGCTACATGCATGGACTATGGGGTTGTATATAGGCAACTAAGTATCTTCTGCATGATGAATGCCTAGTTCTTTGCTCTGCATTTTGTAGATTTCTTTTCAATCCATATAATGGCAAATTCATTATATTAATTGTTACTTTGTCTTTTATGTTTCATTTTTAGAATGGATCAAAATATCGATACCACTGATGATACAACTATCCAACATATGAATGTTGATGATGAGTTAGAAGCACATGGAAATGATGTTCGTGATCCATCTAATGCTAATAACTACTATTGGAACATCTCAAGTGTTTGTTGAACCTCAAGGTAAAAGATTTAGAGCAAATACTTCTCCTACTTAGAAAGCATTTACAAAGATAGGAAAAGGAAAAGATGGTAAAGAAAAGGCTAGATGTAATGGATGTAAGAATGAATACATTATTGGTAGATCTAAGTATGGAACATCTACTTTAATTCAACATATTGAAAAGTGTCATTTGCTTCTTAAGTATCATGATGTAGGCAAAATGATCATTGGTCAATTTGAAAAATTAAAGTTAAGAAAAGTAGACTACAAAGTTGCTTGTGAAATTTTGTCAATAGCAATAATTGAACACAATCTTCCTTTTCCATTTATTGAATAGAGGAGGATTGTACAACTCATAAAGTATTTCAATCCTAATTATATGCCTATCTCTAAGAAAACAACCACATCTGATGTGTGGAGATTGTACTTAAACGAAAAGGAGAAGTTGAAAAATGTTTTGGAAAAAGTTCCTGGTAGAGTATGTTTGACCTCAGACTTATGGATAGCTTACATTAGTGAGGGTTACATGTGTTTAACTGTTCATTTTGTAGATGAAGATTGGAAGCTAAATAATAAAATTCTTTCCTTTTGTTATAGTGAGGGTTACATATGTTTAACTGTTCATTTTATAGATGAAGATTGGAAGCTAAATAATAAAATTCTTTCCTTTTGTTATATGCCCCCCCTCACTCGAGACTTGAATTATCAAAGAAAATGTTTGATTTTTTTAAAGATTAGGGCATTGATAGGAAAGTTTTTTCTCTTACCTTAGACAATGCATTTGCTAATGATTGCATGCAAGATTTCCTGAAAGATCAACTTAATTTACAAGGTAGTTTGTTGTGTGATGGTAAATTTTTTTATGTTAGATGTTTTGCCCACATTCTTTATTTGATTGTTAAGGATAGTTTGATAGTAGCTATTGAGGTTTTACATAAAATAAGAGAGAGAGTAAATTATATAAAGGGGTCTGAAAGTCGAATGAAACAGTCTTGGAAGTGTGTTAATGAAGTTGGTATTAGTGATACTGGTATTGGTTTGTGTTTGGATATAGCAACCAGATGGAACTCAACTTATCTCATGCACGAGAATGCTTTAAAGTATCAGCGTGCCTTTTCCTACTTTCAATTGAATGATTCCAATTATAAATATTGTCCATTAGTGGAGGAGTGGGAAAGAACACAAAAATTGTGCAAATTTATGTGTCCTTTTTATACCATTACAAACTTAATGTCTAGGTCCTCTTATCTGACTTCAAATCTATATTTTTTGCAAGTATGGAGAGTAAAGTGTTTGCTGAATGAGAACTTAACAAGTGGGGGTTTTGTTATAAGGGATATGTTTATTAAGATGAAACAAAATTTTGATAAATATTAAAGAGCATACAGCATTATCCGTACACTTGGAGCAGATTTTGATCATCAAATAAAGTTCAATTTTTTGAAGTTCTATTTTAATAAAATTGATCCACTTAGTTGTGAAGAGAAATTAGATGAAATAAAGACTAAGTTGTATAGATTATTTGAAGAGTATAACTATAGTAAGGGAAGAAATACAATATGTAGTAGCTCTCAAGTTAGATCTTCTCAAATACTTGCATGTAAAGGTAAAGAGAAAGGACCTATAGGAAAAAATGGACTCGGAAAAAGTTTGGGCATTAACTTTGCCACTCTTGATGTAAGTTTAACCAATCTAGTTATTTATTTATTTTGTGATGTTAGGATGCATTCTTAATAATTAATGATAATTACCTTTTTTGTTTCCTTTTTTTTCCTTTATAATGTAGGAGTATTGTTAAATTGAGGTACACACTACTAATAAGTCTTTCTTAGAGCTCTATTTGGAAGAACTAGTAATGGATATGACTTTTTACTCAGAATTGGATGTATTAAAATATTAGAAAACTTAACGTCAAAGGTATCCAGATTTATGTATAACAACTTCTGATGTTCTTAGCATTTCAATTACTATAGTTGCTTTTAAGTTTACTTTTAGTATTGGTGCTCGTATTCTTACCAAGTATCGTAGTACCATGCTTCCTAACAATATAGAAGCTTTAGTTTACACACATAATTGGTTATAAGGATTCAATTGGGCGGGTAGTTATTTTGTTTAAATGAGATATAATCTTGATTTTTGATTTTTTTTTTAATATTTCCATCTAATTATTTGTTATTTTGTGAATTATAGATGAAGGTAAAAAAAGACTTGAAACAACACTGTCAAGGAAGGATTCAAATGTGATCATTGATAAAGAATGATTTATCTAATAAATTTATCTTTTGTTTGTTAGAAGATCTACTCTTAAATTTATCTAAGAAATTTATCTTTTTATTCCCATCGAAAGAGTCTCATGAATTATATCTTTTTATATGGATAGTTTTGGATGTTTAATGAAATATTGAAGTGGTATAGTGATTTAGTTGATTTGTTTTGTTGCTTGCACCACTTGATTAGTACTTGATGAGCCATTGTTTCTCTATTATGTAAGTTATGTCATGTTACATTTGATTTATTGCATAAAAAAAAAAGGTAGCAAATGGATGGAAGTGAAACAAAACATGCATCATTGTCTGTTTGGCTTACTTTTACTAGAGTAAAAAATTAGAAATGGATAGATACAGACTGAAATGAGTGAAACAATCCAAATTTCTTATTTGTTATCTTTGAAATAGTTTTACGACTCTCTAGCATAGCTTAGATTGGGAAAATTGTAAGGACAAATGCACTTAATGTCTATATTTTTAATTTTTTACGATTTATTTTTAATTTACTAATTCCATTAAAAATTAGTGACTTGGTCCGTTTAACTCGTAGATCAAAATGAGCTGAATTGAGCCAGTAAAATTTAACCTTATTTATAAAGTGGGTCAAAGTTGATTGGCCTATTTACCCATTTAACCAGTGGATTGAAGTGGGCTGAATCGGATCGACCTATTTAACCTATTTATACATCTTTATACATAATTGACTCCAAAATCAAAAGAGTATAAAATTATCTACATTAAAAGAAAATATTAAAAGATTTGTTGAATCATTGTTAATAGATAAAAAAGTTATATATCTATATAAATACTTTTTAGTAAAGTGGATAATCAATTTTATAGAGCTGTAAAATTTCAATTTCTAACCTCTTAACTACTGTTTAACAATTTATTTCATTAAAAAAAAAAAAACCTCGTAAATTTCGGATCCAATAAAATATCCAGAAAAGGAAAAGTCAGCAATGAAATATTAACCTCAACCCCACTTTAACAATTTGAAGAACACAAAGGAAGCTTTTATTAGCAAGTGCCAATTGTCCATCCGTCCGTTGGCTTTGAAAACACCATGACCTTAATTTTGACATGCACTTAGGATCAGGGTTTCTTTTTTTTCCTCATTCATGTGTTGCTTCATGCTTAAGATTCAATCTTTCTCCTTAAAACGTCAATTTGATAAACTTCCAGGTAGCCTTCATTTTGATTGTTCCTCCAGACCTCCTGATGTATGATGTTCTATATATTGAAATTTCTTTTGGCCAAAAAAATTTTTTTCTTCATTTTGATTATTTTTTAAAAAAAAGTCCCCATTTTTTTTTTTTTTTATTCAAGCTGTCTTTTGGTTCCAAAAGATACCATTTTGCAGCTGATTATGGAATGCAGATTCATGTATAAACTTTCTCAATGCCGTTAAAATTCTGTTAACAACATCCGAATCCCAACATGTTTGGAAATTTGCATTACTGTTTTATGTGACGGTTACATTGAAAAGGAGAGGAGAGGAGGATTCCACGGGTGTTCTTGTCTCGGCAATCCTTTTGTTTTCTTTCTTCCCTTCTTACGATTACTCATACATTTCGAGTGCATTTATATCGCGTAAAATATCTTTTCTTCCTTTAGGTTGCAAGCTCTATTTTTTTTCAAGCAATGAAGGAGAAATCGAATATGGTTCATAGAATGATTATATGCGGTCAGAGATAGTTAGAGTTCCAGGATTTGATTCTATGGAGGGCGAGGGCATGTGGAAGGAATGAAACCATAAAAAATACGATATTCTTATTTATTTATTTTTTTTAAGTTTTTACTTACTATATTTTCGAAAATTTATTGCAAAGTCTGGCAACCCATTGGTTATTCTACTTCTTATAAATACAGGTGATAGGTAATTCTCCCTTTCGCTTTGTTTGAGAGCTTTTCGTATAGTCAGCTTGGAATTATTATGCAGCAAACGTTCATATCGAGAGGAACAAAGAACTAACAATGGATAATTATAATAGAGAGGATTTGCTTTCAATTGCAAATAAAGTATATATGTTTTTAATGATGCAAGGATATGTTGGATACCAAGTATGTTATTAACTCCCTATTATAATTTTGTAAGCTCCGTTATAAACGGTTTGTCTATATGTTGTAGCATTTATCGGGGCAATTGGCATTCTCTATATACACTAGCATTGTAGTATTTATTCTCAGGTTGCATCACTTAATGCATACATCTTTTGATTGTATTTGAAGGCAAACCTAATTGGCTCTTTGTAACTTATCCCAATTTTGATATTAGTAATCTTAATTTTTCATGAAAGAAAATATGTGGAAAATGTTCCTACTAACCACTGTGATTCTCTAATTTTAGAAGATAATTTTCATGAATAAATAAGTAAATGAAATGCACGGAGCGTTGTTCACAACGATCTATGTCAAGATATTCTAACCTGAATTTGCTATTTCATGCATTGTCGCATTAGGTTGTTGCATCAATGCAATGTACTTTTTCATTGTTTGATCAATCTTCTCAGCTGTAAAATTCGATGCTGACAGGCTGTGGAATGTTAAATTTGACTGTTTTTGTAAGCTAATATGGAGGAGTTGCCTGAAAATTCTGTGCCAAATGATATAAGGAGGGAGCAAGAAAGAGAGCGGCGGCGTTTGAGGGATAGACAAAGAAGACAGTCTATGACTGCTGAACAAAGAGAAAATCATCTTGCTAGGCGACGCAAAAACTATCAGTTGCGAAGGGAAAGAGTCAAGTATATGCCATTGAATTATCAGTCAAGACAAACAGGCATGTCTTTGATGGGTGGAAACTTTGTTTCCGGGTACAATGTACAAAATAATGGTCTTGTTCCTAATGGATATAACCAAGTTGTGGAAAAATTGAATGCAGAACACTCAAGGTCTGGTGGTGAGTGATTTTCTGCTTTGCTAGTACAAAGTTTATTGCTTTCCCTATTGGATTTAATCTCATATCACTGCTTCGGAACTATATTTGACAGGAAAGGAATCTCTAGTTTATGATTTAGCTAGACTTCAGAAAAGGTTGCGCTTAATTCATGTAAAGCATTTTGCACGATCGCTAAAGCGCCCTTTAAGCGAATTTGCAGGCAGTAATATTCAGATTATTGCTGATCTCCTTCTAAACGGGAATGACACGACCAATTGTAAGTTGAATCCTTGGCTCTTTCCCCTAGCTCTTTCCTTTCTTAGTCTAGAGAAAATGTTCATTCTTAGTTTTAACTGCCTTTTAAATTTTAACATGATGTTCTGTTCCCTCCATGTTTGCACCTAAGGTAAATCAAAGCAAGGAATACGCCTTAGCCACATCAAACAACTTGCACGGTTACGTGATTCTGCCTCAAAGGAGATTTTGGATTCACATAACAAGATGGATTCAGCAGGTGTGTGGAGTAATATGTACCCATTCTATGACAACTCTCAACGACTTAAACTTACCCTCTATTTTTGTGCCTTTCGTGGGCCATATCTCCCTTATCCTATCCTCCCTAAGAATGCTGCCAGACAGACACCTAAACTCCAAAAAATCTAGCTTGCATGTAAATTTTACGTCTTTCTTGTAATTTCTGATTTCCTTGACCACGTGGTTGAGATATTGGAGACGTGATACAGGGCAACAACTCCCCAAAGAGGTTCAACCTGTGAGTACTGAAATGCCCAATAATGCTGAAGGTAGAACAACATACATGGCATTGATGGTACTTCAAGGTTTGAAAATTCTTGTTCTGGTGGTGATCTTGACTGTTGAACTTTGTGCAAACAAGCATTTAATGTTGGTCTTATGTAATACTTGTTGCTATATGTGAATGTTTCCAATCTTTTTGTATATTTCAGGATGATGTTTTCATCATTAAAGAGACAAGTAGCAAAGGAACAGAGGCCATGGTGCAATCTTCTTCAAAGGTTGAACTACTAAGGCAAAGTAAGTAATTGGGGATAATTATTATTAGTTTTCTTTAGTTGATGGAGCTAGCAGACTGTTCTATGGCTTATGATGTGATGATTTGCATTTGTGGCCAAAGGCTTCAAATATTTATGCAAACAAATCGTGCGCTGTTTCTAACTTCTAATCCATAGTCCTTGTCTTAGAGTGAACGTCATGCAATATATGCACTCATAACTGTGAGATTCTTATAGACAGTTGAATGATAATTCGGTTGGTCACTATGATTCGAGTCGTATTACCATTCTTTAAGAGTGATTTGTTGCCTACCATTAACTTAAGGACACTTTTAATGCAACAGTCAGTAATTTGCCTCCTTGAAATATTTCTGCCAAGACCCGAAAATGTAAGAATTGCCATTAAGTTTGAGACACCATCCAGGGACTAAAGTTTGAAATTACTTGAGGATTGGCCAAAAAAAGAGAAAGAAATTACTTTTTTTTTTTTATGCAGTAGTTTTTCCTCATGTCCCAATTTCATGATATTAGTATGTTAAATCTGCTCTTCTATGTAACTAATTCATGTCCAACTGCAGCGGACATACTATGGCGAGCTTTTGCAAAAACAATATTCTGTTTCTTGAGGAATCGTGGATGAGTTTGATAGTTGAAAGAAATAGATGGTAATACAAATTTTGCTTACAAACTTGTATTCTTTCATTGGGCGGAGAAGCTAGTTAGGATAATTCAGTTGGTTCTTTTTCATCCCCACTCTTCAAATGTCGCGGGGAATTATTTGTTATTTAATGAACTAACTATTTAATTTGTAAACTATGTTCTTGTTATGACTACAGTGCAAGTCGCATCACTTCATAGTAAATTTGGCTCTAATTTGTGCTGCAAATTTGATTATTGTTTAGTTGTTTCCCTTATTGTACTTCTGCCCTCTTAATTTTCCTTCTCTAATGATTTATAAAAGCACATATCTTATGCTTGGTGTACCTAAGTTTAAGCTTTTAAATAAGCATAACATGTTATCAAAGTAAAAGGTCTGGCTTTAAACTCCTATATCATTAGTCAACCCCTATCTAATTAAATCTACTTGTTGGGCCTCGGTCATTGTTTGCTATGATGAAGAAAAATAAATGTCAATTTTAGGTGTGTAAAAATTAAACCATATGGAGGATGCTTTGGTAAATTATCATGATATGTTTTTGATTTAGAATCCATCGAGTGAAGAAATTATGCTGACACTACTCCAATACTATTGAAACAACATAGGCACCTGAATTTAAAACAGAAAAAAATTAAAAGGAAAATACTACTGTCCACAACATTAAGATGCTTCTTGATAAATATTTCGTGATTAGAATTACAGCAGGAGATGAGACTATTTAATTAGTTTTACCTCAACAGGGTAAGGAAATAGCATCTTCCTCTTAGCTCTCAGACCAAAATCTCCATCACTGCTCCAATAAGACCCTGCTATGAAGTCTAAACAGGTACTTAGGCAGTCCTTCATTGTCTAGGATGTTTTACATCTTTCATACCTTCTGCTGGACTACAAGTCTACACCTCTGGAAACTTCTTCTGGTTTTGTGAGTTGAGACAATCCGAGATAGATGATTTTCTAAATTCCAAATTGAAAATTGCGCAGGCAAACTGAGTAACTCTTCTCCAAGTTTGTTTAGGATTTAGTTTATAGTCATTTACTTCGATTTAGATTATGTTATTTTGGTTGCAAATGGTTTTGAGTTAGGATTTCTAAAGTTCAATATGCGAATAAGCTGTGTGGAGTTGAAAAGCGTATAACGTAACATCGCTTGTCTTTGTTTATTTATTTATTTTCCATATCTCAATCCCTTTTCTTTTTTTTTTCTTTCATTTTCGGTGAAGCCCGTGTCTCAATCTTATTTCTACATGTTCCCCTGTTTAGTTTGTATATGTTTAAAATCCAACATTTAGAAAACTATCCGATCTCTACCTTATCTATAGAACCCCACAGCTTTATCTTTTTATTTGCATACATATAATATAATATAATTATATTATATTATTTCTTTGGAAAAATGATTACAAAAATAATTATAAGAGTTGCTATTTTACAGAGATTTCTTGCACATGTTTGGTTATGTGGCAGAAGAGTCTAATAGTTGAATCGCCTTCCAATTATTTATAGTACTCAACTTATAATCTATATCACTAAATCACTAAAGGGAAGAGCTTTTAATAATTACCTTTTGGTATCTTTAGTGATTATGAATAGTTTTTAATTTTGAATTTGCAAAATGGTTTTTAATTAATTATTTATTTCAAACAAAAAAATCATGTAATTGGACACCAAAATAAATATGTCGTTCATAACAATTGCAACTTCTATTTTTGAATTTACATTCTATTTCATCAAGAAAAAACCAACCCAATAACCCCATTAACCCACTAGGTTTTTTTTCTTTTTCCTCTCCTATTTAGTTTATAAACTATCTTTGTTACAGGAAAAGAAATTATATTTTATTAAGCACAAACATTGCAGATGTGTAATCCTGCTAGTATTAGTGAAATTTGAAATTATAAGTATAAATACGATTTTAAGTAGTTCCTTTTTTATTTTCTTTTTAATCACTAAAATCATATTTCTAAGGGATATAAACAATTCGTGAGTTACTCGAGTTCGACTTGACAAAAATTTGGTTAAGCTCGAGTTATTTGAGTAGGTAATTGAATCGAACTACAACTTTATAATGCTTGGCTCAATTAACTCATGAGCCTAATCGCGCTCAAGTCGAGTATTAACATCAACCTGAGTTTGGGTCGAGTTTAAACATTACTATCACTATAGTCAAAAAGAAAAATGTATTTTTAAATAAGTCGAGCTTATATGAGCTTAATCGAGTTAAACTCGAGATTATTCAGTATTACTTTGAATCAAGTTTAAACTTAAAATTTTGAGCTCTACCAAGCTCGAGGTGAGCTTGAACTCAATACTATATCTTCTTGATTCAACTTGTTTATAACTTTAATTTCCATCTCTAGGTAATTTGAAATTATGAATTAGATGCATGCGAATTTAAATTAAATATTTTCATACATGTTCTCTAGAATACACTATGGAAAGATTTTTTTTGTGAGAAAAAGATAATATCTTTGTAATTTTCTGTGATAGTGGAACTTATTTTCTAGTAACAAAATCTTGATAAGTTGTATTTTAATTACTAATATATTTACCCAATTACTTTAATCGTCCCAAAAGAAATTGATGTCAAATTTTCTGATGGGCCTAAGGATGGTAAATGAGCAGCCCATGTGCCTTCACGTGCCTAAAGTTTACGTGTTTAGCATGTTTGTACTTTTCACATACCAGGGCCAACGTACTCGTGTAACTGGAGCCCGCATACTTGTGGCCCATTTATTAAGCGTGCTTATTCACATGCCACCCATTTATTCGCATTCTATCCGCAAGTCGCCCAATTATTCGCATTCCGCTCTTATGTCCATAAACAGGCTCAATAGTTTTTTGGTATATACATAATTTTGAGTTGTAGATTTTTTTTCCTAAATAATTACTTGCGTATATTATACTATTACTACGTATTAATACGTTAATTTAGGAAATCGTTACTTTTGTGAAAAATTTAATTAAGAAAGAAAATATTAATACTATTATTACACATTAGCATTAGCATAGTAAATTAAGTTATACATTTATTGGCGCGTATTAACATTTACAATGCTGATGATACTAGTGGTGATAGTTGTGGCAGTAATTGGGGCAGTAGTTGGCTAAAGCAACAAAGATGTTTATGGTAGTGGATGTCGCAATAATGGTACCAATAGTATGCAGTGGTGTTAGGGGTGGTGCTATAGCATAGGTGATCGTAGTGGTGATAGCGGTAATAATGATGGCAGTGATGACCATGGTCAGTGGTGGCACCAGTAGAGCGATGGTAGTGGTCCCAATGGTAATAGTCGGTGTTGGCGATGGCTAATGGTAAACATGGTGCTAGTAATGAAAATGGCTAATGGTTGTTGACGGCTGGTAGTAGGCATAGTGGTTGCTGGTGGCAGTGGTCGTAAGTAGTAGCAAACGGTGGTAGCCGATGCTAGGGTGATGTTTCGTGGTGGTCTGTTGTGGGGATGGTGGTTGGTAGTGGTAATGGCGATGTTTGTTATAGTGGTGGTGGTTAAGCCATCGAGGTGGTAGTGGTGGTAATCGATGGTAGTCGGTGGTTATCCATAATGATAAAAGCGATCTGCGATGGCGAGGGTTGGTAGTTGTAGATGGTGGTAGTCAGTAGTCGGTAGTGACCGTTGTAGTAGGTGATGGCCATAGTAATAAGTGGTGGCAATAGTGGTTGTTCATAAGACCATATTGGTGGTGGTGTTATGCATGGTTGTTTATAAAGGCAGCGATGGTTGATAGCATAACGAAGACGGCGGCCAAGCCAATGGTAATGGTTACAGTCGATAGTCAACAGTAGTGGTGGTCATTGGTCAGCGGTGGAGGTTGTGGTGGTCGGCAACAATTTTAGTGTTTCGTAGCTAGTGGCAATGTTTGTAATGATAGTAGTAGTTGACTAGTTGTACACTGTAGCAACGGTGGCCGATGATAGTGTTGGTGGTCCATAGTTGTTCGTAGTAGCGACAGTAGTTAGTAATGAAGGTAGTAGCCAATGGCAGTAGTTACATTCAATGGCAGTGATGGTAGTTAGTAACAAAAGTAGTGGTTGGTGGCAATGGTCTTGGACTCTTGGTCGAAGGCAGTGGTGGTGGTGGTTTGTAAGGGAGGTGGTTGTAAGGTGGTCAGCAGTGGTATCAACGTTTTGCAATGGTAAAGTTGGCGATCGGTGGTGGTAATGGTGGTTTGAGTGGTTATGGTAGGCATTAGCACTTAGCAACAGTAGCATTTATCGACTTATCATTAAATTTACATAAGGTTTTTTTTTTTTTTTGGGGAAACCAAATTAGTTGGTATAAATATAATAATAGTAATATCTTTATTAAGTAATATAAATCTTATTCATATAATACAATATGTATGTGGCGTATTTCATATATGTTTCACACATGAGAATTGATATGTGATAATGTGATTAATGAAAGGATAAAAAGAAGAAAAAAAACGAATATCAAAATTTAATAGGCACGAGAAGAATTAGAACAAGGATATTTTATTAGAAATTTGATTTTCTTCATTTACATTAGTAACTAACAAAACCTAAAAGGAAAAATAAAAACCCTAAATATTTTCAAAATGCATATATAGAGAAGTCAATGATTAGCTTTGTCCTTTTCCTGAGTCGCCATCAAGGAGAGGTTGTTATTGTAGAGGTAGAAAGACAAAGCCAATTGATTGGTAGTATGCTTACTAATACTACCACATTTCCTCAATACGTTAACCTTATTATCGCAGCTCCTTTCTAGTCTCTTGGATATCGGTCTTATATACCTTTATCATGTCATACATCTCATGTTGCCTTATAGATCTAGTGATATCCTTTTTGTACATTTCATTAATACGTTGGTACATATATTACATGCTAAAGGGAACATCTAAGTTGAGGATCTCTTGATGACTGTATGCTTCTTCATGTCCAAACCCGGCTTACTGACCTTACCAATTGAGAAGTATGTCAAGAGGAAGTCGATCATCTTTTTGTTGTTGATGTTGTACTTGTGCTTGCTGCTATTGTTGTTGCCCTTGCCCAACCCTATACCACTCACTTGTCTCTTCATTCCTCTCGATGTGAAGCTTTTGCTTCAACATATCTACTTTGAATGGCTTTGCTATACTGTTTGCATAGTCATTCAAATCAATTCCTTCTAATGTAAGCATGTATGAGAGGAAACGCTCGTATCTTAGTTGATTATCCTTTCGTACATGTATTCGCATCATGCAATGGCAAATGATAGTCCTAACATGGACTCATCTTCCATAAAGGATGGAATTGATAAGCCATAAATCCTCTTTTGAAAAAAATGAAGTGTTAGTATGTGGAGTGACAAAGTTGGTAATTATATGATGGAGAAGTTGTGCCATGACAGGGAGATCACCAGACTTCATGGTCCTAAGTGTTACACCCCAAAGTTACAGAGTCGCAACAGTCCTGCCATTTAAACCATTCTATAATAGTAACTAGCCTCATAGTACCTACCATAGACATGATCTACACAAGGCATCAATGACTCTTCGCTTTGAAGTAAACAGTTCATTTAAGAATTTAGCTAAAGTTATAGTAATTATCAAAACTTTAGGTTAACATATATAATTACATGTACATTCTACAGAACTCCCCAGGAAATCCTACATCAACGTAACAGTTAGCTAATTTACATATCAACTATTAGTCTTTCAGTCTTAAGCTACTAAGGAGACTCTAGATATACATTAACCACTAGGCAAATTGATCCTCACATCCTAGGCTTCAAAAGAACTAACCTTTGGATAGTTGTAGAGCAACATATTACTCGGAGTATTCAGAAATCAGGACCTGCGAAATGATCTATTCGGGTATGAGCAACTATAGCTCAGTAAGTTGAATTGGAGACTCATGAATGTATACAAATACAACAAGATTATCAAGCAATTATTTTCATACAATACAATAAGCAAGTGTCATCACACAACGTAGTTCGGTCTGTTGTGAAATCAGAGAATTTTCACCTTCTCTAATCCGGGTTGAAGAGTTTTCATGTTATGTAATAGCTCACGACCAAACCCAAATTTGTACAATGGAGACACTACTCCTTCTAAGACTATCCTTCGAACCAATGCCCTCATCCTCACTGTGACCTCCTCTCCTGTCACTTAGTTCAGCTAAGGATGAGGAAAAGACCAATTTGCTATCCGATGCTATCTTTATAGAAGGTATCAATGTTTGGTTGGAGAATCTTAATGATCCCCTAAAGGGTTGCAATGCATGACTATTTAGGACATTAGAGTTGAATAAGATTAAATTCCATTTAAGGTGTTCAAACAATTTCACACCAATTCAATCATAACACGCAATCAATCGCAACACAAATTTCAACACGAATTCAGATACTCAAACACATGCATAAACTACTTATAATCATAATCATACACAATCCTAAGTCTCCGAGTACCATAAAATAGTACTCCAATATGGTAAAGTAACAACCTAACTTACTTGAAATTCTCGATTGCCTAATCACTTAATTGCAAGTCGGTTCGTCTTCAAGTATCCTATAATACAAATACGTCTTTTTAGTACTTATACTTTAATGATACACTAAGTTATAATTTAACTCATTTCTCCATATATACCTATTATTTACTAATAATTTACTCTATTTTAGTTTGGGGTTTGGGGTTCGGTTTCTAAATTAGATTTTAGTTTTGATTCTACATTGTCTTTGACTACGAGGAATCTTAAATATGCTCGAATTCTTATGTGAAATTAATCACATTAAGCTTAAGTATTCTAATATCACATTGGGTCTTAATTTAGTGTTATAACCTATTCGGTACACTCTAATCTTAATTAGGGTACCAGATTTACTCTCAATGTGAGAAAATCTTACATTTTTTTATACAATTAACTAAAATTAAATTTTGTTTCAAATTTATTATGTACTGATTTTTATTATTATATTATCCAAATAAACCTAATTTTTTATATTTATTAAATTTCCAATTCTACATATTCCTAATTTCCTACAATTACTACATAATTCATATATTAACTACACTTAACACTACAAAGACTAGGATTAAGTTTCCACATCAGAGATTAATATCCTTAAGCATCTAATTACCTTCTAAATCAGTAATTAATCACTTAATCACCTAATTAACCTAAAATTACCTATTTTTTTCATCATTTTAGGGCTAAAAATTTACTTAAAAATTTTGAAAATTACTTTTTAAAAAATGACTTCATAGCACTGTTCTATATCACTTAAACATTCTACAAAAAAAATTTAAGCTCAAAACTACACTTCTAAGCCTATTTATTTCTAATTCTAATCATGTTCGGTTTTGTCTAATTTTTTAAGAATCTTATATTTATAGACGTAATTAAACTTAATCACTATTTTTTCTTAAATCTACATATAATAAAACCTAAGAATAATAAATTTCATAATTTTCTGAGCAAAATAAATAATTTTAAGAAATTTTATAAAATCAGAGAAGATGTGAGACTCACTTGGTTCAATGGCTTTTTGGCCTCCAATACTGGTTCAGGTGTATCGCCTGGCCTAGGCGGTGGGTTTCGAGTGGGGTGGTGATGATGGTGGTTCCAGATGGTGGTGATGTGTAGGTTCGGTTCACAACCCCCTACTACACAGATTTGCAAAAGAAT
Source organism: Lumnitzera littorea (assembly GCA_024138015.1). NCBI lineage: Eukaryota > Viridiplantae > Streptophyta > Magnoliopsida > Myrtales > Combretaceae > Lumnitzera > Lumnitzera littorea. Next base: position 90,536,855 of record JAMXBB010000008.1, read on the forward strand.
TTTTTAACCCTAATTTTCCCTCTTGTTTTCGACTCTTCCCAATTTTTCTAAGCTTCTAACTGTCCAAATGAGTTCTGTAATTTTTCTTGCTATTTATAGAATCTTGTAGGAATTATTATGCATTAATTAGACAAGATAATACTCAAATCTCTTCCAATTTGCCTTTTGTATTGCTTGTTTTTTATTGGTTAATTTTTTTTCTTTAATTCTTAACCTGCCACGACCAAATTTGAGTCATCCCCTATTCCTTTGATTTTTCCTTAATTATTTTATAATTTTTTTAATTATTTAATAAGTTTTTAACTAATTTCAAGCAATTTAGGTAATTTTACATATTTTTATCTGCACGTAAATACAAGTGAGATACAAGTAAACATTCCTAATTATTATTTAGGTTATTCTATAATTTTTAGTATACATATAATTTATCTCTAGCAATTTATTAGTTATTGGATTGCACTTTTCACCTTTTCAATAATTAACAAGTAATATACTTAAAATTTGAAAATTTTATAATCTCTTATTTTATTACTTATTTTCTTAAATTCGAGTTTACCGGGTCATTTTTACTAATATTTCTAACTATAGTTTATAATTTAAGTTTGATCGGATCATCTAACCAATCACCCTAAACTTTGTATACTAAATTTAATCTTACGGTTACTTGGTTTATCTTTAAGGTTTACAATAAGATGTTAAGCGGTATTCTCCCCTTGACATATGGGTAGCCCGAATGCCTAAACACCTGAACAAAAGCTCCCGTAGCATCCCATTTTCCAAGCTTAAAGATTTCATCACTTGGAGGGAGCTGCAACAATTCATTGATGTATTCCGGACAAACCGTCAAAATCCGGCCAAAAATATAAGTGGAAATATACTCGGCGTTGATATCCATCACATTCCATGGTTCATCGCCATCACCGTCATATACTAATTTAGTTGTCGCATTCGAATAAAATATGTGAATCAAGTCAGGATATGTATCATTATTCAAATTTAACAATCATTGGAGGCCTATTTGTTGAACTAGCTCTTGAAAGTTGCCAACATCAAGCAACTCATCCCAATCGTATGACCGTGTGACCAGAATGTTTCACCAGCAAAATTCACGGTTGAATCGGTCACACATTTCGATGGTTGAGGGGGGGAAGGGTATAGGAGAACGGGATCGAGGACGCTTATTCCTAGACTAACTTTGTTGCTTACTTTCTTAAATCGTATGTGAGAGGATGATTCCACAATAATTTAGTTAGATATAAGTTCAATAACTCGAAAAGTAAAATAGAGGATTTTGGAATGTAGGCACTTTTGGTTTCAAACGTGAGAACGTTGTGAGTAGAGATTGACCTTATATAGACAATCTCCAAGCTACAACGTGCTAACGTTGCAATACGTTGTGGTCACAACAGTAAAAAAAATGTCTGTTATGGACAATGTGGGTATGTTGTGGCCACAACAATAAAAAAAAAAACCGTTGTGGCCACAACGTACTGACATTAGAAGAAACATGGGCACGTTACGCAAACAACATACCAACATTGGCTACAACGTGGGCATGTTAAGGTCCAATTGATCAGAAAAATTAACTTTGTAGGTTACAATGTGCCCACGTTATTTATAATGTAGGCAAGTTGTGGCCCTAATGTTTACAAGATGACCTTTTTTACCCCAACGTACCTACGTTGGTGTCTATATTGGTGTCAACGTTGGCATGTTATGGGTCTCAACATTCCTATGTTGTGTTCAACGCTGGCATGTTAAGGTATAAGTGATGTAAAGGCCAAATTGTAGTGACAGCGATACTAATGACTAGTACTATAAATACCTACAACTCGATATATGTTGCCATTAGCTAATTAAATTTTTTATATATTGTTATGTCAGAACATCACGAGAAAAGTGACATTTGGAATTTTTTCATTGAAATACCAGGGCAAGATGTTGCGAAATGCCTCACGTGCCGTGCTCATCTGACTAACAAACGCAGTAGAGGTGTTGGTCATTTTTCACGATATTTGCAGTTACAAAGAGGAGAAAAATTGGTAATGGTATAAGAATAAAACATTGTATCTATCGTATGATCATCAAATAATGAGGACACAAATAAAGATGAGCCTAAGGTAGTTGATTAGGTAATTTTGATATAGAAATAGAATTTAACAAACAATTAGACTCCGACACAAATCGACAAACTAGTGGAGATTTAACTCTTGTGCAAGGGTCCAACATGGGGATGTTATATCTAACGTCTCTACGTTAGATTCTTGCCTAAGGAAAATATTTAGGTAAGAACCCTAACATGGGCACGTTTTGTATGATGTGCCAACATTAGGCTTCTCGCCCAAATATTTTCCCTTGGGCAGGAGTCCAATATGGGGACGTTGGGATATAACGTCTCCACATTAGCCTTTAGCATCATGTCCTCTTTCCTTTGGCTTATAAATATGAGTTACACTATAATGTTGGCTACATTCCTCCCAGCATTCTTTCTATTTTATTTCACAAGTTTGGTGGAATTTTTAGTCCATATTATCTTTATTCTTTAAACTCTTATCTTTGTCTACATATATATATGTTTAACAATGCAAAGAACAAGAAGTGGAAATCTTGATGCCAACTTGACAATTAATGAATATAATGATTTGTAGATCTTCAGTCATGGGGTTCCCGGTCAAGGATACACAAACTTGTTAAATACTGTCAAACAACCAGTCTTGGGATATCTGCCTTTTACCGTTCCTTCTGATGCCCATGCTAATATGATTGGGGATGTTCCTCCATCCGTAATGTAACAACCACCTTTAATGGTTAGTAGGAATGCGAATAATTATGAGGATTTCGATATGGTATGTGTCTTTTAGATTGTCTTCCATTAGTGAAAGTGAATTTATGTTTTATAGTTAGTGTAGATATTGCTTGTGAGATAATTAACCGAAAATATTGTAATTTTATTTGTCTCGTTATGGCTAAATGGATTACACTAAAGACCCATCGCAAAGTCAGCTATATGGAGAATCACTAAGCAATACTAGTTTTATCGCGGTTGAGGGTTCATCCAGAAGACGGAGGAGGCGAACAAGTGACGTATGGAATTATTTCATCATTGTAGCCAAGGAAGATGTTGCTCGATATAAAACATACAACAAACCTTTATCCAGAAAGTCCAAGTTGGGAATGGGCTACCTTACATGACATTTAAAGATATATCAAAAGAAAAATGAACCATTAGTTAGAGTCCCAAATGCTTGATCGACAAGAACTTCGTCAGCTATCTAGGAAAGTGATACACCATTTGTATTCAACTATAAGGAGGCACAAGAAAGTCTCATTCAAATGATGGTAACTATTGGTATATCATTCCACACAATGGGCTATGAAGATTTTAGAGAATGGGCATTAGGCTCATTGCGGCTAGAATACAAGCATGCGGGGCGACAAATCTTGCGAAATGAAACAATTGAATTGTTCATACATAAACGCGAATAGTTAAAGGCGCAACTACATAGTCTTGAATCTAAGTAACTCAAATTCGAATCTTTTCCTCAAAATTATTTAGATTACTATTGTTACAAAATTCTTGTTTTCTTAATGCCATTTGTATTGTCGTACCGCGTTTCTTTACATTGGACATATGAAAATCACCACTCATTAACATTAATGATAGTTATATGTGTGTCATGGCACATTAGATAGACGGAAATTGGGTTGTGTAGAAGTGAATCATTGCATTTATGCTGTTCTCAAAAGCTCACATAAGTCTAGCATTCACATCCAACATCTTGGACACAATTCGAACCTATGATATCCGTAGGTCATTCAACATTGCCTTTGATAATGCATCTGTAAACGAAGTAGCAATATGACCATTGAAACAACAACTGAACTCGATTTGTGAAGGAAAGCTTTTCCATGTCCATTGTATGTGCCACATTCTAAATCTTATAGTGCAAGATGGCATGAATGCTTGTGGGATAGCAAATCACCTTATCAAGATTCATTTTGCAATAAATTGTATCTGTTATAGTAAACGGAAACACTTGGAGTATACCAATTGTTGCCAAAATGAAAACCATGAGTTATTCATCCCATCTCGTGATGACATCACATGATGGAATTTTACACTTGAGATGTTAAGCAAATTGTTGAAGGTCAGCAATTTATATTATATAAAATTATTATTATTATTATTATTACATTCATTGGGTCTAACGTTTATTTAGAGACATAATTTATTCTCACCTTACGGTAATATTTTATACTAAACACTTTCTTAATTGGTAATATAAGTGTAGAAGGCCTTAACCATTTTTTATAACTCCCAAATCTATTAGAAAGTAAGCAAAGAGCCCAAGCTTGGCCAAATTCGTATAGTGGATTGAAAGAAAACAAGCAAATTGTGCAAGTTCTTATATGAGTTGCTGAGTGCCTTTGTCTGCCCAACGATGATTTTATCTGGTTGCTAGTATCCTACCAGTAATGCTGTACTTTTGAATCTCGTCGATATTGTTTATACATTGGCAAACTTTATAGATGAATTGTTGCTCTTTCCTACTGTCATGGAGATGAAGGCTAAATTGTTTACATACTTTTTCCCCTTTCCTCTCTTATTTTATGTTGTTATAATGTTGAATCCACATTACAAGTTTTACGATACTTATAATTTACTAGAGGAATTTTACTAAAACGTTGGCATAAAAGATGCTATAACTAAAGCTATGAGGCTCGACATGGAAGCTAAGAGTGCACTCAAATCCTTGTTCCTCTATAACAAGGATAGAACACAACCTTTGTCTCGATCTAATGTTCATACCAGTAGGTTTAATACTACGTCTACGAAGAGCAGTAAGTAGATTGCTCAAATAAGTCGGAATTCAAGGACTACCAGTGACATTATTAGTAAAACTTTCAATGAACTATTGATATACCAAGTCCAACACCTATAGGAAGATGAGGTTAATGTGGATGTTTTTGAGTGATAAGCAGCAAAATCTCACATGATGCCTATCTTATCAATTGTTATAAGAGTTGAAACTATCGAAGCCACTATATGCTTCAAAAACTGGAGAGATGCTCAAAAGAGGACACAAGGAAGTGTGGAATCAATTTTTGGTTGTAAAGAAGGCGAGGAAGCCGCGTGGTCATTCCAGGCAATGGAAAGGGGAGAGGAGATGTGATGGATTGATTAATTGGAATACATTTTGTTCCATTCTATGATAAATATTAATTTTGATTGATTGGCTCATTTGTACTTCTTTAAATTTGATCTACATCTTCTAATAATTAAATTTGTATTTACACCCCACCATTTATCATATTAAGTCTCTGTCTTCTTGCATCGGGGATGTGCTTTGACTTCAGGCCCATGACAATATAACCCGTTTGATGGACTTGTTCGAGTTTTAGTGTACTTCTTTAAGTCGGGTTCATACACTTTATGTTGTTTTGATTCAATAATCCAATTTCATATAATATTTATCTACTTCAATTCACAAACGTAGTGTCACTTAAATTGAATTTAAAATATATTTGCCTGATTAAATTAGGTGTACTAAACTATTCATTTATATCTTACTCAAGCTCAATTTGCTCATTCAAATTAAAACAAGTAGATTAGTTAAATGAAATTGTATTAAGAAATTATAACAATTATTATATTTTTTGTTTATTTAATATAATATTTAAATTAAAAAAAATAGGTACATGTTATACTTATTGATATGATATAATTCTAGTAAAAAAAAAGCAGTGGATTAAACAAATAAATTATTACATCAAATAAAATTTTTGTTAATTTAATATAATCTTTAAAAATTAAAAATTACATATGAGGTACACTGACTGTTATAATTGCAACAACAAAAATCAATTAATTAATGTATTAAATAAATAAATTACAACATCAAATATACTACTAAATTAAAAATACTTAAAATATCATTTTCATTTACATTTCCAAAAAGTAAAAGGCTCAACATACTATCTATGTGCTTTCGTACTCGTATCTAGATAGCGCATTAATCTTATTATGCTTGGTATACCCATGCTCAACGTACCCATACTCGAGCCCAAACCTATTTGTATTCATACTTTCTATTATTCTCACATGTTCATACTTGAATAACCCACAAAATAAGTTTAATCGTATTTGTGCTTGCATCGTATTTCATTTACCATCTTCAAGTAGAACCTTCTTTTGGCTTGAACCACACACCACCACCACCGCACCCCAAAAAAAGAAAAAAGGAAAGAAACCCTGATTGCATCAATACAGGTCCACGAAACGAAGCAAGACCGACTTTGGGTGGCCGTCAGATGTCCAATGTATCAAACGGCTCTGATTCAAAGGCATTCCATTATATAAACCCTCCAAAAGACATATCCTCCTGTGCCGTCCACCTATTGTAGAGTTTAGGGTTTTGCAAGATGAAGCCATTAGCAGCATCTAACTAATCGAGGATTTCATTAGTAGGTAGAGTTCTTTTCTAGCTTTTAATTGTTAATTTTCTGGAAATATAATTTATGAAGCGAAGTAATCAATTTTTATAACTTCTTCCTTTTTTAATCGTTGTTTTAAATTAATAAAAATGAAATTTTCGGGTCTGGGTCATCAGATCTTCAAAAAGAGAAAAAAAAAAAAATGGTTTTTTCTCCTTAATTTTGGAGCATTTTCGTTTCCGTTTGTATTTCATGTGTTGTTTTTTTTTGTTTGCAAGATTAGATGTTTACGATTTATTTCCATATTGGGAACGTGACGGGGATTTCTGCGAGGAAATCCTAAACGAATTCGATCGGAGCGAACTGCATCCATGTTCGCATATTCCAATGTTTAACGTCACAAAGCAAAGCCCGGTTAACGTTGTAGGTCCTGTCCTTAGATTTCTAGGGATAGCTCCTCCGTTTTCTGGGATGGCACCATATTCCATCGCCTTGTGGAGCAGCGTTGTTGCCTTTACCATTTGGGACTGGCCATGGTGATCCAACATTCCCACACTTGACAATACGTAATTTTTGAAAAGAAAAATTTTACATTTGTTTCTTCATTACCAGATATTTATTTTTTAATGTTTATTCATCTTATTTTATTTTTTAAAATTTAATTGATCTGTGAGGAGATCTATTTAAAAAAAAACATACCTTCTTTCGGGACTGAATAGCTTTTTTAAAGCCTTGCTGTAATTCTGCAATTCTGAGGCCTTTGTTTTATAATCAAAATAAGCTTATATTATTGTTTTGGCGAACATATCTATGTGAACTGGATGTATCTGTTTTTATTTTTGTCTTTTCATTCACATTATAATATCTGAGATTTTATTAGAAATTACACCAGTTTTTATTTCAGTTGTTGTTGTACTTCTAGTTCTCGCAATCTGATTATCACCTACTTTCAAAAGTTTACCTGTTTATGGGAACTGGATTTATGCCATGGGGCTGCAAGTAAGTTATGAATGATAAAATGGTAATGAGAGAAGCTGAAGATGAAGAGGTTGAACAACTGGAATAAAACCAGATTAAGATTTGGTTTATAAGTTAGAAGAGAAGCAGAACTTGATTGGTCATGGCATGTGTCTTTTTGTTGGGCCCATCTTCGAACGTAGCGTGGTGTATTTTTGCGAGATGTTGATGCTGAACTTTGGAGTTGGAGGATTTGATTTATTTTTTTCATAAAGCATCACCATAGGAGATTTTTAACGTGGGTTCCTAAAATGAAGGATCCCATATGAAGGTCTTTATCTAATGTTGTTAGGTCCTTCAATTATTTTTAGGTCCTTGATCAAGGACTTCATTTGCATGGATCCTTAAAACATTATTATTTATTTTCTTTTGTTAAGTGTTGTTTTTGTTAAAAACTTATATTGTGAATCTTGTAAATAATATAAATAAATATTAATCATCTTAAAAGAAAGAGATTCTCAAGTTTTTTTAAAGGATGCAGATGCTATTGAGGATGTGGATGCTATTAAGCTATGTTGTTGCATTGCATTACTTGCCCATTATACAGTGTTATTTAATCGATCAAAGTAACAAAAATAAGAATTTTATTTTATTTATAATTTTAATTGATGAGAAGTATGTTATCGGGATTTACAAAAAGTTTTAAAAATATATTAAAAAACTTTTATGAAACTTAGAGTTAAAGTAAGGAAGTCTTAAGATACTTACATGGAAAGTTGGGATTTGAAACGAGTTGTTAAGAAATGGGATTGTCAAACAAATTAGTTTGGTGTTTTCAAGTGTCATTTTCTTTTTAGGAACTTTTCTGTAAAAGTTTTTTAACATTTTTCTAAAGGTTCTTGTGGTTTTTAATGAAAACATTCGAGTAATTATGAAAAGAAAAAATTTGTGAACGTTCATATATGGAGGAATGGTCCTATTGGGAGAAAAACGCTATGCTTGGGTAGATGCGTTTAAAAACCTGCAATTTATATGCATTTAGATAGCGCGACCAAATGACTTGGTTTAAAATTTTTTATACATAAAAGACTACGCTAGTGGCACTCCACTTGGAAGTGGAAAGCTGTATTTGCAATGGCATCGGCTAAAGGAACTACTTATTCCAAGTTCATCTTGTCATAGTTTTGCTGCCTCTAGTTTTTATACCCAACTCAATAGTTTTTTTAAGAAAGAAGTTTACCAATTAAGTAACTAGTGAGAGTTAAACTATAAGAATATCATATCAACATTTCACTATCCCGTATAATTAGTTAATAGAGGTATGTAAATGAGTTAAATAGGTCAATCCGGCTGGAATGATTTTAGTCTGTGGATTAAACTTATCAATCTTATTTGACCCACTTTTTTTAAACTACCCATAAAACATCGATTCTAACCCTTTTAAAAGTGGATTAAATAAATTAACCAATGGGCTAAATGTATAAATGTGTTAAATGAATCAATATAAATCAATCTATTTTAGCCCTCAAGTTAGTTAAACGGGGTAGGCTCATTTAGGTCGCTTTTTAAATGGGCTAAAAAGTTTTGACTCAAATTTTTTTAAAAAACGAATTAAATGGGTTAGCCCGTGAGCTAAAGTCTACTTGCACACTTCTATTAGCTAGTGATTAGGTTTTTAGATGGGTGTGGATTATTAGTTAGTGAGGGTATGCGCTTAATGTAATTACCAAGATTCACCATATTAACTATGGTTTCTTTTGCTTTGCATAGAAATTTTACTAAAATGAATTTTGCTGCTTTAGTGTTGAGAAGTCTCTCAACAATAATATCACCTTCAATTTTGCATTTAGGGCCTTTCTTTTTTTTCTTCTTCTTCTTTTGGAAACTAGATGCAACATAACAAAATCTTTATAGTGGGGTTACTAAGAGTGCCAATAAATTTCGGCCTTCACCATTGATATTAGGCTCTTTAACATGCATTGGACATTACAAGTGAATTTAACTGAAAACCAAAGTAAGAGAAGAAACACAACCCACCTCCTAATTTAAAGTAAGTCAAATGAAGCACTAATGTTGAGGAGTCGAGATAGAAATTTGAAGAAAAGTAGATATGTTGTCTTTATGTAATATACCAATTTTTCAAAGAATGAAAGAATGGGAAAGAAGATATCATGGTTATGCTAGTCTTAAAACCTTAAGTTATTATACATAAGAGTTGTTGGAGATGTATCTAGTTGTAGATTTGATGGTCAATACTTTAGGAGAGCCATCAGGGAGGTTGAGTAGATTATTCCTTTATACTAAGAGTATATGTAGATACACCATACATTGGTTAGGGCCTTGAGTTTGATGAGGAAGATAAGCCTAAGGATGAAGAGAAAAAGGAAGAAAAATGGTTAATATGATTGGAAATGGTCCTAAATTGTTTTTTTTTTTTTCCTTTAGTTTTCCTATAATGGTGAGGAAGTATAGTAAGTTGCTATTATATCTAAGAAAATTATATTCAATGTTTCATTACTGCTAAAAAATTATAAGGTTGTCATACTGAATTATCAAGTCATAAACTAAGCCTCTAAGGTACAATTACTTGTAGTGGGAAGGTTAACTCATTTGGGCCGAGTATATGATTAAGTCAAAGAAGCTAATAGGAAAGAGAAGGGGCAAAGTAAAACTCTAAAGATCATAAAAGGTAATATGTATAAGCTTATGGATTAGCTAGCCAAGGTTGCAACTTAGATCTCTTTAATTAGCCTATTGCTATCATCTAATATCCATGGAGAAGAGTTGATCAAGATACTTTAGGAAGTCAAAGCATCTAAGGGTATTTTTATGGAAAAATTGGGCTTAGTGGTCAACTCGACATTTGTCATGGTCCAGATAGCCTTCTAACTTAAGGGTTGCAAGAGGAAGGAAATTAGCACACTAAGCACCCTCATAGTTGTAAGTGTAGATATATGATAGTAGCCTGGGTTCCAATAGGTGACGAGTCTTCTTGAATGTGTACCCCTTATCCACATTAAATCTCTCTAGAGTAAACATAGTTGACACGAAGACTAATTTAATAACGATTTGGGCATTTAATGGGTGAAAAGGGAAATATTAGAAAAATAAGATTACAAGTTGAAATTGGCTCATAAATATTCACCATCCCACTCTAAGTACTGGACATCCCTAGTTAAGAAAACATTTTGTGAGGGCTACTTTATAGAGTTTGGATTAAAAGGGAAGGTTCATAGCCAATGGCTAAGTGGTGTGTGTGTGTGTGTGTACCAAAGTGAAAATTGGAGGAGCTTCAATTGTAGTTTTTCAATGAAGTAAATGTGATTAAAGAAGCAAAAGTAAGGGTTAAAAGGTTACTTAGATTGTTCATAACTAGGGTAATGGATAAGGACATTTAGATCAGGGTATGTGCCTACAAAAGGTAAGATTCAAGAGAGGAAGCTTAAGGTGAAAGACAAGAGGAGACATGCGATATTACACTCATATGAATTTTCCAAACGTTCACGAAACATTTCTAGCACCTACATATGTATTGAAGTTGGAGAAAGCATGTTTAACTAGAGCCTTTAATTAGCAATGCACCATCAGCTTAGAACAGATAAAACTTAGTAGCATTAATACCATGGGGGAATTAAATAATTGGTTTCCAATCCCCTTTTAATAATATTAAGTCTCTTTTAAAGTAAGAGTTTGGTTATATGGAGTCTTTAGTTATTTTACTATCTATGAGCATAATTTAACTTCAATTTGAGTTTAGTTCCAGTTCGTTGCTTCAGGGGTTTAAATAAATGATGACACTTACCATATTTAGTAGTATTACTAAAGTGTTATATCATTTCTTTTCTATGTTCCCATACATTCATCCTATTCTTCATTTACTTTCTTATATTTTTGCTTTACTTTCTAAATTTGACGCAATTGACGAAAGCTATGGTCATCTCGCACCTATAAACAATGAAACTATCAATATCACCTTTAACTATATTGAGTTAGATTTTAGAGATGATGTTAAGAACCTAAATGAAATATGGGAGAGTTGGCATTGATTTGAATTAGGAAAAAAATATCATCGACAAGCCTATAGTGGTGGTAAACCTAGGATCAAAAGAGAACTTTAAGAACCTAAAAATTAGGGGCAATCAAGCAGATGATTAGAAAGATAAATTGGTTCTATTAGTATTAAAGTATTTGGATGTGTTTGTATAGTCATATGAAGATATTTAAAGATGGAATCCTTTAATAGTAGTTCATACATTGCACACTAGAGATGACATTAACCAAAAAGGCAAAAAATTAAGCTATTCTAGCCTAATATAATTATGAAATAAAAGAAATAAAGAAGTTTTCTGAAGTTGAGTTCATAGAAGTATCAAATTACTAAGAATGAGTCACTAATGTTACAGTAGTCCTTTAAAACAACAAAAAAGTTAAGGTCTATGTGGATTTTTACTATTTGAACCAAGCATGCCCTAAAGATAATTTGCCTTTACTGCACATTGATGTCTTAGTGGACAATATTACTAGGAACCATTTCTTCTTATTTATAGATGGTCTCTTGGGTCACAAATAGATTAAGATAGCAAATGAAGAGATGACCAATACTACTTTCACTATCACTCGAAAAACATTCTTCTACAAAATTATGCCTTTTGGGATAATGAATACATGAGCAACTTACCAATGTGTCATGGTAGTGCTATTCTATGATATGATCCATGGTATGATATGATTACCAAATCTAAAGAAGAGGAAAATCATGTTGGGGTCTTTGGGAGTTATTTGAAAGATTAAGGAAGTTTCAGTTGAAATTAAATTCTAAGAAATGCATATTTGGAGTCACTTCAGGTAAATTATTAGGTTTTATCATTAGCAAGTGAGGCATTGAGATGGATTTGCATAAAGTAAAGGCAATATTAGAAATGCTAGCATCACATATTTGAAAAGGACATTAAAGGCCTTTTGGGAAGATTGAATTACATTGCCCACTTTGTAACTTAACTCATTAATAAGTGTCAACCTTTGTTTAAGCTCCTAGAGAAAAATGTAGTAGTAAAGAGGGATGAGGAACATGAAGAAGCATTTGTCAAAATCGGGAGAATTTGATGACCATTCTTGGCTACACTTTTGTTGGGATGACCCTTGTTCATATATTTAACAATCTTCTCTAAATCCATAGTGTGTATGTTAGGGAAGAAAAACAAGAAGAGAAGAAAAGAACACCTTGTATACGATTTGAGAAAGAAGTTCATTGAGGGAGAACAAAAGTATTAAAGTGAGAGGACATATTGTACTTTAGTATAGGTATTGCATCAACTTAAAAAGTATATTTTATATCGCTTAATGGAGCTCTTGGCAAAGCATAGCCCATTGAGGTATTTAGTAAAGAAATCGATACTAACTAAGGAGACCTCTAAGTGGTAGATGCTACTTTCTAAGTTTGACATAACAAAGGTAAGTCAAAACATCGACTAAGGGGTAGGCTTTGATAGATCAGTTGGTTGAGTACCCAATTAAAGGTATCTTTTGTAAACCCTATAAAGTCACTAGTCTGAATCCTAATTTAAGTTCAAGTGTGTTAAACTATGTCATGAGTCGATAAGGCTAATAACGATAAAATTTTATGAAATTTAATAAATCGAATATAACATTGATAATAAAAACCCTAAAAATTAATCGAAACTTAGATCGCGTATCAAAAACCTTAAATCCAATTTATGCACAATTACCCAAAATTGAACCCGAACTTGATCAAAACCCTAAAACTATAAATTTAAGCTTATAAAATAATTAAATATCACTCAATAGTAATATAATCGTAGTCGATTACAATTATTGATTAAATCACGTAAAATTTTTAATGAAACTGTTAAAATAATTTATAAAAATTATAATTGTAACTGGTACTAATTAAATTGATAAATTTTCATAAAATTCCAAAATTAATTTATAATTATTATTTTTATGTTTAGAAAAATTACATATAATTATTTCTATTTTCCTTTTTCTTCTATTTTCTTTCCTTTCTTTTTCTTCTTTTCTTTTCCTCTTTTATTTTCTTCCTTTTTCCCACGTGAATGGAGCTGCAAATTACAGTAGCCCATGTGCACAAAAATAAGATACAAGTGTCACAAATTAAAGGGATAAAGGACAAAACAATAAAGTACATGTCTTATCTTAATTAATGCCTAAATTAAGAGGATAAGCTTCTTTATTTTTTTATTTTATTTGCTTCAAAATCAGATGGACTTCACGTCCCAAAAATCTAGAAAAAAAAACAAATAAAAAATATAAAGTGGAAAAAAAAAAACAAAAGAAAAGAAAAGTAAAGTAAAACAAAACAAAAGCAAAACAAAGTTCAAGAACAAGAAGAGAATTAAGAAGAAAAAGAAGAAGGAGAAAAAGAAGAAGAAAATTAAGGATATTACCAACATATTTAAGTATGTGTATTTATGTTAGTTATATATATGTATATTATATGGTATGTACATGTATATACTAAGTATTTTGTTGTATTTTGTTATATGTTTCATTACATGTACATATATAGATGCATGAGTAGATAAATTACTATATATGTATATCTCTTTTATGTGTGTATAAACATATATATGTGGACATGTTATATACATTATTATGTAGAAGATACTGTATATGTATATATATATGTAAGTATAAATAAGAATACATGTGCTAAGTATTTAGTATTTTCACAATTAGGCATTGATATATATATATATATACATGTGTTTCGTATTTTTATATTCATGTATACATGTAAACTATTTTTTTTCTCTTATATATGTATATATGTATATATATATGTGGCGTGAATATGTGTATATGTATATATAAACCTAGTCTTTAGTATATATGTGTACAAGTATAATAGTAGGTATATGTATGTATATTTATATCTAATATTTTCATTTTACAAGAATTTTTGTATATATATTTATACAAGTATTTAGGCTGGATGTTGTACATATGTACAATAATATTAGTTGTATTCCATATTTTATACATATATATAAAATACAACCGTATAAGTGTATATGTATAAAAAATACAAATACATCCATATTATACTTATAGGTATAGTACATAGTATATAATTAAAGTCAAAATAATTTTGTACATAAAGTATAGTGTACATTAAATATTATACATAATATACGATAATATTTACTAAATAAAATAAGTTAATAAATATGTTTATATATACATAAGAGTACCGTAAATTAGGAAAAAGAATTAATAATTAAGTAAATTAGAAAAATTAATTAAATATAATACTAAGTATTTATATATATATGTATATCATAAAATACTAGAAAATAATAATAAAAAAATTAAAATTAAATTAAATTAATAAGTATAAAATCTCAAAAATAGATAGAAATAAGTAATTAGGGTAAAATAACTTAAAATAATAAAATTATCACTTATACAATTTAAATAATTATTAAATCATAAATATATTAAAAAAAACTAAAATTAATATTTTATAACTTTTTTAATTAAAATAATAAATTTTATGATATTTTTATATTACAATCCAAACTGCGAGTCATAATATCCAAAATGGATCTCGTTATGAGAAAATACGCCCGAAAATGATCAAAATGAACTATAAGTCCATAATGATTCGAACTAAAACGAAAAAATCATACATGATTAGATAAAAAATTCGAATCAATAATTTCGTGTAATTAAGTGAAGTAAATATTACAAATTACAATACTAATTTAGCTTTAAATTCCTAAATTTATAATTTTTTATATTCTTTATTCTCAAGTGATCTCGACCTTGACCCTAAGCTCCCATTGGAGTATTACGACTCCTGAGTCAATTATGGTTGAGTGAGTTTTTCCTAATAATCCCATACTTGCTTGTGTTTGTAATTAGCGAATATAAATTATGATTAATAATTGAATGTTGTATGAGGCCGGGTTATACTTATGTATGATAACTATTTGTTAATGGTGAATTTACTTTAAAGTACGATAACGTTTTAATTGTTATATAATAGATTCGCTAGGAACTGATTGTTTGTGACCTTATTGATCACTGAATAATAAAACCTAATTTTACTCGACTAAAAAAAGTTAACTTGAAATACACATAATTATACATCGCATAACTAATTCCGGCTGTCATATTACACAGAGGTAACGAGAAGCCATATGTAGGTTGATTATTGGAATGTTATTGATTTCGTACGGTACACACGTACGATATGACCTTACCCTGGCCCGCGAGATTACTAAACGTTAGAGGCACCAACCACTTAGCTAAAGGTCGAGTCCAAAGGCCTCTATTTAAGGGTGAGTGAGGGCTGCGTGAACCTACTCATAATCATACATAGACTCGTTTTTGATAAAATTGAAAATGGATATATCATTACATTTTAAATATGAAACGCGAAGTTTCGTTATGAGATAAGTTCTAGTATGATACCTAGATTTGACTGTGTCGATATATCTCCAACCTTAACTTCAAAGGGCGTTAAATTTGAGTTGCATGCAGTACCTGGTCACCTGCATGTATTTGTTTGGCATACTAATTGACATGCATTCATTTGATCGAACTTAATTGATGTATAACTTGATTATTGTATGATTGAGGGAATTATCTCACTAAACCAGTTAGCCTATACCTTTGTAGCCTTCTTTCGCAGGTCAAGTTGTTTGTGAAGTCGGACCGCCGTATGCCCGAGGTTAGTTGTATATCAGGGGGTCGATGTGGGAGCAAGATGTGATCGGAGTGTACTCGTGATAGTTTATTTAAATTATAGATCCGATTATGTAATAAAATGATATTAGTTTAAGTTAAGAAGTATTATAGGCTTCTTATTTGTAAATTCTTATATAAATAGATTGTGTTTTATATTTCCTTAACTTGTTATTATTATCATGAAATGATATTGTTTACACTTGCGCAACTCTTAGTCATTAGTTGTAGCTGTAGCCTTGTATATCGCATAAAGGGTTGTCAATTGTAAGGAAATTCAATTTACAATCCTTTGTATGGTATACGACGATTATCACGACTAGCCCCCTCGGGTCGTGACATCTTTAGTTACTCAAAAGCTCAATTTCTTCATGAGAATGTTATGGTGATTGAAGAGCGATGTGATGTAAAGCTTGAGTGGAGAATGTATTTTAATGAAGCAGCTAGTATAGAATGTTGGTATCATATGAAGGTAATCACTTCCATATGGTAGTAAAATTGACGTTTCCCAACTTAAATAATATAACAGAATATAAGGCTTGTATTTTAGCTTAAAAAATAGCCATAAACATGGAAGTTGAAAGCATATGGAGATTCATTCATCAAAATCCTCCAAATTTAAGGGGAATATAAGATAACAGATAGTAAGCCAATATCATATCATGAACACCTAAGAGAGCAAACTAAAAGGTTTGAGAAGGTATCTTTCACCTAAACTTTCAGGACTTGGAGTAAGTTCGCCAATGGCTTAGCAATCTTAGCATCTATAATGTAAGTCACAAACGACATAGAATTTAAGTCCTTAAAAATCAAATTAGACAAAAAAACTAGCTTTTTGCTTAGTAATTGATAAAGTTCGAAATAAGAAGCCCTTATACTATGACATCAAAACATTTCTCCAAAGGAATAAATATCCAGAAGGTGTTGATAAGAGGGAGCAATCATGTACAAGAGGTCTTTTAACACAACCTTATTGAAGCGTATGCATGAAGATGAAGTAGAAAGGTTACTAAAGGAAGTCTACGAAAGAGTCTATAGGCCGTACATGAATGGGTATATGCTAACTCAGAAGATCAAGAGGATGGAATTAGACTTGGGATAAGGGTGATTCCAAATTGTAAACTAGTTAGGAACCGATTCACCAATTCATTTAATTGGATTGGGTCTAACTAGGTCGAGCTTGAACTAACCAATAACCTACCATGCTTGGTGGGTCAAGGTAGTTTAGCCTTGTGAATCCACCAAACTGACGAGCCTCAAATGCAACGAGTCGGATAAAAAATATGTGTATAAATATATGCAAGATACATATGTGTATATAGCAGTATATTTCTTATCAATAATTTTCCTTTATATATTTGTCTAGTTTTTATGATAAAAGTCTGAAAATTTGATACATGTGTCCTATATATAAGCAAGATATATATATGTGTGTGTATATTAGTATATGTATTTATCTAAGATGCTAAGACGTATTAATACATATAAATAAATGAATGTATCTAAATACATATAAATATGTATATATAAATATATAGATGTAAATGTATGCTAATACATAGAAATAGAAATATATATATATATATATATATATATAATCGTGGAAAAAATTTTAAAAAATGAAAAATTAGTTCAAAGCTGCTGCATTGAACCATAAATCAACAATTTAAGTGACCTGATTTAGAATCAACCTCTCCCAAGCTAGTTACAATTCACTACTTTGGTGACCTGTGAATTGGCTTACCCAAGCTGCTTCGGCCTACATCTTAGGTCTAGATGGGATACTTCTAGATGACCATGGAATCAAATTGCATTAAGTACGTAATGTGTTGTTAATAGTTCAAATATATGCAAAAAATATTAATGCTCTACCCAAAAAGTTGCATGTATTGTAAGCTTCATAACCTTTTTAGATATGGGGAGTGAATATGATTGGCTTAATATCCTTGAAAACATCAAAAGAACATAAGTTTATCCTAAATCCTATCGCCTTTTTCACTAAGTGATAAAAAGAATCGTATATTAATGGGATCAAGGGAATGGTAGTCAAATTTCTTGAGACATAATTGCCATATATGCTATACTGGAGTCAATCATTACAAATAATGGAATCAACTTAAACAATAAGTTGACAACAAATGATATGTAAACGGTTTAAGTCAATCATAGAAATTCAATTTTGCATAGAACATGAATGAATGGGACAATTGAAGTAGTTAATAAGACTATTAAGAGGATCATTTAAAAGATGGAAATTACCTACAAATATTGGCATGAAGTGTGACCCTTTACTCTCATGGCATACAAAACCTTAGTTAGAACCCCTACAGGAGTGACCCCTTATTCATTGGTGTATGGAATGGAAGTTGTACTTTCTATAGAGGCTAAACTTTCATCCTTTTTTAGTGATAGCAAAAACTCAATTAGATGAAGCAGAATAAGTAAGAAAGAGAGTGGAGCATTTGAATTATGTTGACGAGAAGAGACTTGTAGCATTGTACCATGGTTAATGCTATCAACAAAGGATGATTATAGCCTTCAACAAAATGGTGTGACCAAGACATTTCAAAGAAGAAGACTTAGTATTAAAAGAGGTGTTATCAAATTTGCAAGACCCTAAATGGAAGTTTACTCTAAATTATGAGGGCACTCTTGTAAGGATAGTTTTATTAAAAGCACATTAATATTAGTAGAAATGGATGGTTTAAATTTCAAGGATCTTGTAAATTCAAATGCAATAAAGTTGTACAGCCTTAAATTGTCAATTAAACATCATCAAGTTAATGAGATCTTAGTTCTTTTGGAAATAGTTTAACTTTTCATTATTTACCAGCAAACATGATATCATAGTCGTCAACTTATGATTGTTCATTGACCAAAAGATCCTCTCTATCGATAAGTTCTCTTCCTTAATTGTTATTCTATTCTCTAAACACATAATTTTCCTGTTAGTGAAATTTCCATTACTAGCAAATAAGTCATTTTATAAAAAGAAAGATCGGCCCAAGTGTTTGTCAATTAGTTGTAATCTATGAAAGATGGTGAATTCATCGTTAAAGGAAAATAAAACTAAAATAAGTGCTTTTTGAAAGTTGTATCAAAAGTTGTTAATATAAGTCGAGAGCTACTTTCTTTTCAAAATGATATTCTTAAGATCCATCTTCTTAAAAAGACCCACCGATTTAAGCCAAAATCTTTTTTATAAGTACCATATTAGAGGATGCATAAGAAAACTTACTCATACGAGCCATAACTTTTCCAAAAGTTCAATTCTTAAGAGATCTATGCTCTAAGGATACTTATTAGTGCAAGCCAAGACCCCGTAAGTGATCAATCCTTAGAGAGACCACTCTTCTCGAAAGATATCTAACCCTTTAAGTCAAGACCCTTTTGGTAAAATCATTTTTGAAAGGTATATCATTTTAGGAAATTTATTCTTGAAAGATCTAGTTCCCTTAAAAATACCTTACCCTTTTAAGTTGGGAACCTTTTGGTGAAACAATTTTTTAAATGATCTATACTTTTGAGAAACTGATTCTTAAGATTTATATCCTCTTAAGAGGACTTGTACTTGGAAATTGGAACCCTTTAGTAAAGTTAACACCATCAAACTCGTCTTACATGGTTAACTTGAACACATAAGAGGGTAAAGGGTTAAGAGGTTAAATTGGGTTCAACTGTGGGTCAAACTAGAGTCAATACAAAATAAAAACATAAGTTCATGCTTTAATTTTAAAAGACAAACAAATATGAAATTACACAATAAAACTCATAATTGGATCAAATCCATCCATTAGCTATTAAACATAAAACATTTACTTGAATGTTATATAGATCCATAAAATCCAAACTTGGATCAAATTAAACTAATTTAAATAACAATATAAGAGTTGGTGATAGTAGTTAAAATCGTGAGTTAACAATACAATTTTACGGGTTTATAATTTTATGATTTTTTCCTTGATTAAAATAAATGCAAAATTGTTTTTATGTAGAATTTTAGTAAAATTACGAATTTTAACATACGATTCTAGAAGGTTGTGATTTTATCAATTTTATGTATACAAATAAACAGTAGAATTGTAAATTTGACAATCATTTGGATATAAATATTTCACTTTTAAATCTCAAACCCATAAACTTGGCTTCTAGCATATGCTCTGTAGAGGGCTTATAGGCTTTAAGCCCATTAATTAATTGGGTTTGAATCTTTGAGTTAAGATGACAAGACTCAAAGAGTCAAGTTTAAATATTTAGGATGATCAAAGGAGACCTAACAGGTAGGCTTGGAGCAGTGCACATTAGATCTATCTATCTAATTCAATCTTTTTTGATTTGATTTATACTAAAATAATAAATAAAGTCTGTATCTAGGCCTAAACCTATGAAAATAGCTTACTTGAGATCCATTAATAAAATGCTTCAATCGTAACTATTAATCACCATCATGATCCAACAAATGAGATCAAGTATCATTTCCTATAAATACCCTGTTCACTTCCTCACTTAGGGAAGAGAAAAACCCCCATTAACGCCGTTACTCTATCAAAATCTTGTCTCAAAAATCAAATACTTAAACGTAAGAACTTTACCCCATTATGCATCAATTGTAGAGTTTGATGCCATCATGATTCTTCACCTATAACTATACTTGTTAAAGCCTTACCAAGATTGATTACTCTTCCTCCCTACACTTCTCTTCTAATCATCCCACATGAATCACTTAAGTCATTTCCTTAGTTACATGTAACACAACTTCATACACAATACGTACGTGACTCTTGCATTCGTACCCATAACCCCACGTCCTTTAATCAATATCATTACGATCACCTTTTGATTCAAGTATTTGTAGAACATTGATTTGCTCTCTAATTGTTTTCAAATCGTGTAAGTCCCGGTTAAGTAAACAAGATGGGGTTGAATTGGTTACTTTAAAATTTTTGCACAAAAAAATTAATTTCCCCTTTTGATTACTTAATATGATAAGTGCAAAAACAATAAGAAATAATGAAATATGAAATTAAAAGAGTAAGAAAGTGAGAATCAAGTGCAAAATTTATAGTGATTCGACCTTGTGTTTACAACACTCTTCCAGCTCCTTTGCTAGGGATCCGGTTCTCTACATTGGTGTCGTTCAACTATCCACTTCAAAAATTCAATGATAACTTTGAGAGATTATAATCACTAATTCCTCTGCTTTAACTCCCTTAGCCTAACATTTTGTTAAACTCAAATCTATAGAGATATAAATATATAATCCTTACTTCTAACAGCTTTCCTAACTCTCAAAGAAATAGGAAATAAGATTGAGAAAGAAATACAAATGATCCTCTAAGTTTAAGTACAAGATAGAAATAAAATTTGAAATTCGTATAAACAGAAAAAATTCCCTAATAAAGCCTTTGAGTGTTCTGACATGAAGATATTTTTAGCTTTTCAATGCCGATCTTATTTTCAGATATGTGTCTTCGAATTTTTGAATTGTTGTAGCATATATATCTTCTTTTGTAACAGCTAGATGCACAAAAATCTAATCTCTTGATAAATATCTTCAACTTAGCCATTAGAAAAACCGAATCCCTGATTTTTTGCAAAGAATATCTCTAACTTAGTTGACTTAAATTTTAAATTTGAATTGTTAAAAATTTGTTTGATAACTTTTGGAAGATATTTTTGATATGATCCTTGAAATTATTTATGTGTAACTCATGTGTATCTGCTAATATGTTAGTTGGAAAAAAATCTTAACTTCATGAGAATATTCATGGGATGAACGTAAACATGATGTTGAGTAATGTTCTTTAATCCCATATCTAATTCTATTTAATCTGCAATAATCTTTGTTTTGATAAATCCCAACAAATTTGCAATAGAGAATTTTGAATTTGAATTTGAAATTATGAGATATAGGATAATCTTCACTTGATAAGGTATGGATAACCAATAAAGATTTATCCTTATCCATTCTCTTGGCTTCTCTTAAATTAGCTACAACATATCTTGCATGACTTGATCAATTTTGATCTTCGAATCTATAAAATTATTTCGTTCACTAGATTATCCAAATAATTCATGGCTTCAACGGATTAAAAAAATTTGCACATAATATGTTTTTTTTAAATGATAAAAATTGTCCTCTATAAATTAATCCCCATCGATAATTGATAGGAATTAGACCCCTGGACCAATCACTTGTAGCCGAGCTAGAGAACTCTAAGGAGTTGCACAGAAAATACTAGCTCAAAACCAAAGCCAAGACGGGGATCCCTATGCCAAACTAATCTCTTGTCAACCTGTCTATCAAATCCTCACATGTGTCAAACATGCTCTTACCCAGCAACAAAGTATTATTCCAAAAGACAACTTAGGACTAGCCGAGTCAAGCTCCCTAACTAACTACAAGCGTTTGACTCCAATTTAGCCGACTTCTTTACTGGACTAATTGGCTCCTGACCTGATCTAGATCAGGTCAACCCCTGACTACAACGCTTTCCTACTTTCGCCTACCTTGTATCATATTCTTAATGTCCAGCCATCAAGCGATATGTGTCTTCTGAACACAACCTTCCAAAATGATTTTTTCTTTTTCGTACTGAATATTCTTTATCTCTTTTACCCCTTTTAGTATGTTTTATGTAACTTAATTGTAGAATACTCTTTAGTCTTTTCATACATGTAAAGTAACCCTAGTGGATGGGTATAAAAACCCACACTTTCTTATATGCAAACGATCGACTAATCAATACATAATTATTCATATTGAGCAACCTTAGTGTTCTCGTTATCGTTTAGCTCTTATCTATTCTCTTTAGCAACGAGTAGTGGTGAATAACCTTTTAATTCAAATCGATGTGTCATATCCAGCAAATTGTAGGTCAAATAAGATTAAGTGGGATCGAGTGGTACATTGTATCCATTCAATAGATGCCTGGACTTTGCTAACTTTTTCCTTGTTTGTTTTTTTTTTTTTTTTAGTTTGTTTCATTGTAGTGATTATCTATGTGTTCAACCCCAAAGATGCACCAGTTTTGTTGGTATTAAAGTACAATTCCATGAGGGAGTGTATGAAGTTTGGGTTCACCTTACTATTAGTGGTTGTTGTGTTCCCTCTGTAGTTACTGCAATATGTTTTTGCGTAAGTGTAGTTTTATTATCACTCTGTTCTTACTTTGTTCTTCATTACAAAAACAAAGCAAGTTTGCTACTGTTCTGCTCAAGTGATTATTGGTATTAAAGTTGTTAGTAAGTTATTAATCTATCCAAGAGGTATTATACTATGTTAGATTTGAGTGTTTAGGGAGTTAGTGGTGACCAGAGTAGTAGTGCTCAACCTGGTCATGGTCATAATGCTAGTAACACCCCAAGGTCGGTTGATGATAGACTTGATAGATTGACCAACCTTGTTAAGAGTCTAGTCACAACAATGTAAGTTAACAGACAACAACCTTACAGTGTACAGTACCATAACCCACTAGAAAATGCCCTTGAGAGATACTATGGTCAAGGCAATTGAACCAATCACACAATTCGATTGCAATGAGCTAGAGGAGTAGTAGACCGAGTTGTTAGACGAAGACTAGAGTTAGAGGAGATTAAGGAAGATGATGAGGAGTTGGATGTTGAAGAGTTAGGGGAGGAAGAAAAAGAAGTTGACTATTACTAAGTGTAGAGACAAGGACGTCGAGTCCCTCGAGGGTTAGATAATGTGAAGGTTCAAATCTTACCCTTCAATATAAGTAGAGATGTAAATGATTACTTGGAGTGGAAAGAGAAGGTCGAGAAGTTGTTTGAATATTATGGGTATACAGATGTTGTCAAAGTCTGACTTACTGCACTAAAGTTTACTAGGTGTGTCACTATGTGGTGGAAAAATTTGAATATAGCCAGAATAAGAGATGAAAGGCGAGGTGTTAGAACCTAAGATGAGATGCAAAGGTTGTTACGAGGTAGATTTGTATCTGAGACCTACCTACAAGATATGTTTACAAAGTTGTAGGAGTTTCGCTAAGGAAGCTGATTTGTTGATGACTATGTCCGAGAGTTTCAAATGCTTATGATCCAAGCTAAATAGAAGAACCCCGAGGCTCGTACTGTATCAAGGTTCATCTATAAACTCTGATATGAAATTTGCCACATTGTGGAGGTATAGAGGTTTATATCTTGGAAGAGGTAATAAAGATAGCAAAGAGGGTCAAAAAACAGAGGAGAAGTACTTCGAACTGACCTGGGCCAACATTTTCCCTACCCCCAAAGCATCCCCTTGGAAGTTGCATTAGCTTCATGATAAGAGTACTTTATACGTAACTGAACAAGTGACTGTACCGTTCAGTGTTAGGAGTGTGTATAGGGACAAAGTAATGTACGATGTTATCCCAATGGGAGCTTCACATCTATTGCTTAGACGGCCTTAGTTGTTTGACCGACATGTTACTCATGACGGGTATAAGAATATCTATGCCTTTATTAAGGATGGAAAGTAGATTGTATTGCAACCCCTGGCCTCGTCTCAAGTAAATGAAACCCATAATCAGCTCATCCGAGCTACTAAGAAGAATGCTTTAGTAATGAGCCGAAGAGAGCTCTAAGCTACTGAAATGGCTGAGGAACATATGTTCGTATTGATCAGAAGATTGCTGAAAATAAAAGATTTAGAGGATATTCTTGATGAATTCCAAAGCTTGCTAAATGAGTTTTTTGATCTGTTCCTTAAAGAACTACTTAAAGGACTACCTCCAGTCTGAGATTATATTGATCTGTAGCCAGGCATTACCCTACTGAACCGACTTACATACAGGATGAACCCTGAGTAAGCTGCCAAGCTGAAAAGACAAGTGGACGAACTCATAGAGCAAGGATATGTAAGAGAGAGCATGTGTCTTTGTGCTGTACCAACTTTGCTTATCCCTGAGAAGGATGAGACTTAGCGCATATGTATTGACAACCAAGTAATCAACAGAATTACTGTCAAGTATGGATACTTGATACCAAGGCTTGATGACATGTTAGATTAACTTCATGGCACTAAGATATTTTCGAAAATTGATTTGTGAAGTGACTACTACCAAATTCACATGAGGTCGGACGATGAATGGAAGACTACCTTCAAGACTAAGCATGGACTCTATGAATGGTTGGTTATGCCGTTCGAACTTACTAATGCTCTGAGCAAATTCTTTAGGTTGATGAACCATGTAATGCGCCATCTAATTAGAAAATGTGTGGTCATGTACTTTGGTGACATATTAGTATACGGTACTAACCTGAATGACTATGTTCAACATCTTCGTGAAGTATTTGATATTTTGCGAAATAAGAAGTTATATGGAAATGTAAGAAATGTAGGAGAAGATCTGAGCTATTCTTAAGTGGCCAACGCAAAAGAATGTCACTAAGGTTCGAAGCTTTCATGGCTTAGTTTCTTTCTATAAGCGATTTATCAAAAACTTCAATACCATAGCCGCCCCCTTGATCGAGCAAACAAAGACGAATGAAGGGTTTAAGTAAAATGATCAAGCAGAGCAAAGCTTTAGGGAGATCAAGGAGAAGCTCACTTTAGTGCCTGTCCTTTGGCTACCAGATTTTGACAAACCCTTCGAATTAGAATACAATGCATCAGGAGTGGGAATTGATGCTATCTTAATGTAGGAGCGACAACCGGTTGCTTACCATAGTGAGAAGCTTAGTGGTCCTACCTTAAACTATTCTGTGTATGAGAAAGAGTTGTACACTCTTTACTGAGCCCTTACTATTTGATAACATTATTTGCTGCTACGAAAGTTTATTATTTATATAGACTATGAATCTCTGAAACATCTAGGGAGTCAAAACAAGCTTTTGAAAAGGCAAGCTAAGTGGTTGGAATTTATGGAAGGTTTCTCGTATATCATTCGACACAAGAAAGAAAGCGTGAATGCGGTCGCTAATGCTTTGTCATGTCGACAAACATTGCTAACCACTTTGCAAACTAAATTATTGGGATTCTCACTCATTCCAAAGTAGTATGCTCATGATCCTCATAGGGGTGGATTATCAGGACACTTTGGGGAGACCAAGATTACAAATATGTTGAAGGAGAACTTTTATTGGCCAAGTTTGGCCACAGATGTCCACAGGGTAGTTAGTAGTTGTGAAGTGTGCAAGCGAGCTAAGGGAAAGAGAGAACCCCATGGAGAATACATATTGTTATCAACATAAACCTTACCTTAGGTCAACCTTAGCATAGACTTTGTCTAAAGGTTGCCTTGGACATCTAAAGGGAAAGATTTTATCTTTATTGTACTAGACCACTTCAGCAAGATGGCACACTTTATTCCATGCCATCGGACTAACAATGCTTTATATATTGCTGATTTGTTTTTGCAGGAGGTTGTCTGATTACATGGGGTATTGAAGACTATTATCTCAGATCGGTATACAAAATTTTTTAACTATTTTTGGAAGACTCTTTGGAGAAGACTTGGAACTAAACTTATATTTAGCTCCAGTAGCCACTCTTAGATTGATGGCTAGACTAAAGTAGAAAACAAGACGCTAGGCAATCTACTCAGAGCAGTTGTAGGAAAGAACTTGAGGGATTGGGATCTATGCCTACTAGTTATAGAGTTCGCATACAATTGAATAGTCCATAACACTATTGGGAAAACCCCATTCGAGGTCGTCTATGGCCTTAACCTTGCTATTTTCCTAAATATGATCGGTACCCCAACAGATATGAAAGAGAGTCAAGTCAGAGTTGACTAAACCTGAGAATTGCATGAGTTACACCAATCTGTAACTAGGAAGATCGCCAAATTTAATCATAGACAACAAGAAATTGGTAGCCGAGGTCACCGAATCATTTCTTTCCACCCAGGAGACTTGGTATGGATACATCTCAACTGAAAACGATTCCTACACTTAAGATAGAACAAGCTATCTCCTCAAGCTAATGGTTTGTCTAAAGTCCTGAGGAAGATCAACCGCAGCGCTTACTGAATCGAGTTACCTGATGACTACAATGTTTCTTTCACCTTTAATGTGTCTGATTTGATCCCTTACCAACCAACAGAAGAAGACCTCACGTGTATCATAGGAGAAGAAGTAAAAACCACTTCAAATTTGAGGGCAAATCTTTCTAACCCCCAAGCAGAAGATAGGAATCACCCTCCTAGACCAATCACTCGTAGCTAAGCTAGAGGACTCCAAAGACTTGCGCGGAAAATACTAGCTTGAAACAAAAGTTGAGATGGGGATCTCTATGCCAAACTGATCTCTTACTAACCTATCTATCAGATCCTCACATGTGTCAAATATGCTCCTACCCAACAGCAAAGTCTTATTCCAGAAGACAGCTTAGGACTAGCTGAGTTGAGCTTCCCAACTGACTACAGGCATCTGACCCCAATTCAGCTGACTTCTTTATTAGACTAATTAACTCCTGACCTGATCTAGATTAGGTTGGCCCCTGACTACAACACTTTCCTGCTTTTGCCTACCTTATATCATATTCCTAATGTCCAGCCACCAAGCAATACGTATCTTCTAAACACAACCTTTCAGAATTATTCTTTTTTTTTTTCTGTATTGAATATTCTTTGTCTCTTTTACCCCTTTTAGTATGTTTTATGTATTTTAATTGTAGAATACCCTTTAGTCTTTTCATAAATGTAAAGTAACCCTAATGGATAGATATGTAAACCTCCACTTTCTTGTATGCAGACGATTAACTAATCAATATAGAATTATTCACGTTGTGCAACTTTAGTGTTTTCATTATCATTCAACTCTTATCTATTTCTTTTAGTAAGGAGAAGTAGCGAGTGACTCTTCAGTTAGGACTAGTGTCTCATATCCGATAGATTGTAGGTTAAGTAGGATTGAGTAGTATGTTATATTCATTCGGCAATTTCTCGAACTTTGCTAACTTTTTCCTTGTTTTTTTTTTTTTTAGTTTGCTTCATTGGGGTGCTTCGTTGTGTGTTTGACCCCGGATATGCATCAATAATTGTCCAACTTAGTGGGCATATTAGATGTATTACCTAAATACATCCAATGAGTGGAGCTAGGCCTCTAAGCAAACAAATTATCCAACTTATAATCGAATCCAATCAATTTTACACATCTTTATTCATTCCAGAATTTGTCTCTAACAAATCCTTTCAGTTTTGTCCAGTTCATTGCTTTTATTCCCTCTAAAAAATTCTCTGAGCTTTGTCTAGAACATAAATTGTCTTTTCCTTTGAGATACCCTCTGCTCTCAAATTATTCCTTTGACTTATTTATTCAATAAATTATGCATTTATTTCTATTTAATCCTATACATTCAATAAATTTCATTAGATCATAAAACATTTTTTATTATTGTCAAAACTTATAAAGAGAGAACCTAACAAATCTACATCATCCTCAATCTCTCTATCATCTGGAAAGAGGGAAAAGAATAGCTAATGTTAGGAAATTCTATACTCTTTACTCATTAAAAAATTATTAGTTTAGAAATAGATTAATAACCTTAAGTTGAACTATTAAGGGATGCAAGAGGGGCATATCATCTTCATATATTGCTTGTTCAATAATCTCATCAAAATCAAGTTTATAAGTTGAGTCTTCTTCTTTCTACTATTAAAAAATCTATCATATCAATGCAATCATAATCAATTGGATCATATATATATATATATATATATATATATAATATGCTAATACCTAAAACTTAATGGGGGAAAAAGCAAACAAAAAGGTAATTTGTAAGTTCAAATTGAAAAGGTAAAAGAGTTAAGTTTTTTTTTTTTTACATAAAATAATTTATATTTTTTAAACATAAATTGTATGTCACATAGACAAGTTCATTTAGTTTTTGGTACTCTAATTTGTTTCTTTTCTTTATGTGGATGTGTTGAAATAAACTCCAACTACATTCAAATCCTAAAGAAAATGCTTTTTGACTTAAGATGCGAATAGCAATATTTGGCAAGATAAGAGCACTATAACCAAATAACATCCATCAATCATTTGTAATTTAATAAAATAAGTCAAATAAATGAGGGGAAAAAAACTAAATATAAGGAAGGTAATTGTAATTCTAGAGATTATACACTAGGTTATGTTGCTTTAGTAGATTTATCAGCTATTTCTCAACCAAAACCTTCTCTCCTTTTACGATACAATTTGATCTTCTTAATTATTTCCACTCTATCACTATATATACTTCTTTTTTCAAGCACATCAAAGAGGCCTTACATGACTTTTGGGCTTTCTTGAAAAGTTTCATCATGCATAAAAGCTAGGTTCAAAAAATAGATTATAGCATGAAGACCATGAGGAAAATGCTTCTCCCACCTCTCATAAAAAATTTTATTATAAGGATTGTACAACTTTTTCTATTTAACGAATGGATATAATCCCATTATAAATCCTTGAAAAGCCTTCATAGATAGCACAAAGAGAACATTTTCATCAATATCCACAATACGCAAAAGTTTCACAATGAGAGCTATAACTTTCATAATAAGTAAAAAATCTTCTCAAATTTACCATCTAAAACAACAGTATAAAATTTTTTTCTAACAACACATTTAGATAGCCTATGACCTATGAAGTACTTGTCACTAAAGCTTACAAGTCATATTTATGTTAGTAAATACTTTCTAGAGTAATGAAAACAATAGCAAATCAAATCACTCATTGATGAACAATTTTCTTCCAACAATTTCTTTTTCTTAACCAAGATAACGGGTAAATATGGCCACGGACAAAGATGTTTACCTCATAATCGTGGCATGTAATCTCAATCACGCAATCCATCTTACCAATATCTTTTAGCATCAAAGCAATGTACTACATAAGGATACCAATATGTGTGATCATACTTCTCTTACAATAACCTCCTACTTGCAACATAGTTAATTGCATTGTCAGTAACTATATGTACTACAATAGTAGGCATAACCTATTCTAATTATCTCTCAAAGCATATCGCATTGTTTATTGGCATCCTTAACAATGTCTAATGCATTAATAGATTTCATAGATGGCATTTTGGTAAGACAGTACGGTGAAAAATTAATCAAAGTCCTCTATCGTTGATCATTTTAACCATTACTTATTATTATACACCCTGATTTAACTTAATCGCTTCTGTAAGAATCAATAAGCAACTGGCGCTCCTTATAATGTTGAAGTAACTAAATATATATAACATGATAAGATAGATCTTTATAACTATTATCAATTGCAATAATAGCATCCAATATTGGTTGAAAATAAGGTAACTTTAAAACATTAAAAGGTATGCATGCATAAAAAAACCATCTATCAAATGTTATATTTGGTCATTGAACAGTTTGCTTATCCATTAATGCACTTTTAATGTCTGGTTAGGACAATAAGTAGTTTTCTTGACCATATATTTATCAATACTAGCTTTCCTTTTTTGTTTTGATAGCTTTGATGGAGTATTTAGCTCTGTTACTTCATCCTTTTCAATTTCAGTATATAAAGCTCTATTAGAGTCTTGATCTTTTCGTTTTAAGGATTCAAGATATTCTATCAGTTTCTCTCAAACTTCATGTAGAACCTTTGTTAGAAGCCATGTTACTGCAAATCCCTGCTAAATGATATTCCATCCTATTGATCCTTCTACCATGATAATTAGATTCATAGTAAATATATGTGAACACCTTCTTTCCTTCATTATTGGTGGATAGCTTAAAATTTTTCTAAGCAAGATTATGCTTTGAACAAATAGAAATAGAAGATGATTTGCTACTCTCCATTCGTTAAACATAATTGTAAAAATAATATATTTTATTTATATTTAATATGAATAGCAAATGTAGGAATGATAAAAAAAAAATTCAATTATATTTATGTTATGTATATTGTTATATTAGTTATCTCTAATAAAATAGTTAACATAGCAAAAATAGATCTCATTGAGCTGATGTATGCATTATTTCGAATTTCCAATTGACTTTGAATTGCTAAATATAAGTCACATTCAAAGGATTGCTATATTTGAAATATAATAAATAACTAATTAATGATGATCATTGACCAATATAGATTTTATACATAATTAATTAATTGGAAACTACCATAGTTGCATAATACAAATTAAAATTAGATAAAGTAAGCATGTTGTACACATTACAAGTAAGCATTGCACTATATGGTACAATGCATGAGTTGGCCGACTTGATTTTCCTCTCATTAATAATTAATTCCATTCAGCATTTATCGCATTATAGTATAAGTAGCTAAAAATCTAACCAAAAATTTGTAAAAGTAATAATAAAAGAGATAAATAACTTCCTTAAAGTTAGCAACACGCACCATATATAAATAAGGTAAATTGTGGAGACCACCCTTGAAAACTTTTATAATTGCATGGACATCCCTAATTTTTAAAATTGAGCACTTTTCCCCCTCAAACACATTTGAGACCTACAAATTTTGCATATATGGTAGTACATGTGGTAAGAACCTTAATGTGGAATTTTCATGTAAAATTATTAAATTTAAGAAATAAAGAGTAAAACAAAAATAAACAACATACAATGAAAATAAGAAAAAGCATAAAAGGGATAAAATAAACAAAATTGTTTTATTCTTTTTCTTATTTTCATATTATTTTATTTATTTCAAAATAATAAAAGGTTTAATTTCATTTTGCAAATGATAAATAACATATTATTTTATTCCTTTCAAATGAATAAGAGGAAATAATTTTCCTCATATGCAAAATAATATTGTTCATCATCTCTACCCAAAGTTGATCGAGAAATGATAACTTAGAAATACAAAATATATAAATAATAAACATAATAAATAAATTTACATGCAAAATCCATGAATTGTCAATATGATATGGGCATGAAGAACTTTACATCAATTACAAATTAACTACAATATAAGGTATTTAACTATTTAATATTTATTATAAAACAAATGCAGTAGAAGATAATGCAATATTAACATGAATTGAAAATTATTGTGTAGAGTACATAGTGTATTTAAAAGTAATGGTATTATATGTTCATAAAAGATAAAATTTTGAATAAATGCTTAACCTATATAAAAGCTTTGGTCTCTACTATTTGAGTCTTATGATTAAGAGAGGATGTTGATGGTATTATATGTTCATAAAAGATAAAGCTTTAGATAAAGTGCTTATCCTGTATAAAAACTTTAGATAAAACATTATATGTTCATAAAAGAGAAGATTTTTGAATTTTAACTTGAGAGTTATTGTTTGACTTTGAAGAGTAAGGATGATGCAATATGTAAATGCCTTGACCAACCTTGTACGACTAAGAGCTTTAATTTTTATTAACGGCAATGAAGGATGGAAAATGCAAAAGTTAGATCGAGGAAAACAAAAAAAGAGCACCATAATATAAAAATCATAATATATATATATATATATATATGTATGTGTGTATGTTAGTATATAAATATAATTATGTTTTAGGCTTCAAGGGTCTTGTATTATGAAGTAATTTGGAAAAGGAAAATCAATATTTGACCCATAGAAGAAGATGTAGAGTGAAGATAGTTGACTTAATTTTTTTTTTTTTGTATTTTGTGTGTTTTTATTTTTTTTTAATTAATGCTACATTCAGACTTTTATGACCTGGATAAGTAGACCGAGTTGTAATGGAATTAGCTGAGTTGAGCAAGTCTATCTAGTTCAACTGAAAAAGGGATTTGTCTCTTAAATTAGCCTACTTAAATGGCCGGTTCAAGTTCAATTGATTGGCTTAACTGGGTCTTACAATAATTGGTAAAACTCCTCTTGAAATATCTATTTTTTTTAAAGATTGGATAACTTGTAAGATCTTTAAGGCGAAAATAGGCATATTTTTTTTATCTTTGTTGTAAAGTTTTACTCATACTTAGCTACAAAGAAGAATGGTTGCAAATACCTAATTTTGGTCCCCATTATCTTATTTTTGCCAAGTTTAGGAAAAATAAAAAAAATAAATGAGAAAATAAGGAAATACGAAAAAATAGAAAAACGAGAAAATAAAAAAAATGAAAATAAAAAATACAATAGAAGGAAAGTGAGAAAACACCAAAAGATAGAAAAACTAAAAAATAAAAGAGGAAATTACGAATAACCCTCCTAAACTTTGACTTAGTTACGTATGGATTTCATAAACTTTTAAAGTGTGTTTTAAGATTTCCTAAACTTTATTAAATTAGCAACATAAAAGACATTTCCTTTTTTAATAATAATAATAATAATAAAAGTTATGCTATGGTTAAAGTTTAGGGAGCAGGGATCTTAAAGCACATTTTGATAAGTTTAAGAAATGTTTGTACACCAAAATCAAAGTTTAAGGAGATTGTTTTCAACTTACAAGAGTTATTTACTAATTTATCAAAATTAAGGGGGCCTTAAAGCACACTTTAAAAGTTTAGGTGGTCAATCCGCACTTATATCAAAATTTACGGGGTTATTTTCATTTTTCCCTCGATAAAAAACATAGAAAGTTTGGTTAAAATGCTTTAGGGTCAAATAAGGAAACTTTATAATTGAAATATGTGTCAATGATTTGATAGTTTTCGAGCTATAGGTAAATATAGTGAGTTTATTGGAAAGTAAATTTTTTAAAGCAAAATCTAAGTTAAGCATTTTTGGATCAATGAAATATAGTTAATTTAAGGTAATCATAACTTCAAATGATGCTTCATTGGACTTAAATTGATTAGTCTATGAGCATTTAAATTTTGAGTTAAGAGCTTAAAAATTTATCAAAATGAACTTAGATTGAAGAATTCTTCTTGAATACATGTTTTTTTATTATTAATTATCCTAAAGGTGTTTTAATTATATTAAGAACTAATTGAGCCAGGCCAATTATGGGCTTGGAGACCCAAAACTAGTCTAACCTAGAGATAACCCTAAAGGGGGCTATTGTTTGCATCCATAGATTGAACTAAGAATACAGGCCCTTTAGTCAAGGGCTTGATTTAGTAAGCAAGAAGTTGGGTTTGATTCTTGTGAGTCGATTTCGCTTAACATTTTTTTTTATTAAAAAAGAAAGCTTGCCACGTGACACACTTTGATTGGTTAGAGGGATCATATGAAAGGCACATGATCATTTCCTTCCTCATTCAGATAGGCTGAAAATTGGCAAAGAGAGAGAAAGATGATGAGAAAAATCCAACAAAGGTAAATATGTTACATCAAATTGTTACATCTTTTTATAAAAATTGATCCAAATCTACCAAACACTTCTCGAAAAAATTCAAAATAACTAAAAGATTTACATTATTAGCAACAAATTATAGAGTTGATAAGATTAACCAAAACCTAAGCTTTATCTTCTTCATCAACCATGGTGATTCAACCTTATTTCAAACCCTCAATCAATTTGATTCTAATCCTACTTCTATAAATAAAAGAGCTCGGGTAATTCAAAGGCACCTTCAATTTCTCAAAAAATCATAGAAAGTAACCTTCACAACCACTTTCTGTCTCTAAACCTTGCCAGCCACCACACCTATACTCTCTTTATCTATTCTCACACCACACACCACTTCAAAGGAATCTACGACCATCGAAGTGTATATGGAGGTCATTAGTTTCATAGAATACTAATTTTTTCAATTGATTTTCTATGGCACTTAGTGGTACTTATGTATTGGCGTTGAATTTGCAAGCTTAGTTGCAACACATAGGTTAGTTGTCAAATGAGCAGAATAATGCTTTATGGGAGAACAATTAGCTTTGCTCGCGAATAAAGGATGTTAAAGCTAAGTGTAGTCATGTTGCCACCGAAGTCGAGGTGATGCATGAGTAAATTAAGGCCGATGAGTCTGTGATTAATCATTTACAGATAAACCTAGAGGCAACTGAAGAAAGGGTTAGGAAGTTATTCATTAACCTAGAGAGTGCCCAGCAAGAGAGGGAGAGGGCACTAAAAAAGGCTATTGTAGCTAAGACTCTAAAGACTGATATTTAGGTTGAGTTAGATATGCTAAGGCTTGTTGTGAACAAGATGTTAGAGGATGAGAGAGCCTAGAAAGCTTGTATTTGTGAGCTAAAGGGGTAAGTCTAAGTGCAAGATGAGCATATGAGGGATTTGGAGTAGTTTATTAGTTGAGGGAGGCCAGAGATCTTAGATGAATATTAGAAGAGTCTTAAGTTTTGAGAAATCTAGCTGGGGATTGGTGTAAAGAACTTGCAATATTTGAAGAGGCTCATTTTGGAGTGAGACCTTGAATTTGATTTTAACTAGATAGGTGAGAGGATGGCGAGGGAATCTCCATACTATACTTTGATGCATGTGTTTGCTTAAGCTAATCTATAAGAGATTGAGGTGGTGAATGTGGATGATGTGGGGTCATAGGAGCTTGTACAAAATGCTATTCAAATTCCTTATCCTAATGGTTTTAAAGTACCTTACTCATCGCACGAACTACACTCGATTGTAAAGTTGCTGATTGAGTAGGACTTCTTTAACTTTAGGCCTTTTAAGCATAAGGACCGACGATCATATCCTTCTATGTAATTTATGATAGTCATTCATTATGGAAACTATAGATAGATGCAAATAAGGTCATTAGAGTGACGTGCTTGGTAGTGTCCACTTTTAAGATCTAGCATAGTAAGTGGAGCATCTTATAATAATGCATGGCAATCAAGCGTTCTTCTTGTTATCGAGTGTCTCCACTTATTAGGAACTAGTCATAGTAAGTAGTGCAACCCAATTTATTAATACAAGATACGAGCTCTACTAATGAATTTTTCATGAAACATGAAGTTAGGTAGATGAACTCCATCCTAGATCCTCAAAAAAGGTAGATATCTTAGTTGACCTGTGATAAAGGTTAGAGATAGCCTATTTCACTAAGTATAAGACATAGGTTGCCTCTATTGCATATGGAAGGCAAAGGGTAAGATAACACTAAAAAGCAAGGATTTTGACTTGTAAAAATATTGAGATGGCTTATATCTCCTATTTATAGGTGGAGGCTACCTTGGTAGAAAGGTAGAAGCTGTGATATCACTAAAAGGCGAGCGTGTTAACCTGTAGCAAGGTCAGGATGGTCTATGCTGCTTGTCTGTATGCTACCTCAACTACTTTATAGAAAGATGGAGGCCAGAGTTTTTGCTGAAGAGGGACGTTTTTTTACCTATAAGAAGGTTGGTGGCCTATGTTACCTATTTATGGGCGAAAGTTGCTTTTGCTACCTTGTAGAAATGTAGAGGTTAAGATATTTGCATAAAAATGAGAAGTTTGACTTATAAAGTAGT
The DNA here is from genome assembly GCA_024138015.1 of Lumnitzera littorea. Taxonomy (NCBI): domain Eukaryota; kingdom Viridiplantae; phylum Streptophyta; class Magnoliopsida; order Myrtales; family Combretaceae; genus Lumnitzera; species Lumnitzera littorea. Next base: position 90,573,225 of record JAMXBB010000008.1, read on the forward strand.
AGGGATGGCTTGTATTTGTTTGTTAGTACACAAAGGCTACATCCATTGCCTTGTCAAAAGGTAAAGGCTAAGTGCTCATGAATTTTCCAAAGGGTAATTGAATAGGGTGAGACCTATTAAAATGTCGAGCTCGTAAGTCAGTATTACATGATTGAGCAGGATAAGTTTGATTATGGTTTGCTAAAGAGTTATCGACCGAATAGTTGATTTTTTCAATCATTGTACTTGAAAGAAATTTTAAAATTTTAAGTTAATAGAAATGTAACGTATCTATTGTTTCGAGACTATATATTAAAAATTTTATTTTGTAATTTGTTTGGCACTGGTTGAGGGTCAGTTGATGATACCTCGAGCTATACGTGGTTTAGTCCCTAAGGACCATACTTTATAGTTGATATGACCTTGTTTTAAAGGTTAGTCAAAGTCAACATATTCATAGAGATAGCTACATCTAATGCCATCTTCCAAAGCAATTCTAAGCGATGTGCAATTAGTAGTGGCGGGGCCTTTTTACCTATAGAAAGCACAATTTTCCTTCAAGTGACAATGTGTTAGGTTATTATGCATTTTCTTAGGTTAGGCAAAAATGTCTTAATCTCATATTTCCATTAGGATTTGGTCCTTTGGTTTGAGGAGAGGGTGATGCTCTTTGTAAAGTGGAATGTTGCCCTTGTTTAGGAGCATGTAATGATAATTGGGTTTCGCTAACCTATTGCCAAAGAGGCGAAGACCAAGTTGATTTATGGTAGTTGGTCGATCTCCTTTTGTCATTTTTTTTTTTTTTGTCTAAGGGTTGCTGCTTAGATTGTCTTTTATGCTAGGATGTTGTCTTCTTAGTTAATATACTTTATTTCTTGGGTTTGGAACTTAGTAAAGTTTTTTGGTTTTTTCATCTATGATGGTGTAAGAAATAACAATAATCTTTTGCTCCCATGATGGTAGCATTAAGTCTTACTTTCATGTCAAGATTTAAAATCTCAATCTTGACAGCTAATAAATCTTGCTATGTATTCTTATAGAGTTTTTTCGAGTCATCTGTGGATTAGTGCGATGGATGATCTGTCCTTTTTTAGTTGCTTGCTAGTTATGAAGTGTTAGAAGAATACCTTCATGAGTTTATTAAAGCTAGAGATTAAGTTTGGGTGGAGATCTTAGTACCATGTCTAAGCTGCTTTGGTGAGGTGGCTAAGTAATGCCTTACATGCAATGGTATCGAAGATACTGGTGAGCTCTATTTGGGCATAATAGTATAATAAGTGTGTAGGTAGGGTCAGTAGTCCCATCATATAGTTTCAAATGTAGGAATCATATCTTTCGCTCAAAGAAAGAGATGCTAGTCGATTATATAGGTATCCCAAGTGTTGTTTTGCTTAAGATATTAGTAAAGTGCTTGATCATGAGATTACATTGATTGAGGGGGGCATCTTTTAGTGATTATTGTGGAGGTAGTGCTTTGGACTGCTCAATAGGAGCTTGATTGTTCAACTTACTAATTAGGGGTGAAGTATTTATAGATTGGGGGGAACTATTAGCCTCTTGATTGTTGTTTTATAGCAATGGATTTTCAACCTATTGTCGAAGAGTTATTACCTTTACCCTAAGGAGCTAGTTTTTTGGTATGACTTCAGCCTTCTATCATTCGAAGAAAGTGAATTGATCGTTGTTTTAGGGTTGCCCCTCTAGTTAGGGCTTTTGGTCCTTATTTACAATATTTTTTTGTAGGATCTAATTGAGGGTCAACTTAAGGGGGATGTAGTTGGCTATGTGTATGAGTTTTGGTTATGGTTTCATATTAAGTTGTAAACAATGGTTGTCAATTGTTGATTGTGAATTCTTAACAAGAGGAGTTGGTCTTGTGATTAGCTTATATCCTTAATCAAGCTTGCTTAAGCAATAAACATGAGCTATTGGGAGATTCGAAGGTAACTTCAATGTGTACACTTTGACACTTAAGTCACTTGGATAATTGAAAATAAACAACCAAGTAATAAAGACATAGTGGCTAGATTTTAATCCCTTTACCTAGAAGTGGTTTAAAGGTATCTATAGGAGAGAAAGTTATGGATTGATATGGTAGGTAAGATCTTATGAGTATCTTGTATCTTAAATTTGAGTAAGGAAAATTTTTAGATGCGGTCTTCTTCCATATCTATTTGATACCTTTCCTTCCTCATCTTCTAAGTAGGTGGGCCATGAGTCCAGCTCATCCTTAGTAGGACTATAGTGAAAATGTAGTACTAATAAGTATATTAAGGTCCACTAAATTTAGTGGCGGAAGAGCTACAGTTTATCACAAGTTAAATACATTTTGTATTTGGCATTGACGGATATAATCATATATGAAATGGAAGTTTTTTTATTTCCATATTTAAAAAGATCCTACTTGCTTTATAGAAGGTAAAATAGATGACAAAATTGCTTTCTTGTTGCTCAAAATTTACTTTACAATGCAATTCTACCTTCATTGATCATTACTTGATGTAACTAGAAAATTGTCACTTTGTTGGTTCAGCAATATTCACAATTGATATTTTCAAGTTTTGTGCTTTTAGGATTGGAAAGAATGTGTATCTTTAGTATGTGTTTAACTATTGTATCATGCATCTATTTTATGTGGCATTTAAAAGTAAAAAGCTTCTCTGACTAATATAAGCTCGAATGCTATTCATCATGCCATACCGTTCTTAGAAACTTAAGCTAAATAAATGTCTTGATCTAGGTTACTATTCATGTAATTGATGATAAAGCAAATAACCTAGTTTTAGTGGTATATAAATAGGTTGCATCTACTAATGGTGCTAAAGAGCAAAGGTTTAGGATATCTATATTAATTGATTTTATTTTGCTATAGCTTATTATCTATAATGCCAATTTTATATAAAACTTTAACACATTGAGTAATTCGAATAAAATTTACAAGTGAAATTGTTTTGATGAATATAGGCCATATTCAAAATTGAACAAGCAACATTTAACACTTGAAACAGTGCATTAGTTTAGTTAAGATGCGCAAACCTAATCACAACAGCTCGATGCTCTCTTGTTCATTTATTAATTCAATTGCTTTTAGCTAAAAAGAAAAAGGAATTGTTTATAAAGAAGACACAAAGAGTAAGAATAGAACCAAAACCGTTATGACCTTACAACCTAACATAAGACTGCCATTACTTACAATAAATAGAACTAGCGCAAAAGAACATAAAATTAGAACCCATAAAACATAAACATGAAATATATGATCACCTATCAACAACTACAATCATCATTGTATTGACTATCCTTTAAGTAAAACATAAGTATAACCACCAACATAGCAAAGATAATAATCAACTTGAAAATTTTCAACCTAGCCCTATCCTCCTATGGTTGTAACTAGCTTATTATTCTATCGAAGTTTGGCCTTTGATGTCAAATTTTTTCAAGAAGATCATTGATCACTTCTTTTATATGCTTAGCAAAAACTAGATACCACCTAAAAAATCTATACGCCCCTTCCCTGTACATTGCACATATATAAAAGTGTCTTTCGAGCTTATTTATTGTCCATGACATTAGTAGCAAAGATGTCCTCCCATATTAACATAGTAGATAGCCTCCATTCAAGTTGATGTCCCTTATCGTGGAAACGTTCATAGGAGATGAGAAATGCTTACTTCTATGCCTTCTTTGGGAAGATGTGGTAGCCATTCCTTATTTGTTTGTTGGCATGGAAGTCTTCATCTCGAACGAAAGTCAATAGGCTTAATGATTTAAAAACAAAAGTTAAGGTAAGGGTTTCACCTTTTGGAGAGAATTGAATAAAGAAATACCAAAACAGAGAAACAATGTTTTATTGAATTTGCTTTTAGTTATGCTGTTAATACCCTAATCATCAGCATAGTGAACAATAAGTTAAATGAAAAAAAAAAAGGAGCTTACTAAGTATAGTTAATGTCCATTAACTTTACACAAATGGAGACAATAAAATCAATAGTTCTTAGTGTTATGGCCATCAAATCACAAATTTTGAATGTTCTAGATAGAAAACTACCAAAACTCAAAAGTATAGATAGCTTCCTAGTCATTTTATCTCATAATTCCATATAAGTTTTTGAAACCTCTTATAAATTACTTACATAATAGAAACAGGAGAATTGTTACCTATTAGGAATTGGATATTATTAATAAAAGAGTGTAGAGGACTAAAATTGTGATGTTAAAACACTTGATAAAGCCTACTATTTGTTTGAGATTGACTTTTTATGGTAACTAATAGGATTTAAGAAGTCCAAATGATAATTTCTGTAGAGGATAAATATAGCAAGATACTTGTAGAATTGACATGTCCTTAAATTTTTACCAATTGTTATTTTATTACTTATCATTACTTTATTACTTCAATCGCTATATAATTACATTCTAACCTAAACCCTTAATCTAATGGTATGTTTGGTAATTTTTTATAAAAGAGAAGTAGGCGGAAATGAGTATGAAAGAAAAGAAAAAAATGGAAATGGAATAAAGTATAATTTTTATTTTGTGTTTGGTAACATATAAAGAAAATTGAAAGAAATGTTTCCATTTCCTTTGTTTAGTTTGTTTTATAAAAGGAAATGAAAGAAAATATAATTTGTATTGGATAAAATTATCCCCACTTTTATTGTAATTAATATTATTATTAGGGATAATCTTGTAATTATATTACACTTTTACTAATTTCCACTTACTTTTCTTCAGTTTTGAAGAGTAAAGAAGTTGACTAAATAGAAAAAATGTTTTCACTACCTCCCGTCTATTTTTACCGATTGCCACTTTTTATTTAAATTGACAAACACCACCTTTTTTTCCATTTCATTTGTTGTTTACCGATCCAAACACAGTGTAAGACCCACGAAATAAAGGAATCACAAGGCCGACTTTGGCGGCCGTCAGATATTTAGTGTATTCAACGGCTCTGATCCATGAACAATACTCTATATAAACCCTCCAAAACCCTAATGTTAAACCATTACGCATGGATACAGCTTCTGCCCCATTCACCACCTCGAGGGTTTAGCTTTTCCAATATCAAAGCTATTGGGAACGTCTCGTTGAGAAGCTCAGATCTAGGTATAGATTTTCTCTTAGCCGTTAATAGTCAATTTTGTGGTAATGGAATGCGAAAAGCCAAAGATTCAAGCTTTATGTTTTCTTCAATTGTTGGTCATCGTGTGTAATTAGTAAAGATCGAATCTTTGCGTGTGGGTCGTGCGATTTCATTGTCAAATTTCATAGTTCTTTTTCCCCATAATTTCACCGCTTTTCTGTTTGAGAGTTTGTTTGATATTTAATTTGCTGTTTCTGCTTGTGAGATTATAGCTTTATTATTCAATTGTTATCTTCTTAAATATATAAAGTTCAATTCTTTGCATCTGGAGCTTTAGCATATGTTGTCAAGATTGAAGGTTTGTGATTCAAGATTTGACGGGGATTTCTGCGAGGAAATCCTAAACGAATTCAACTGGAGCGAACTTCATCCATGTTCGCATATTCCATAGTTTAACGTCACAAAGCGAAGCCCGGTTAACGTTGTAGGTCCTGTCCTTAGTTTCTAGGGTCAGCTCCTCCGTTTCCTGGGGTGACACCATATTCCATCGCCTTGTGGAGCAGCGTTTTTGCCTTTACCATTTGGGACTGGCCATGGTGATCCAACATTCTCACTCTTAACAATACAAAATTTCAAAAAAAGAAAATCTACATCTTTTTTCTTCATTACCAAACATTTTATTTTTTAATGTTTATTCATCTTGTTTGATTTTTTCAAATTTAATTGGTCTGTGAGGAGATCTCCTTTAAAAATACCATCTTTCGGGACTGAATGGCTTTTTGAAGCCTTGCTGTCATTCTGCAATTCTGAGGCCTTCGTTTTATAATTAAATCGATTGAATTTTTTTTTTTTAAATTTCTAAAAATCTTAATCATTTGTGTCATTTATTTATCTTAAACGATGCAGCAGTGACTTAGGAACTGAACATGTATTATGGCAACTTTGCCGAGGATATCAAAGATATTTTGATTTCCTCCTTTCCCTGTTGCCTATATGTTTGGTCATTATTGGGTTCTATTTAGATCGATTTAGTTTTTGTTTAAATCGATTGATTTTTCCATCTGGCCAACACAACAATATTCATATCTTTTATTTAAAAAAAATTTACTGGTGTATGTATTTTGTGGAGTGATGGGAGTCTTAACTGTGTATCTCTAAATGACGATGACATTTTGTGTGCTTAGGAGAAATTTCCGATGTAGTTCTGATCTTAAGTCATAGTTACACTGATGGAGATACATTTTTTTTTATTCAAAATGGTTAAAATTTGTATAAATAATAGTGTTTGAAGTATTGAAATGTTGTCTTCGCATGAAAGATAAAAGAAGAAAATAGTAGATGGGAAGTTTACTGAGTAATGGTAAAATGAGATTTCACTATAACCAGAAGCTAAATAACAGTAAGATCTTAAAATTTTAAAATTACGTTTGGTCTATCTAACATTGAATTATTTAGTGTGAGTGATAATGTTCAGTCCATGGTGAGAGTATTGATATCTGACTCAAGGGCTCAAATCATGATTGCCATATTTAAATACTTTGGGTATAATGGATGTGGGTCATATGCTCCATCAACTTTCGAAGTTAACGCAGCACTCCTTTAGAGGAGTCCAAGATGATTTTAACTCCAACAACAGCTACAGCTACACTCTCTCTTGGTGCAACAGTGAGCTCTGGTGTTAGGACTGAGTGTTGGCCTCAACAGCATAATGGTGAGTGAAGAATTTTCGGACGTAGCACAGCATATTTGCTTCCCTTTCTTGGGCAACTAATCGACCTACCAATTTAGCATCTAATGAGATGAATGTGAAGTGATGATGCCATTGCAGCATTTAATGTACCTACCGCATGAATGTTAGTATGAAGTTGTATGTCATACGACAATTTTGTCGGTTCTGATAATGTAGATTTGTCTAATTATATGGTTAATCTTTGTAAAAACACCCATTTCCTTGAAGTCATATGAGGTTGTGTAATCTTACATTATACTGCAAATTTGTCGGTCTCATAATGTAGGCTTGTATGGAATTAATAAAAGTTTATGTTGCTTATAGGTTTGGGCTTTTTTGGTTAGCATTGAGTGTGAGACAGTAGGTGTCGTATGTCGTATGGGCTGTTCGTGTGTTTAAAAAAACCTTAGACCGTGATCAATGAACATGTGATATAAGCAACTTTCAATACGATTAAATATTATATAATATAATTATTTAAATAAAACCTAGATTATATTAATTTGATGTGTATATACATTTTATTTTTATTATTATTATATTGAAAAATTTTCTTTTAAAATTTTTTTTAATTAGTATAATTTAATTTTTTTTGTAATTATAATATATTATTTAATTTGGTCACATGGATAGTAAGTGGGTTGGAGTATTCAATCATGAGTCTATTATGATTTGATTAATAGCGTTAATTGAAGTTAAATATAAATGATAACATCTAAAACTTTAGTTGAATTAGAATTAGATAGGTCAAAACGTTAAAATTGGAATGTAAGTTATAAGGGTTAGACTGGACAAAGAGAGTTAGATATTACAGTTTATTGTATTATGTTTGGTTTATATAATATTAAATATAAAATTTATATTAAAAAATTAATTATTTATATTATAAAATAAATATTTTTTATAATATTTAATAAAAATAATATTCATTAACTTAATATTATAATATAAAGAGATATTTTTATGAATGTAAAATATTTTTTATTTTTATCTAGTGAATTTTATTTTTATACAATAGTACAGATGAAATAAAATTTAATTATTTTATCCAATCTATCAACCTAATTTTTATTTAATTATCAAGTAAATTTATAAATTAAATATAGAATACAAATTTTTATTCAGTCTAGTACCATAAAAATTGTACAACCAAAAATTACCTTAGATTTACCATTAGAGTCATGTAAGTGGTAAGTTATGCATATGAATTAAAAAATTTTGACTCACTTAAATAAGGACTCTTTTCAATTTGCCTTACTTAATTCATAGGTCTAAGTGGATAAATTAAATGCGAGATGAGTTGACTTGGAAATATATATATATATATATATATATAATAATTCCTATTAGGTTATTCTTTTTTGGCATCAATGCAAAGTCCATAGCCATGGGAGAATTTGATTTTAATTTTTTAAATAATAAATGAATAACAAAGTTAAAAAGATAATAATAAAAATTACAACTAAATAAAAAAGTGGAACCCTAAACCTAATTCCTACTTCCCCTCCTCAATTTCCCTTCCTTTCTCTAGTCATAAGTCATAACTATAGCTGCTTTCCTATTTATAAATATATATATATTTTTTATTTCTTCTCACTTTTTACCATTAAAATGATAGCACGAAATAGGAAAACTATAAAAAACTTCTTATTATTGTTTGGTTTTTTGTTCTCTTTAAAGAAAAAGAGATGTCATAAGGTGCAAAATTCAGCTCATATTAAATTTCTAATAATTAATTTTATTTAATTATTGCATATAAAATAACTAATATCTATAATAGCATAGTATAAATATGAAATATCTAATATGAATATATAGTGGATATATGTACATAATGCATTCATGAAAAATGAATATTCTACATTATGATTATAGTGTATTAGATTTCATCATACCATTTTAGATTTATTTTTTCAAAGCCTAAGATTCACTTGCCATAACTATAGTAACTTACCCGTATTGAGGAGTGTTATACTACTTACATATTATTTTCACTTCTAGAAGGGATTTTCATAGTTTCATTGTAAGATTTCAAAATTCTATTTTCATGTTTTGTCACTATTTCATCTAATAAGCTATAACACTTGTGAGAATACTTTTAAAAGTTACATTTTTATGGGAAAAATAAATATCTCCAAAAACTAAACAACTTGCACGCTAGCACGAAACAAATCAACAGAAATTTTATAAGCCATCACCACTAACCATAACACACTACCCCCAGCCCCCTTAAACCCAAATTGAATATAAGAAAATACAATAATATGGATATTTAATATATTAGAATTACAATGTTTATTGGAAACTTGGCAAATTGTTGTCAGTATTTTCTTAGCAAGGGAGTTGAAGAACTAAGAGTAGTTCTTTATTCCTTGCATTGCTGTGTTAAGTGTCGCATTTATGTTGAGATGTAGGATCTTTCATAACAATATCGAAACCTAAGAGGTAGTTCCATAGGGACTCTTCTAGGCGTTGGTAGATGGTTATGAGGTATGATGCATCTCTCTTCAATTGTTTACTTATTGTGAAAAGTTAAAGAAAAGACTTGTTGAGCTCTTTGAAGCTCACAATAGAGTTGGGCTTGAGGCTACAATACCAAGTGTGGGCGGTGTTTTCGAGCATACCTACGAAGCTTTGCAAGCTCGAAGGTACCATGTAAGTCCATCATGGAGGTATAGTATTTGTTGTATAGCATAAGGTTCTTTCTACTGTTGTACATCTCCATTGGAGGGGTCTTGATGTTGGGAGGAAGGATTTTCTCTCATATAACTTAGTTGAATAGAAAATATCTGATGGAAAAAGTCATCTAAGGGTTAGTTTGATAGGCCTCAAGCTTAAGGATTTGAGCTTGAACTTATATAGCATATGTTTGAAGAACAATGTGGAAATATTTTGGCTTCTCTAGCTTTTTAGCATATAATACACTAAAATAAATAGGTAGAGATTGATGGCGACTAAAATAGCTTCGATATAGGGCTAAGTGGAAGTAGATATTACTCATTACCTTCTAAAAGGATGGTTTACTATAATCAAAAGGGCTCATAACAACTTAAATAGCATAAAAAGGAAAATGTTTCACTTAATATCCAAGAGACAAGTAAGTCTCCCCCTACAAGTGTGTAACATTGTATTCACAAGATAACTTTTCACTATAACTAACAAAGTATATTATTTATATTAACCCTTAAACCCTAGTAGCATTACTGTAAATGTTTATAAGGCCTTAAATCCTAATGATGGCCTATAAGGGTAAATAGCTAAAATAACAATCTAAATACAAAAATTGTGTATTTTTACTAAAGCAAAATGAGAATTGAAGGGGTAGGATATGATTTTTGTTAGAAGTAGAATGGAGTAGATGTAGCTCAGTAAAATACAGGTCTAAGATGGGTTAGATGGGATCAAGGTGAGTGCATTAGCAAACCTAAGTTCTTAGTCAAGTTGTCTAATAGGTCACTCATAAACAAATTTGCTTATATATATGTTGGAGCACGAGGCAAGTTGTAGGGTAAGTAGCATGGTAGATTGTTAAGCTGAAAGGAGGTCAACTGAATCATTCTCTAATGGCTCAGGAGACTAAGGATCTTGATCTTCGAGTTGATTTCTTAAGTCTAAGTTAAGTTTATGACCTCTCTCTATTAGTTGTTGATTGTGCTAGCTCATTCCTACGCTAAGGAAGAGAGTTGAGAACCTATCAGGTTGACTATGTTTAAGCTTGTTTCCATGTTTCTGGTTTTGTGAATCTAGTTCCTTCCTCAAGTTTGACCTTCACTTTCCCTAGGGAAGAACTCAACTTGTAGGTTGAAGAGGTCGTATTTTGATTTTTATCATCAGCCATGAGTTGAAAATGAGTTGTTCTCAACTTTGATTCCTATAACTTTGTAAAATAAGCTTAAGACTGACTAGCAAACAAACTTTTTTTTTCACTTCCTCTTCTCGACCAAGGTTAAGTGGTCCTTTTGCATGTCTTCCCATCTATGGAGCCTAAAAAACTAGTTTCTTTTGTTCTGGAAAAAAATAAGAGCAAGTGGAAATTAATCAAGCCACGATAAAAGATAAGTTTCTAATACCAATTATTGACGAGTTGCTATACAAATTACATGGAGCATATGCCTTTTCTAAAATGGATTTAAGATATTACTAAGTTTGGATGCATGGAAGAGATGAGTAAAAGATATCATTTAGGACAAATGAAGAGCATTATTAATTTTTAGTAATAACATTTGGTTTGAGCAATGCACCAACTACCTTTCAAGCTATTATGAATAACATATTTAGGCCATTTCTAAGGAAACTTGTCATTGTTTTTCTTTCTTTTTTATTTTTATTTTTATTTTTTTGACGATATCTTAGTTTATAATATATCATGGCCTTACATATGGAATGTTTAGCTCAGGTATTGCAAATATTACTTGATAACACTTTCTGCCTTTAAGAGAGAACATTCGTTCATAAATGATTATTTGGGACATGTAATATAAAGCAAAGGAGTTAGTTTGGATTGTTCTAAGATTTTTGCTATTACTCAACGGCCATTATCTGTGAATATAAAATATTTGTATGTCTTTTGAGTTATCAAGAATTATAGTAGTTTCCTAAAAAGGTATACTCAAGTGATGTTTTACTAAGCATATTAAGGGGACTAGCTATACTAATATTTGCTTCATCTTCATCACACCAATCTAACTCTTCTCCCACCACATACCTAGGTAAGCTATAGAAGGATACGGAAATATTAAGAGGAAAACAATAAAGAGAGATAAGTACTTAAAACAACCAGATATAATGGGTAAAATATAATGAGAAATCAAATAGGAAATAGACATAAGACATGGTAATACAAGAAACACAGTAACTAAAATAGGAAAACTAAATACTAATTTGCAGTAAATAGTAATATGATGATAATTAAAGATAATAAAGGTAAACTATAGCAACTTGCTCCAATAACCTTTAATAAGAACTAATCTCACAAATTTAAGCTTATCCCTTCAACTATCTACACTTTTCATATCTCATTGTCCTAAAGATTCAACACTTAGTAGTCTAAAGTTTTTTTAACCTAAACTTTGATATCGCTTTAATTATAATGCCTTAGAATCTAAAGTGTTACAGCTTGTTAGTGTCCTTATCATCTATTAACACGTCATTGGTAAACAATTATTAGAATTCCCCGAATTATCTGTTATAGTCTTCACATATTCTCAATATAATTTAATCTTTAAATAAATCAAGATAATCACTAAATATAAATTATAGAATTTTGAACAAGAATTTATTAATTATCTAATGGAACTTTAACAATCTTGACTTATTTGTAATCCTCACAATTGAAAGTCTAGTCCCTATTCCCCAATTTGGTAACTTAACAATCGAATCTAAAATCATCAAACCTTATAACTTCTACTCAAATACATGTATTTGAAAAATTTAATACGAGGTGAGCTGAAATTGAGTACAAAAATACAAAAGACACATGCCTTTAATATACATAATCACAAATCACATGCAAACACATTAACATCTAATGTAGAAGACACCATTTATTATCTTTGATTATTAGCTAGCAACCAATTATAGTTTTAGCATCCTAAGATTTGGGATAACTTACCATCTCTAAACAAGTAATATATATATATATATATATATTTATGTATATGTATGTATAAAATACATAGATATAGGTATGGGTATTGCCTAATACCCTAGTCACCCTTTCTACAATTTAGTTGGGTCGTCTCAATATAGAACTTCTTCTGAGGGCAAGCTATGCATAATCATTAGGTGCCTCATTAACCTAATTGAACCTTACTAAGGGATGGTTGAAGCAAGCTAAGCACAAGCAATATAAAATTTATTAAGTCCAACTTTAAATTATGTTTAATTAAATAACTACTCTAATCAAGCACCACAAGAAAAAATGTATTCCTTACTTGCCTAGGGTGACTCATTACAAACTGAAATCATCTCCTCACAACCTAGTAAATAAGATTAAACAACTGATTTGACCTTTAAATTAACCATTAGCACTCTCACTTATTCCTAGTAACTTAATTATAGTTTCGACTTCTATAAAGAACAAGAATTGCTCTAGAGGGAAAATATGTTTTAAGAAGCAGTTCAACGTAAAAAACTTGATAAAAGTGTTTAAGAATAGAAAATAAGGTAAGAAAACTCAAGAAGAATGAGTTAGATATAAATTGTACATAACAGCACGTATGGTGGCTAGATGCTAGAGTAATTGGCGTTTAAATGCTAAGGAGAACTCCCGTTTTTGTAAGTTTTAAGAGACTAGCTTTCAAAGGCTAGCCTTGAAGGCATTTGGACACCAATTGCAATCTACAATTTTCTACAGGTTGCAGTTTGTGATCCCTTGCACAATCATCCCCAACTTTGATCCCTTACACGATCCACCACTTCAAAACTCTTTTCCCTCATTAATACTCCTTCAACAATAATAACAAATCTTGCAAAACACCAATGTTCAGTCAGCCATAGCCCCTTCTTCACTAGATTCAACCTAACATCATTAATTTCTACAAAACTAACTTAAGATAAGGAGCTTCGAGACAACTTACTTGAATTCTTGATTGGATAGCACGTGATACCCAAATCATTGTCTCTTACATGCTATAAAATACAAATCTCTTAAGGTTTTTTATCCTTCCTTGGAGAAAAACGAATTTTCCTAATATTATGAGTAGAGAACTTACCAAAATCTCTTGTGTTCTTGTGTTTCCTTTGATCTCTCTCAATTTCTAGCACTAGAGCATTAGTGATTTGAATTTTGGATTGGTTTCTCAAGAGAAACTTAAGGGTTTTTTGGTGTCAAGAGTGTAAAGTAAGGGGGTGATGAAGAGATATGGGGAAAGGTTTACATAATGTAAAAAAAGAATGGATGGATAATGGGATTACAAATTTCCTAAGTGACTATAATGCCCTTAATGGCTTTAGTCAATTAGAAGCCATACTAACCATCTACCCTTTTAATGCCTTAAATATTCTCTTATTAATTTCTCCCTTTTTTAAATTTTCGAAATCTAGGTTTTACAATTTATCTAACCTACAACCTTGAGGAAAATGTTTTATTTCTAGATGAGGAGAAATCTATTACAAAGGAACCATGGAGAGAAATAAAAAATTCGCTGTAGCTCAATGACTGTGTTATTGGAGACAACATGAGAAGGAGATACTAAGATTTACATTGTAATGCAGTAGAGGTAACATAATTAGTTACTAGATGTATTGAAAAGTAGAAATTGTAACTACATTTGTCACTGCATAACAAATCTACAAAACTACATATAAATAGAAAAGAGGGATAAAAAAAGAGACTTTCCTTAAATTTGGAACAAACATTTGCATTAGGAGTCTTTGCTAGCTTGAATTAGCCACCATAATATCCATCTTTCACCTTGCAAAAGCAATGATTGATAGTGAGAAATCCTAATCCTCAAATACGAAGGGAAAGTAAACAGCATAAAGAAAAAAGAGAAAAAGAGATTTTGATCAATGAGAGAAAGTGAACATTCGATATATTCTCTCCTGAGTAGTAATATCATGGGCTTGCTAATGGGCCTATTAGTGTTCCCATCTTTACATTAGAGCTAGAGTTGCCTTGGTTTCTTCCACTAATATAACTCTTTGATACAAAGAGCCATGTTTAAAAAAGCAAAGGAAAATGAGCGAAATAAATTTTTTGAAGAAATTTTTTCAAATTCTTGTAAAAATTATTATCACCATATAGAGAGAATATGGAAGGAATGTGTATAGAATGACTTAATAATCTTTTACTCAAAATGCAATTTCTAATTTCAAAAACTTTTGTGGTATTTTAATAAGTTTAAAAGAAACCCAATGAATTTTTAGTTTATGATCATTCTTCTCCATTTACTTCTTATCTAAATAAGTATTTCACCTCTATTTTGAAGAACATTAAACTAAACTCAAGAGGGGGGTGAATTGAGTTTAAGGACAAATTTCAATTCTTTTTTGATATAAATGATTAAATGCAATAATAAAGGTAATCAAAGCAACAATAGAATAATAATGAATGCAGAAATTAAAGAGATAAGGATAAAGAAAATCAAGCTCAAATATAATGTGGAGTTCGGACCGCCTCCTAGTCTCCACGAACATACAATGCCTCTAATCGAGGACTTCACACTATTTTATTGATTTCACAATCCAATTGCTTCAAGGGCTACACAAGCTTACACAATCTCTTTTACCATAACTAACTCAAGAAAAACACTTTCTTTACTCAAGATTATAAGTGTAAGAACTTCTAAACACACAACTATGTCTCTTTTTGTTTGATAGCAAATAAATGTACAAGAGACAAAGGGGAAGTGAAAAACGAGCTCAAGAATGTAAGAGAATGTCTTTAAGTTGTAGTAGAATATTAGATCTTAAAAGCCTTTGGTCTGGTAGTTAAGCTTTTATAACAACTCTTTAAATTCTTCCTATTGCTGTGTATTAAATGCTCCAACAACTATTTAACATTGACTTATCAGCATACCGGTACTCTGATCTACCGGTAAGCCGATAAAATTTACTCTACCGGTAAGCCGGTTCTTCTAGGTTAGTGAGCTTTTCTTTGTGTTTTTCAAGGTTTTATATCGTCAGCCTGGTTTTTCTTTGAGTCGTCAACCTGGTAGGCCAAATATCATCTGAAAATTCTTTTAACACATAACGAATGAATACTCTTTCCAATATAACTTAAAGATCATTTGATCACCACTTCAGAAGATTAAATTTCTTGTAAAGATAATTGATATATTTAATTATTAAGCAAGCTAATTCAACTTATTCAATTATCTTAAAATAATCAAATAATACTTAGTTTAATCATCCGCTTGTTTTGTTTTGTTTTTTAAATAATAAGTTTAATTATATACTTTTTGTTTTGTTCTCATCAAAATCAAATAATGAACCATAGGTTCAACATATTTTTTTTCCTCTCTTTTTCTTCCACTCCATTTCTTTTCATTGTCCTAATTATAGTGTAAATGAATAATAGAAATGCCATTTAAATTGAACTTATTAGTACGACTATGGATGGTTACATTGCTTTTGTGTAGTTGTCGCTAGCATAACTTCTTACCGAATATATAAATTTTGAAGTAGTCTTTTTGCAATGAGATAAGTACACTAGAAGTCTTCATGTTTGTGTTAAAAATTAATTAAGTCGTCTATGAATTGATGAAAACATTATGCTATCTAAGTTTAGGATCAAATGCTAATTAAGTCCTTTTATATTTATGTTATTATACGAGATAATTACTCTTATATACATCATAGAAATACTAAAATAGGAACTTGATTAGTAAAACATCATAAGCATAAAGTATATAAATGACTCATTTAAAATATTAAAAACTTGACTACATTTTAATATAGGATCGATAATTCATGTTATCATGACATATTTCGTTTTCATGTTTAAATGGATTTATGTCCGAGAAACTTAAACTTGTAACACAACCCATTTATTAATTGTGTATGAAAACTTAAACCCGTGACTTAGTGTGTCTTATATTTGGGTTGAACTTGTTTATATTAGGGTTGACAATTTATGCTATTATATCATATCTCATTTCATATTATTTATCCATTAAAATTTATAATTAAATCTATAAAATATATATAGATACAAATAAAAAAGAATGATAATAGTATTTAAATTTTACAAAAATAAATGACATAATATTTTCATATTTAATAAAAAATACAATTGAAACAAAAGTTTTCAGTGAAGCAAACTCTCAACAAATATATAAAATTTGAAAATTTAAGTTATATAATATCACTAAATTAAGTTAAGCAATTGATTAAATGAATATTAATAGTATTACTAATATTGATTTCCAAATTTATCACATTGTTTATTAGATTTTCAAGGGAAACGTCAAAGAATCTATACATGAATTTGTAATTTTTTGCTCATTTAAGTTACAATGTAGCAAAAAAAAAAAAAATACATAGCTAAAAATATCTCATATCTTTAATTGAGATATCTAACTTGGAAAGAAATGATTTTTGCAATAAAATGCAAATAGAAAGAATATATAGTGTATCTCGAGGAAAAGGAAAAAAAAAATGCAAAAAAAAAAAAAGGCATGTAGGAAAATAATCCCAAAAATACTGCACTTGAAATGCCTCTTGAAAAGGCGATTTCAATATACCCCTCATTAAGAGGCAATTTCAGTACAAATTATTTCAATATACCCACATTTAACATTTTCATTTATCACTTCACTTTAAATTTAGTTAAGCTTATATGCGATTGTAGTTAAAAAAACAATCACCTTAAATTTAGTCGAGCTCATGTACGATTTTAGTTAAAAATGTAATCGGAACGTGATGTTCAATATACAGTTATTTTTTCAGTCAATTAATTGAATTTTATTTGGTTATTTATTTGTGAGATGTTCGGTTTTATCCTCTTTTAATACTACACAGATATACGTTTTGAATCGACATCGAAAACTGTTAATAACTTTAAATTATGAAGAAATGAAACCATTGTATGAAATGTAAGTAAACCATTGAAATAGCTAAATAGTGTTTAGAAAATAAAGAAAGTAAATTAGAAGTGAAATATCCAAAGTTAATGACATTGGCATTGTCGTTGAGTTAATAGTTGAGCATCCTGGGGTTTTGCATTGTCCTATGGCTAAACCATCTGGGCTACATCCAACTTTGTGATCTGTTTACCATCCTAGTTGTAAGCACCTGAAAATGATCCATATATTGGGATTGGAGAAGGCTGCATCTGCATGACTCTCTTGCTTCTTAGCCTCTTCAATGGTACAAGGCGGGGGGGTGGTGTGGGGTAGCGGTGGGTATAGACTTAACTGGTGGAGGTCTTTTTGATGATAGGGGTGTGACACATAGGATCCCTGGAGCACTCTCCAAGGAATGGCTTACGGAACTTAAATCTAGGAGGTTCAGGAGATGTTGGTGGTGAGAAGTGTGGGGGAGAAGCATCATCACAAATCTTCACATCAGACTGTTTACTTTGTTGACCCCTAACTCGATAACCACCACTTACCCTACGACCCCTACCTCTTTGTGGTTAGTTTGGTGGGGAGTCGTCTTCGTCGACATCTGGATCGGGTGGAGCTGGGTCGCCTAGGTGGACCCTAATAATCCCCTAGATGAGGTCATCTACTCGATGCTGCTCAGATAATATATCCTCGCATGACACGTACAACACTTTATGTATGAAGTCTACCTGTATTCTGAACGAAGAAGTTTGAGTTACATATAAATTGGAAAATAAAAGTGTAAATGAAAAAGCAACTGCATATCGTACACATTTAGGAAGCTCCAGACCGGTTGATGTATCTGTGGGTAACTTGCTGGTACCAAGGGACGTAGTCAGGATGTACACCAGACGGTAGTTGCACCTGAGTTATCCGGTTTTGGCAATCCTCCCATCGTGCTATCCAATTTGCATGGTGAGTTATCCAATTCATCTTCGTTCTGCCTCTCAGGTCGATATTGTGTAGGGCTCGTCAACGTATCAGGGTGGGTTGAGATCTCCAACATCCTACCAAACTGTCTAGCTATGCGATCAGGATAGTGCATCTTTACGATGTGGAAACATATACATGGGCTAGCTATGTGTTATTCCCATACTGACAATAAGTGAGGAGTCTAGCAACATCATCATAGTTATATGAAATCTAAACAACCTAAATTGATGATCAATAATAAGGATGAAAAAAGTAACAGCTACTAAATGAATAAGGAGAACAGTTTTAGTAAATACATACTTACTTCAGATGCTGGCGATTGAATGCATCTTTATATTGTTTAACCATATGCATAGGCATCTTAGTCACATCAAACTCTACCCCCCATCTACTTATAAGTGGTCGATCATTAATAGTTGTTGTAATCTAGCGACGTAAAGGAGCGATGTGTGGCAAATGCTCCTATGCCTACACTTGTAAAATCATCAATGGACCACTAATCTCTCCTGCGTCAACCTTAGAAGCCTAGTACGATTAGCGGTATAGCCATGCTAAGTAAGTTGCTCCTATGTGTATTGCCTGGTTATGGTAAGATTTGATAGGAGAAGGAGGAACATAAGGTGTATGACATTATTAGACTTGTTTGAGAATAGCATATCACTGATCAACTGCATGATATATGTCATCGTAAAGTGCTACAATATCTCTTCATCCGCATGAAAAGGCATATTGGTGAAATTGTCCTTTAACCATGACAACTTCAATCTGGTACCCTTTAAGACACTCTTTGGTGGGCGAATTCCTAATAGGCGGTGACATAATTTAGCTTATCCAGTAGATACATCACCATCGGTTGGTAAACCTATGAGCAAAGATATATCTTGTAGCGTTATCGTCATCTTGCCAGTGTGGAAGTAAAACATATGTTGCGACTTTATGCCCCGAAGTCGTAGAGTTACAATAGTCCCGCCATATAAATCATTCTATGATAGTAACTAGCCTCATAATGCCTATCATAGATATGATCTACATAAGGCGTCGACGACTCTTCCCTTTAAAGTAAACAGTTCAATTAAGAATTTAGCTAGAGTTACAGTAAGTATTAAAACTTTAAGTCAATATATCTATCTCTCTCTCTCTCTCTCTCTATATATATATATATATATATATAATTACATGTACATTATTATAAAATTCCCAGGTGATTTTACATCATAACATAATAGTTAGCTGGTTTACATATCAAATATCATTCTTTTAGTCTTAAAGATATCAGTGAGACTCTAGATGTAAATTAACTATTAGGCAAATTGATCCTTACACCTCTAGGCTTCAAAAGAGAACTAACCTCCGGATAGTTATAGGGTAGCATATTAGTCAGAGTAATCAGAAGTCAGGACCTGCAAAAGGATCTATACGGGTATGAGTAATTACAACTTAATAAGTTGAATTAGAGACTCATAAATGTATACAAACATAAATAAGATTATTAAGCAATTATTTTCATGCAATACAATAAGTAAGTATCATCACACAATGTATTTCGGTCCATTGTGAAATCGGAGTAATTTCACCCACTTTAATTTAGGTTGAGGAGTTTTTATGTTATGCAACAACTTACAACCAAACCTAGGTTTGTATAATGGAGACACTGCTTCTCCTAAGACTATCATTTGAACGAATGCTCTCATCTTCACCACGACCTCCTCTCTTATTACTTAGTTCGGCTAAGGATGAGGAAAAGACCAAATTGCTACCCAATGCCATTTTTTTCAAAGGTGTCGGTATTTGGTTGGAGAATCCTAATGATCCCCTAAAGGGTTGCAATGCATGGCAATTTAGGGTATTAGGGTCGATTAAGATTAGGTTCAATTTAAAGTGTTTAGACAATTTCACACCAATCTAGTCATAATAATCATTAATCACAACACAAATTCCAACACGAAGTCAGATATACAAATACATGCATAAAACTACTTACAATCACAATCATACACAATCCCAAGTCTTTGAGTACTCTAAAATAGTACTCTAAATACGGTAAAGTAATAAACCCAACTTACCTAGAATTCTCAATCGCTCAATTGCAGGTTGGTTTGCTTCTATGTATCCTATAATACAAATACATCTTTTTAATACTTTTAAGTTATGATTTAACTCACTTCTCCATATATACCTGTTATTTACTAACGATTCATTCTACATTCGCTCGAGGTTCGGTTTCTGAATTAGATTCCAATTTTAGTTTTAAATTATTTTCAACAATGAGGAATCTTAAATACGCTCGAATCTTAATGTGAAATTAATTATATTAAGCTTGAGTATTCTAATATCATATTAGGTTTTAATTTAGTATTCTAACTTATTCAGTACACTCTAATCCTAATTAGGGTATCGGATTTTATTCTTGATGTGAGAAAATCTTATATTTTTTATCCAATTACCTAAAATTAATTTTTGTACAAAATTTATTTTGTACTGATATTATTATTATATTATCCAATTTAACCAATTATTTCATATTTATTAAAATCCCAACTTCACATATTACTAAATTTCCTATAATTACCACATAATTCCCATATTAATTACAATTAACACTTCAAATGTTAGGATTAGGTTTCCATATCAGAGATTAACATCCTTAAACATCTAATTACCCTCTAAGTCAGTAATTAATCATTTAATCACTTAATTAATCCAAAATTACCCTTTTTTTCATTATTTTAGGGATACAAAATTATTTAAAATTTTAAAAAATTAATTTTTTTAAAAATGACTTCATAGCATTGTTTTACATCAGTTAAGTATTCTATAGGAAAAAAATTGAGCTCCAAACTACACTTCTAAGCCTATTTATTTCTAATTCTAAACATGCTCAATTTTGTTTAATTTCTTAAGAATCCTATATTTACAGACATGATTAAACTTAATCACTATTTTTTCCTAAATCTACTTACAATAAAACATCAGAATAATAAATTTCATAATTTTTTTAGTATAATTAATAATTTTAAGGAATTTTGCAAAATCGGAGGAGACTTGAGAGTCACCTGGCTCGCGAGCTTTTTAGCCTCCAACACTGGTTCAAGTGTATCAGCCGGTCTAGGTAGTTGATTTGGAGTAAGGTAGTGGTGGTGGTTCGATTCGTGGTGATGGTGATGTATAGGTTTAGCCTACTTGTCTTAATTGCACAAATTTAGGAAAAAAAATTCTAAAACCTTAATTTTTCTCTTAATTTTAATTCTCTTAATTTTTTTTAGCTCTCAACTAACCAAATGAGCTTTAAAAATTTTCTTGCTATTTATAGGGCCTTAAAGCAATTATAGTGCATTAATTTGGACAAGACAAGGCCCATATCTCTATTATTTTTACTTTTTAAGTATTTGTTTTTTATTGGTTAATATTTTCTTTCCTTTCCTTTTGTTACTATGACTTGATCTAGATGATTCACTATCTCTTTGATTTTTTCTTCCGATTTTTTTTCTTAATTTTTTAATAATTTTTTTTAATTATTTAGCAAAATTTTAGCTAATTTCAAGCAATTTAGATAATTTCACGTATTTCTACCTACACGTAAATACATGTAAGGTACAAGTAAATAGTCCTAAATATTCTTTAAGTTACTCTATAATTTTTAGTATATATATAATTTATCTCTAGCGATTTATTAGTTATTAAAATGCATTTTACGTACTTTTGATAAATAACAAGTAATATACTTAGAATTTGAAAATTTTATAGTCTTATTTTATTACTTATTTTCTTAAATTCAAACTTATATGGTCACTTTTATTAATATTTCTAACTTTAGTTTATAATTTAGATTTGATCGGATCTTTTAACTGATCGTCCTAAACTTTGTGTACTAAGTTCAATCTTACGGTTACTTGACTTATATTTAGGGCTTACATGAACTACTGGTGGATCCACTCGACGTTAGTTGTTTTCCTCGTTGTGGACATCTTCTCCTATTATGTTTATCACTACCACATAGTCCATATATGTAAGTTAATGGTCCCTATCGAATGTCCATCTTATTCTGAAATCGTTTCTCTTGTGGCTTACCTGGATTCCTAACCTTTTTTGATGTTGTAACTAGATACCACATAGGTATGAAGAAACATGCTTATATATGTAGTTGATTTTGCATTGTATGCCATTACCCAAGGTGTGCAGCATAGTCCATGCTCATTTTTCCCATAATAGCTATAGTATGTAAGCACAAAATTTTATATGTTTGCTACTTATTACAAGTATACCATGCGGTCCTAAGGGCAACCGTGTGGTTGTTCTATCCTTTTTGCCTGTAGCTGATAGTTTGGGCACTGTTATGACCTTGAATATCTGTTTATTATAGTAAAAAATCATAACCCGATGACTGGTGATCGCTGGCAACTTTGCACCACTTGTCAAACTTTCTCTTTGTGAATTTGGTTAATACTTTGCCAATGCCCATTTGCTCTGCTAACTCAATCTTACGTTTATTCAAGTAGTTGTTGTAGTTGTAGAAAGTTTTCTTAAGTAGTGCCGCAAGTGGTAAGTTCCTAGCATCATACAAAGCGCTGTTATAACTTTTTGTAATGTTGGCAGTCTCATAACTAAACCGAGCTTTGTTGTCATATGCCAGCGTCCACATTTTAGGATGTAGGCCTCTAAAGTAAGCTCTAGTATAGGGGCTTATAGTCTTAGCCTTGTCATAGTAAGTGTGAAACTTTCCAAGTTACAACTGGTAAGCAGCCTTCTTTATCATCTCTTTATAGTCTTTGTTCTTAGCTTGAGTGTTAAAGTTACTGGCGACGTATTAAATATACCATCGCTAAGGCCAACCCTTTAGCCATATTGCATTCTTGCTCTGTACTGCAGATTGGATCATAGCATGACGATCTGAAATCAAACATATATTGGTATGATCTCTTAGAATTTGCATTAGTACACATGTTATGAACCAACTCTAGCTATCGAAGCATTCCTCATCAACTAGGGCGAAACCAAGTGGGATTATGTGATTTTGACCATCAACTTTAATCGTGATCAGTAGTTTATGCTTATACTTACCGTATAAGAATGTTTCGTTGATCGTAAGTACAGACCTGTAGTGTATAAATGCCTTAATGCACGGTTTGAATGCCCAGAAGACTCTATTGAAGAACATATGCTTGGCAATATCACTGTCTTGTCATTTTCACTCTATCGTAGTCCCGAGATTAGCCTTTCGGATTGCATTTAGTAGATGTGGTAACACTACATACGATTCTTACCACTTATTATAAACTTGTTCAATCGCTTTGCGCTTTTCTTCCTTAATTCTCTTGATGTAGTATAATCATATTAGTTGTAAGTATCTTACCTTAACGCTTGGTGACTCTTAAACATCTTTAATCAGAAAGTAGGATAACGTGTTTGAGTCCAATTTTGAGTGGTCCTAGCTAATTGTGGGATTGAGGCATATGTGTGGACCTATGAATTTGGTTATCACAAAGCATCCTACATGTTGATTCTTACAAGCTCTAAGTCTCCACCTATAGCCCTTTCCCAAATCAATGCATCTGATAGGCCATAACGTCGATTTGGACTTCTTTACAATGAAGTCATGGTGATTCATAACATGATGCAACCTTACAGCTGTCTATAGATGTTTTTTACTTTCGAACCACATACCTACCTTTAATTCATTATTGAAGCTCCATTCACTATCAGTTATACTATCATTAGCCACTAGTTCATCCCTTACATTTGACGTGTAGAAAGGTATAGGTTCTGACATCTTAATTGCATCCACATATGTTGATAACCCATCCCTCCAATTGTTTCGTCCATGTGACCCTTGTGCTTCTTCCACTTCCTACAACTAACATTTACTTGGACCAACGTTAGCATTACTATCTGTATCATTGGAATCTTCATCAATGTCAGTGAATGTCGTTGACTCGCTGGTGATCAAGACATTAGGTTCACTAGACATGTGATCGGTGCTCAGCACGTAACTTAGTGGGACCGTTCGGGATTCAAACACCTTGGTTTCAACTTGTAATCCAAGATTAGTGCTGTGCCAGCTAACATCGTCCTTAACTGCGATAGAGGGTATCGGTAGTGGGTTTACTTCATAATTTCAATATATATTTCCGCAAAACCATTGACTTCACCACATCTTTCTAAGGAAGCTATCAACTGTTGGACATTGTAATCATCACTGATGAGGATGGTATGAAACATGTCCTTGGTCCCACCTAAAAGGGGGCATTTATGAATCAGCTCGATCCGGTGTTTTGTCATGTCAATCCGAAGCTAATTGCATATCATTCCAAATACCTGGTCATACGTGGTCCCAAATGGAACTACAGCTACTGTTCTTGAGTGTTTGTCATACTGCACCCCATCATCTCTTTTTACAATATTTCCACTAACATAATAAACCAACCTTATATTATCCATTGTACACTTGTTTGCCACATTAGCTGCATAAACTTTAGTATGCACGTGTACAAATATTACCTTATGCTAACAGACATTAATTTCTTTTCATAGCTAATATTATAAAAGCTAATAGGTCTTATTACACAAAATATTAGTAAATAATAATATTTATATTATTTGTTGTATCACTAATTTCTTTTCACAGCTAATATTATGAAATTTAATGGGTATAATTAACAACCAATTATCTTATTATTTGCATTGGGAAGGAATTTTTCCTATATAATTACTAATCAAATAATTTTGTTAATTCATCATTAAAAAAATTATATAACACTAATGTTTATGTTATTGTTATGTCATTGTTTTAAAACTACTTGTAAGGTTTTTAAATATATCTGTTATGATATATCTTTGTGAATAATGAAATTTACACAAGTTTATATATTAATTCCATTTTTCAATTAATTGATAATTAAACTTCAATCTATTATCGCCTCCATGAAAAGGTGAAAGATTTTATTTCCTTCATCTTTTTCGAAGTACACAGATCACCAATAATTATTTCGTAGTAAAGTTTAAAATTTTCATATATTGAATGTTAAGAGTACTTCTTGGTAACATTATTATATATGCATTATAATTTACAATAATTAGTATTATTTTTTTTAAAGAAAATTCTAATATTATATAAAATAAGATACATCTACCCTCCTTATGATTCTGTGTCAATCCTTATTATAATGTTTATAATTTATTCAACAATCTATGTAAAGAAATTTTAGGATGCAATATGTTTTGATAATTAGTAAAAAGATTAACACTTTCTAGTAGATGATGAGATATGACTACCTTATTTTATAATAAAACAATATATTTTCCTCCAAATACTTAAGTATATAAGCAAGAATTTCATAACTTATAATGAGCAAAGAAAAAACACACAGAGAGAGTTATTGCTTGATTTTTCTTATAATGTACACAAGTTATACAAATATTAACATCATATAGAAACTAACATATCACATACAAACATACACACTTGTTCGAAAAATTACCAGTATATAATAATTTACCATTATGTATTAAGTGATAACACTATTTTTTTCGAAAAACATATATTTAAAATGAGTAAAAATTATATTTTTTCCTATATTGATGGCTAGAGAAAGAAAGCGATAATAGCGCATTGATTGTTTCCCCGTTTCCAAAAAACTTTCCACAATATAAACTTATACCATACAACTACTTCGATCTATGATTGATTCATAAAAAAATGGACCTAAATTGCTGATTTGGTTGAAGGTTTTCTCAGATGGTTGAAGAGAGAGAGAGAGAGAGAGTTTTCAAGAATATGTGTGCATCTAAATGGGAAGAAGAAGTGTTCAGCTGATTTTAATGCCCGTGGAAATTGCCTTTTGAAGAGGCTATTTTAATATAAGAGGCGATTTCAAGTACGGTATTTATTGTCTCATAACTCTAGAATGAACAAGTAAATTAAATTAAATATCAATCCCAATAAATCAAGAAACAAATAAAATCAAAGATATAGCTTTTATAAAATAACATTATATCTTTAATGATCTGGTATCTAGTCAAAACTAGCAAATTTAACTTTTAAAATGGCACCAAATGGCGAAATTGTTTGCTCCATCCTATAGTAGACTCAAATAAATTTTTATTAACATATTGAGTTCCATAATTCTCCATACGTGAAAGATTACAATTTCTGAAATTTGATTGATGTTAAACTCAAAAATCAAAGTTGAGAATCATAAACTAGAGCTTCTACTTTCTTTTGGTTTTGACCAATGATGTTTTTGATCATTGTTTTGACTAACTTGTGGACAAACCTAACCTATTTTTGATTTCTTCCTTCCTTCTTGCTTTTAACAATTTAAATGGTTCATGACTTGTAATCCTAACTTTTCTTTGCCAAAACTTAAATGATTTAAATAAATCAATCAAAATAAAAACTTCGTTAAACTTTAGCATATATATATATATATATAGAGGGGATTTCTATGTATTTTTCTTTTCTAGAATATGAATATTAGATGCTTTATCTTCACTTATCTACATGACATCTTAAGCTTCTTGTTGATCTCTTAAATAGAAATTCAACGAAGGGCAATCCGTTATGGAACGAAAAAAGAAAAAATCTAGTTGAGAGACTAATTTATATATAATTTTTTCGATGAATTTCATTTGATAGGAAAGAGAATTACATCAATATGTATCAACTAATATAAGAGGCTGATAGGTAGGGAGTTAGAGACAAAATTATCCAACCAAGTAAATGGGCATATCTGTACAAACATCAAAATATCCCACATTAGAGATAGGATTTTTTTTTTTTTTTTAAGAGAACAAAATCTACTCAACAGTAAGTGCTACAAAACTCACAACAGGGATAGAATAATCTCATATGATGGATAAAACCGAAAAAGAAAAAAAATTATATATATAAACATATATTTTTAAACTATTGACAAACTAATTAGTTTGGTCGTCACAATTCTCGAACAAACTAGACCTATAGAAGTGGACTTGTGTGAGAGGAATCGTAATATCCACGAATAAATTGGGATGGGAATAATATGGAAAAAGAAAAAAAAAACAAATCTAAAATTAGAAGTGATGGGTCTATAAATATTGTGTTGAAATTAATTAAGCCAAGTAATATTGTATCTTTAAGTAATTGTTTAGGTGTTATATTATTATTAGTCGCTAAAATGTTTATGGTATACCGTATCATGTATTATTATTTTTATATTTTAACTTAGCTATATAAAGTCTTATTTTAAGGTGTATAAGTTAAAAAAGATAATTAAAATTAGAATCAATTGAGAAACTTTAGATGCTATAAGTATGATTTTCTTCTTTTTAAGTAATTGATTCGTTTTATTGAGTGAATTTTTATTTTTATATATTAAAATAAACAATGGTGAATTTGCAGATTCAAAATGGTAGATAAAAGGAAAAGTTTTAGAAAACTTATAAAGGACTTTAAGAAAGAGATAGACTACTGAGTTGCATTAATTTATATACAGTTCAAAGAAGCTCAGATAGATCCGCATCATAAGTTGGAAATAAAATTTAAAGACCCACCAGGCTAATGCCGTTGGAGATTAACGTCGTTGATATTTTGTCAAGCAGAAATGAGACTTGCATGCGTAAAAGATTATATTAGGAACGCTATAGACCATCATGACTTTTAATTACCGATTTGAAGTATCAACTTTTTCGATGGAAAAAAAAAAAAATTGAAAAGACAAGGAAAAAAAAAAACAAAAGAAGTATCCTTTTTTGCCAACATACTGATGAAACTTCCATCCTCTTCTTACATAATCTTCGAAAAATTATCGTAAAAACTGGATAACCTATTACATATTTTTTATATAGCTCAAACAGCTAGGGGTTATGAAAGGAAAAATAAATTTAAGTCCGACAAATGTCTGCAAACGTCGTTAGAACATATGGTTTGGTGAACCGATTCATTGGTGGAATAGTTTCGTCTTGCTCTGTGGAGTACGTAAAATTACAGAAGCGATCCTTCTCAATTTTATTTTATTTTAGCAGAAATTATAAATAAATTTTCTAAGCTTATTCCTTAAACTATTAAATATTACAAATCAATCACTTAAATTTTAATAAATTAATAATATAAAGGATATTTTTTTTCTAGTTTAATAGAAAAAAAGAGATACTATAGTCTTATCAAGAAAAAACTGTATTACAGTAAAAATTTATGAGATCTTAAAACATATTTTGATAAATTTAGAAACTATTTTCACACCAAAATTAAAATTAACAACTTTTAATTTATAAGAGTTATTTACCAATTTATCAATTTAGAAAATTATTTACCAAATATCAAAGTTCAAGGGTTTTATAGTATAGATCAAAATTTCAGCTATCAATCCACACACCGTTTAAGTCAAAGTTTATGGGTTAGTTGAACTTTTTTCTTTGTTTTATTTATTTAATTTTTTTCCCACTGCTACATAGTACAATTGATTAGGGAAAGGAGAATCCAATCTTAGTAATTATAATGGAAAACTAGTATTCAACTATTCTTATCACTTAGTTATAATGATTTTAGTATTTTACTTAATTAATCGATTTATTTGTAATTTTTAATGCATTACTCACTTTAATCCCGTACTTTATACTCGGATGGACAAATGTACAGTTTCACTAAAAATTGAAACAGTTCGGATGCTCAGATTAAGAATGGTTAAAGCGTGATTCAGTTTTCTTCAATCCCACTCAGAATTAAATTGCTTTAAACACATCATGCTGAACTGCTTTAAAATAGTTTGATACGGTATTTTGAACCGTAATTCCACTAGCTACTATATTAAATAAAATTTCAATTATGGAAATGGATCAAATAATAAAATAGACAGCATAGAATATTGAAAACTAATTAAAGTATTGAGTTTGAGCCATATAAGAGAGAGAAAATCCAAATTGCTATAATTGATATGTTATTTCGTGTTGGTTGATGATTGTGTCCATTATTTAAACTATTATGTCAATTTGTTAATTTATGTTTTGATCTTTTATAGTGGATGGTCTATATTAACTTACAATTATTTTGAGGATGATCTACTGATGAAAAACATTAGTATTCGATGGTCATAACTCTTGAAGATTCATCACTTCAACTTTTATACATTTTCTTCTTCATTTTTTATCCCTCTCAACCTTATCAATAACACACGAATAATCTTCCAAATATTATGCAAACTTGTGTGATCATTGATAATAAAGGATTACTACTTTTATTCTCAATATACATTTAATTGTATCATGGGAAAAATTATGAACTCTTCAGCAAAACTTATATATAACCTATAAAACTCTTTAAAAAAAAGTGTTCTTAACTGCTTCTAAGTTCTAAGTATCCTTTATTTTCCCCATTTTTGGAAATTTTGCTAACAATTATAAAGACTTTTATGTGTAATGTCACATAGTGATCATAAGGAGGAATCGATTATTGAGACGACAGTTTCAGGTAAAAGGCATTTGAAAGTTCCACAAGGTGGGTGCAAGAGTTAGGATATTTAAATTATTTCATTAAATTTGTTCCCAGGTAAATTATTGGCACTAATTTTACATATTAAATATTGTCTATATAAGCTTTATGTTGATGATTGTCATGGATAGAATACTATAGAAATTTTGAAGTGCAAAGGTTTATGTGAAGTTTAAACGTTTATATATAAAATGTGGAGGCTACATTTGCTTAATATTAGTGTAGTGTTTCCCATAATTAATATTATAATTGAATGTGATACAGAATTTTGTTATTGTATGATTTTCATTTAAAAGGGAAATACAACGTCTACTTTATACCCTCGAATTTCATTCATATTTTGCAAATGGAATTCCTTTATGTTAGAAAATTGTTAATGGTTAGACAATGTAGTTATTGCACAAGACATGATATGTGTAATTAGGTTCAAATCATGAGGATCCCTATTTCCAAGTGATGTAACCATTGATTCAACGAAAAAAAAAAAGATAAATGAATAAAATAAAATCAAATAAAATGATAAATGAAATCCAACTATAGCACAACAGTGCACATAGTTATTGGTTTTTAGACTTTTCAAATGTATCCATGTAGTAATTTGTCATGGTTTAGTTATATGACTATTGTTAATGTTGTACTAGCATAATCTATATGTTCAACGATTTACTACATTTGAATGCGAGAAAGATGAAGAAAATAACATGATATTTACTCGCGGTACCATTTCCTCGTGAGTTTATAGATAATTGGAAGTGAGAAATGAATACAATGAAAGTGCATGTTGGACATCACCTTTATTACAAGGTGTATGATGGGGTAATGATCGAATATGTATGACACATATGCAATTGATCTTAGAGAAATCTTAATTTGATGAAATATGAAAAGATGGTTTTAGGGAGACACATGAGAGCAAGAATATGAAAGCTTAATGTCTCATGATGCATGTATGATAGCATATTCGAATAAGTAAATTTAGTAATCTTTTGATCCATTTTTGAATAATTTGTTGTCTTCATCTTTTTTTGGAGGGGTTTTAGGAGAATTTCACTTTTGTCTTAAACCTTGGAGAGAGTAGAGAATGACAAAAATGAGAGAGTTAGCCTCCTTTTATAAATTTTGGAGGCTAATCTTGATTATTGATCATCTTGAGATGAGCAACTGAGATTTGCTATTGTTTGTAACTATTGGATCGCTCCTAATGATCTAACGGTTCATGTTGATCCCTTCTTTTTTTATGGACTTGGCCTTTGGATGAAGGTTTAAAAGTGGGCGTGCATAAGTTTTATCACCCAACTCCTTATTAAATGGCTCATTTTTAAAAATCTTACTTTAGCCATTTTAAGGCTTATGGAGGTCAAACGAACCTTGACCAACCTTCAGAAGACTTCTAAATCTACTTTTCAGCACGAGACAATTGCATGAGTCTAAAAATGGAAAAATCAATCTAGCATGCAATCCCTATTTTGAAATTACTGAACCAAATCTTTTTAAAACATCTCTAATTAGGTTAGGTTTTCTTAAACTCTATCAATAGTCTATTAAACCAGTTTATAGTAAAACCTAATAAGCAAATCAGGGCAAATATCTGAATGTAAGTTTGGTGGTGTCATTTCAAATATTCTACGTTGCTGGAGTATTAAGAATTGAAAAGGTGCCACAAAATCGCCAAACCTGAGATCACTTCGTCGGATTTTAGCTTGTGACCACTGGAGTGTTTTTGCTATATAAGGAATATCATTGAGCACATTAACAGTAAATAAATAAAGGACACATGGTAAGAAAAATGTTGGAGTAACCTTGTGATATTTATGAAGGTTGTAACAATTGTACTATATAAAGGCTTGTAACATGTATGATAAATTAAAAAAGAAAATAAAATAGTTGAAATTATATATAAGGAATCATGACAAATTAATTACCATGTTATTTTATTTTGAATATGTTAAGTTCATTTTATGTCTTACATGGTGAACGGCAAACGTATTCCGTAGATGCAAATAGTAGATAAATTTGAGAAGTTTGAATATGGCTCTTCAACAATGTCCACATGTATACACGTATCACAATGATCTTTTGTAAAATATAGTGTACCTGTGCATGATTGTTAGCTATTTTATGAATTAGTGTTACGTTTTCAAGTTAAATGTATTACTGTTGCAAAGAAAATGGAATAGTTCGTTAAAATGATACTCGGTGACGTGTCATCTTAAAGTATCTCGGGTGGTTAATTTCAATTGATTCTATGGTTGACAGATAAGCACGCTTTTTGAATGCCACATTAATCATAGTTTAAATATATAAAGGAAATAACATCAAGTATTGAATGACAAATTGGTATTTTAAGGGTTCAAGTATTTGATTTGATTCCTTATTATTATATTCATGGTCCTGAACCCTTCTTGTGATAATAACCGTTTGTGGCCATCGTGTGAAATTTAAAGAAAAATGTAAAGGTGGTGAATCTTAGTTGACGAATCTGAGATGCATTTCCGTATTTTCTTGTGGCCGCATGTTTTAATTAACTCGAAATCATATACCCTCTACCAGTCTACCGTAAATGTAATGGTGAGATTACGATTGAATTAATTTCTTCATTTAGTGTCATTTTGGGCAAAAGAAAAATAATCAGTTGGAACTAGAATAAGGTTTTACGTCTATCTAATTTGAATGGAATCAACTAAATTTTGATCATGTGAATTCTCTTGGTACCATCATCTTATATAAATCACGTATGATGGTGAATTATCAATATGTATAATAAATTCATGCTTTTTAGAAGCCTTATGTTATCTTTTTGTGAAAATATATAATAATGAAAATTACCAATGTTAATATACATAAGGTCACATACTTGTTTATTAAAATATTGAACTAAATATTTAATGATGTGAATTCTCTTGGTAGCAATGACTAAGGCTACAAGTCGAGCCAAGCTAAACTTTTGAAGGGTTAGGCTCAACTTATTTAAAAATTATTGAGCTTGACCTTGAGCTGAGTTTTTATCAAGTTTGCATATTGAGACTCAAGCTTAGATCATTTAGATCATTTAAATAAATAAGTTTTACCTTGAGCTCGAGCTCGAGCTCGAGCTCGAGCTTAGCTTGTTTATTAATTGAGAGCTTAAAGAGGCTTTTATCGAACCTGTTCACAAACTTAAGTATACAAAATAAAAAAATATATAGTAAATAATAAGCGAATAGTAAATACGGATTATATTATATGTTATCTCAAAACCTATTATATATTTATATATATATTATATACATACTATTTTTAAGATTTTAAATATATATATATATATATATATATGATATTTGTAATAGATATAAAACTTGTAAGCTTCCTCATGAGTCTAAACAAGCTTTCAAGCTTGCAAACTTGAACTGAAGCTTAAGTTTAGCTCTTTTGCTAATCGAGTTTGAGTTAACCCGAGCTTGACTCATTCATTAGTAATCATTACCCCTATGAACCCTAGTGGTGAACACACGTTCTAAAGGGACTAAAAAGGTTCACTAGTAATCTTTACCCTTGTGAACCCTAGTGGTGAAGATTTTGATAGTTAACAGTTGTGTATTTCTTTATCTTGTTTTGTATTTTTTTCAATTGTTATCATGTCTTATGTATCCAACAAACTTACTTTGNTCCCTTTAGAACGTGTATTTTCAAGTATTTTTAATTATATTGATGATTATATATATGATATTTGTAATAGATATAAAACTTGTAAGCTTCCTCATGAGTCTAAACAAGCTTTCAAGCTTGCAAACTTGAACTGAAGCTTAAGTTTAGCTCTTTTGCTAATCGAGTTTGAGTTAACCCGAGCTTGACTCATTCATTAGTAATCATTACCCCTATGAACCCTAGTGGTGAACACACGTTCTAAAGGGACTAAAAAGGTTCACTAGTAATCTTTACCCTTGTGAACCCTAGTGGTGAAGATTTTGATAGTTAACAGTTGTGTATTTCTTTATCTTGTTTTGTATTTTTTTCAATTGTTATCATGTCTTATGTATCCAACAAACTTACTTTGTATCTTTTGTGTTTTAAGGGTGGTGACCATTTGTATTTTAAGTATCGTGCTTGTTTTCATTGTCCAAGAGTCATGTATGTTTGTCATGGCATTACAAACGCCTTGTTTTTCTACTATTGTAATCATCTTTGGATCAATAAAAGTCATTGTATTTTTATTGAAAATTTGTGTGTGTGAGAGAGAGAGAGAGTTCTTCTTAATAGATATTCAACACTAGAACACTTGTCTTACCACTACTCCATCTACATGGCAATTAGTGGGTGTAATTCTTATCAATCTGAGATAATTTGATGGATTGTGGCAAAACCTCCATGTTGTTCATACTCGTAGCATCCACTGGCTTATTGTGTTTAATTAACTTGTTTTAAGACTAAAAATCTTATCAATCTATTTGTAAATCCAATAGATTCTGGTGATTCAACTAAATTGTTTAAGCTTGTGGCACCTCTAACTTATCAAACTCAAACAACTTGTTTTCCAAGACTTAAATCCTTTGTAACTCGTGTACAAAAAGATCTCACTTCCGTTTTGTTCTACATCAGTTGGTATTAAAGCTCAGCAATTTGCTCAATGAGTTGTCAACCATTTATTCTCATTACTTTCTCATAGAAGAAGAACCTATTGATTTGAGGACAAATCTAAAAGAAGAAGGGGGAAATCATGTAATTCAAGATAGGATAGGTTTAATAGTTCTTTATTTTTACAAAGGTTGGAGTTGGAACATATTGGAAATAAAGTAATAAAAGTTAGAGATGAACATTTTGAATAAACTTTGGTAAGGTGATGGCAGAAAGGTTCCCTATCCATCGTCATTGGACATGAACTTAGGGAGTAAAGATTTAGGTGTTGCAAATAGAGGGATCATAGTCCATCTTCACCTAGCATAAACATGGGATGTGAACTTTAGTGCACATTGTTAAATAGAGGTCAGAAGGATTCACCGGCAATATTTACCCCCATGAACCTTAGTGGTGAACTAATGCATGCATGAAGGGATTGGAAAGGTTCATTAGCAATCTTTACCCTTATGAACCCCGATAGTGAATATTTGGACAACAGTTAGTTGTATCTTCGTTTTATTTTGTGTTTTATTGATTATTATTATGTCTTATTGTATCCAACAGGGTTATTTTATGTTTTAAGAATCACCAAACAATAGGATACTTGTTAGATTGGTGACTATTTGTAATTGAAGTGCATGCTTGTTGTCATTACTAAAGAGTTATGTAAGTTCATCATGGCATTATAAATACCTTATTTTTGTACTATTGTAATCATAATCTTTGGATCAATAAAAATTATTGTATTTATATAGAAAATTTTATGACACATTATGGTTAAGTGTTTGATATGAACCATGTGAATATCTTATCAGCACATAATTGCAACTTTAAGGTTTAATGGTTGAAATAAGTTGATTAGTGTTTATTGGTTTGGTTATTCATTACTTTTAGCCTAAAGTGTTACAAAATGTGAGAGGGAGAGAGAGATTCTCTTAACCAATTTTCAACACTGGAACATTTGTCTTATCAATGTTCCATCGATGTGGTAATTAGTGGAAGTAAGTCTTAATAATCTTAGATAATTCGATGAATTGTGGCAAATCCCCAATGTTGTTTATACTCTTGGTGCCCATTGGCTTATTGTGTTTAATCAACTTGTTTTAAGGGCTACGAATCTTATCAATCTATTTCTAAGTCCCATAGATTATAGGCGATTCAACTAAATTGTTTAGGTTGATGGTGCTTCTAACTTCTTAAACTAGAACAATTTATTTTTTCAGGATTTAAATCCTTTTTAACTTTTGTGTAAAAAGGTCTTGTTTCTCATTCTACATCAATAAGTTACAATTGCTAATATGTGTAATATGAAGACATTTTGAAATTCGTGTTTTTTTAGAAGTATAATGTTATCTTATTGTGAAAATACATATTAATGAAAATTACTAATGATAATACATATGGTTACATACTTTTTATTGAAATCTCTATTATAGAGGGCTTTCTATAATATAGTAAATAAAAAAGGATCATATAGTATAGCTGCTTTTGAGTTTAGTAAATCACCTGATTTATAGTGAATCTTGCCCATGAATAGTAAAAATGAAACTGTCAGCAAAAATGAAGCTGTCAACAGCTTCTTTTACTATTAATAAGTATTATTTTATCTTAAATTGGGATGATTTCCTGAACTCAAAATTTACTATACTTTATGGTTGCTTTTGAGTGCCATACTATAGAATTTTCCAAAAAGAAGTATGATATTTGTGATATATATCTCTTATGATTCATGTAACTTATAATGTGCTAACTTATCTTCTATAAGACAGTATATTTTTCAATTGTTCTATGTGTACAAATCATGAAATATGTTATTTGAGGAATTGTGCATTTTATAGACTTGACTATAGGACATTTGCTAAATTGTCCGTTATGTACAATGTATGGTATATGTTATATGAAATCAAGTATTAGTATCAAGTTGCCTATATGTTTTGTTCCCATCTAGAAAGTTAATGGTTTTCCCTATGTAAATTTTAAGAAAGAAGAAAATCGATTTAAGGAACTAGCTAAATATGTGGATAGACAAAGTTATAATGTATAGAGAAGTAAAAGGTGCTTGTTTGAATATACTATAAACTCTAACTCTAAAGGAAATAGGTTACTAAATAAGAGATGTGAAAGATTTAATTTGTCAATGACTTAGTGTCAAAGATGAAATCCAATCAAATATTAAAACTCTAACTAGTGAAAATGAAATTTGTTTATTATAACCATTCATATAAAATGGCTGTGATTATACAATCAAGGAAAATGGGATGAATATATAAGAGGTGGAAAGGTTTCTCTCGTTAAGTTGTCATAAGAAAAAACTAAAATCCTTGAATAATGAGATTAATTTTGATTTGAGTTATATTGTCAGATAGTCTAACATAGTAACAATATAAGATAATTAATTTTAAATCTAGAAGAATGTTAAAATGGATTACTTAAAGAGTTACATGAAGTATGTTTGATGCATCTCCAGGGTAAGACATATAGAGGAGCACCACAATGAAGCAAACCCAAAAGGACCAAAAGAAAAGCTAGCAAAGTTCAGGCAAATACTGAATGGATATGACACACCATTCGATTCTACTTGACCTACAGTTCGGCAGGTATGATATACCGATCTGAATTGAAGGGTTACTCACTATTACTCCTTACTAAAAAGAATAGATATGATGCGAATCCACGAACACATAGTGACATGAACCTAGAATGGGAATTCGACGTTTGAGTGGGATGAGGGATAAGAAGTGGAAGGGGGTTTTGATGGTGAATGTGTATGGATATTACGCACCAAGACACAAACACAATCAGGGGTTTGAGCTTAAAATAGGGTTCAATACGATTTATGAACTCTAAATATTGCTTGTTGTTTCAAATGAGAGGTTAGATGCGACTCATTAACTTGCTCAAATGATGGGTTTAGCACAATCTTAAAAACAAGATTAATAAGAACATAAGAAAGATTAAAGAGTACTTGGCACTTAATAATCCAAAATGCCAGCTCAAAGGGCTAAAAAATGTCCTTACTTAAGAAGGAACATTCAAGTGTAAATTTTCTGTAAGAATATTCTTCACTGTCTCGATAATTACAAATGTTGCTATTTATAATAAGTCTTAAAACCCTAGTGGCAAAACTGTAAATAATATACAAAGCCTTAAACCTTAAGGAATGGCCCACAATTGAAATAAGAAAAACATTTACAAAGTATAAAAAACTGTGCATTTAACAGAGTAGTCGAAATGCAGTCATCCGAGCTATTTCTAAGGTCGAACCTGAGCAGGGGCCGATTGGCAATCAGATGCTTGAGTGGGGGTAAGATGTTTGGAAGTCTTATTGTGTTTGGCCGAGCTCCCAGTGAAGTAGGCCCATAATTCCCGCATTCATGGATTACTTAGCACTAGCCGTATCGAGTTATTTTTTAGCTTAAAGGCCTCGGTCATTTGGTTTCTTATCGTCTCGGTAAACGACTAGTCTGATCTCGGATGGTTCCTTTCCTTCCCTTCAGCCTTTGGCCATTAGTCCAGCCTCGACAAGAGCAGGTTAGCCTTGGGTTAGGATAGGTCAACTTTGGCTTCTAGTTAGTCGATCTTGGCTTTTGACAAATTGACCTTGGCAAGAGGGTCATCACGGGCTGATTCCTATCATCACCGTAGGGTTGAAAAAAAGTTGTCCTCGACTTTAGGTTGTGAGCGCAAGCCTGGATGTCAAATAGTCTCCCCTTCCCCTTTCTCTTTACCATGGGCGTCGGGTTATTTTGGATCTCTTCTACAGTCATAGGGGTCAAGCAATAGCTCTTCCCATCCTTTTGAACCGTGTAGGTGTTAAGTAAGTTGTCATGGATTACTTTTCGGTTGTATTCCCAAGGTCGGCCAAAAAGCAAATTTGCTGCATTCATAGGTACCACGTTGAAGTCAACCTCATTCTCATATTGTCCAACCTTGAATGTTATCTGAGCGCTCCTAGACTATACCCTTATCATTAAACCACTTTAGTCCATATGGTCGGGGATGTGGGTAGGTTGGCAATCTCATTTTCCCCACTAGCTCAGCAGAAATGATGTCGGTACAATTACCTCCATCAACTACCAGGGAATAAGTCTTCCCATTTACCAAACATCGGATCTAAAATAAGTTCTCCCTTTGATTTGAGTCTTCCTTCATGTCGACTCGTCTGCTTATCAGGGCTAGGGATTCTCCTATCTCAGGATAGACGTTAACTATTTCCTTACTCTCAGAGCTCTTATCACTTTGGCTCTCTACTTGAGCGTCAGGTCCTTCACCTTTCAAAATCATTACCCTCTTGTTTAGGCATTGGGAGGCAATATGTTCGTAACCTAAATATTTGAAGCACTTAACTTCTTGGGCTTTGGTGTCGGGCACTCTCTCCTTTGGTACTTTCTTAACGTCATCCTTGTCCAGTTGGCTAGACTTTCCTTTCTCCATCCTTTTCTCGAGCTTTTTCTTCTCTTCATACCTTTCAGGCTCAAGGTTGCCTTGTTAAGGTTGGATGGTCGGCCTCTAGTGTCATCTCCTTCTCTGACGTTCTACTCTTAAGGCTAGGTTGATTAGCTCGTCCAATGAATTGAACGGCTAGAGTTTGACTATGTTGGCAATGTTGTCTCGGAGTCTACTCTCGAATCTACCAATGGTGTGGTCCTATGGCTTGGCAATCTCGCATCTCGTCATTAGAGTTTCAAACTCTTGCAAGTATTCCTCAACAGTGTTTTAGCCTTATCTAAGGTGCTGGAAAGCATGGAGCATCTCCTGCTTGAAATATGTCGGCACAAAGCATTAGTTCATCAATCTTTTCATGAGCCTCGAAGTTCTGATTGGCTCCTTTCCTTTAGCATCTTGCTTGGCAACCAATTTATCCCACTAAAGGCTTGCATATTCAACAAGGTATAATGAAGCTAACTTAACCTTTGTTAAATCACCACTCATAGCACTGAAACAACTTCTCGACTTGGGAAACCTAGTCAAGGTACTCAACTTAAGCTTGATGTAAAGTCCTCGGCTATGTGCTTGGGGTTCTTCCTTTTCATTCCGAGCTGCTCGGTTCACCTTAGATTGGCTACTTTTATTGGAGCTTTGCTTGGCTACATCTCTTCTTGGTGTTGGCTCTCTTTCTTTAGACTTCTTGTGATAGGCTTTAGGGTACTAACCTAACTCGAATACCAAGGCCGTGCTCATTTACTTGCTGACTCATTCTATCTGTTAAGCCGAATGACCTATTTCTCGCAGATAGAGTACTAAGAAGCAGAAGGCTGAGACAACAATCGATCATCACCTATGCTTAACCAATTACATACTCGCCATCGTGCTTACTGATAGGTCGAGATATCACATTTCCGAGAGTTAGATTCACTCGGCAAAAATCTATCGTCGACTTAGTGGCCGAGAGATCACGTTATCGAGGGTTGGATCCACTCAGCATAGCTCGAAGAAACTATTGCCAATTGACTTCAAATCTTAGCAATTATGGGTCGACCTCTCTAGTGTCTAAGCTAAGCATTATGAGATTACCTCTAAGGCATGCTGAATGGCCACATGTTGACTTCTCCTTGTAAAACGTAAAGTTTTATATTTTTGTACATGTTTGTCTTTATTTTATTTATGGGCCCAATTCTTTAGGGTTTAAGGCCTTATACATTATTTACAGTTTTGCTACTAGAGTTTAGGACGTACTATAAATAATAACTTTTGTAACAATGCATAGATAGATAGAAGATTAATGAAAAACCCCTTTTAAGTCTTTTCTCTTGGAAAGGTCTCTCTCCCTTATCAGCTCTTATCAATCCCTTTAGCAAGGATTGTGGCGAGTAAGCCTATCACTCGAACTGTTGCGTCACATTCAGCGAGTCTTAGGTTTGTGTAGAATCTAGCTTGTACGTCATATCCGGTTAGGTAGCTCACGGATTTGTTAAAACCCTTACTAAACCCACTCTATCTTTTGTTTCTTCGGTAGGATCGGACCTACCCCAATAGCTGGCCTTGTCTATCCTTAGCCCAGTCTATATCACCTTAGTCCACCTCGGAGTTAATGCTCCTATCATTACTTCTCCTTGGCTCGAGTCAGTTTTCTCTTCTTCTTAACTTGGTAGCTCTTCTTGGCCGTCGCTCATCATTATCAAGTCTGTTAGAGCTATTTCTACTAGTGGCTGTCCGTTCCCTTCATCTTTCTCAACCATTACGTCTGCGGCCTCTGACTAAACTAATGAGTTCTTAAATAGAGTTAATGAGATTCTGAATTTGGTATTCTAAGTTGTCAACACATCTCCTTAAGCTTTTGCAAGGACTATCTCTACTATTATTGACACTATCTTTTGACATTTTTGTTCGTACAATGATTCTTAGAGAAAATTGAACAAACAACAAAACATAATTATAGTGACCCAGAAACTACTACTACTTAACTTTTGCAGCTACCACTATTGACAAATACTTCCACAACAACTAGAATCAACTACTAAAACTAATGTTACTAGGCTTAACTGCAGCATAATACCATGACTACTAAAAACATGAACAACACACTAACTATGGAACGATGATTATCAGAAATGTTCAAACCATGAATCAAACTTTGAAGAACACTAGGATGCATATCTCCCCAAAGCTCTGATACCAACAAAGCTAATGTGAATCCACGAACATGCAGTGATACAAACCCATAATGGGTATTCAATGTTTGAGTGGGATGAGGGATAAGAAGTGGAAGGGGGTTTTGATAGTGAATGTGTATGGATATGACGCATTAAGACACAAACACAATCAGGGGTTTGAGCTCGAAATAAGGTTCGATACGAATCAAGAATGCTAAATGTCACTCAGTGTTTCATATGAGAGGTTAGATGCAACTCACTAACTCACTCAAATGATGGGTTCACCACAATCTTAGGGACAAGACTAATAAGAACGCAAGAAAGATTAAAGAGCACTCAACACTCAATAATTGGAAACGCTAGCTTAAAGGGCTCAAGAATGTCCTTACTTAAGAAGGAACGTTTAAGTGTAAATTCTCTATAAGAATATTCTTCACTGTCTCGATAATTACAAATATTGCTATTTATTGCAAGTCCTAAAACCCTAGTAGCAAAACTATAAATAATATACAAGGCCTTAAACCCTAAGGAATGGCCCACAATTGAAATAAGAAAAACATTTACAAAGTTTACAAAACAATGCATTTAATAGAGTGGTCAGAATGTAATCATCTGAGCTATTTGTAGGGTCGGACTCAAGCAGGGGCCGATTGGTAGTCGGATGCCTGAGTAGGGGTGGGATGTTTGGCCTACAGTTTTTGCACTTGTGGATTACTTGACACTAGCTTTCTTGAGTTATGCCGAGCTGTTCTTCGGCTTAGAGGCCTCAATCGTTTGGTTTCTTGCTGTCTTGGCAAACGATAAGTCTAATGCTTAATGGTTCCTTTTCCTCCCTTCGGCCTTTGATCACTAGTCCACTCTCAGCAAGAGTAGGTCAGCCTTGAGTTAGGATAGGTTGGCTTTGGTTTCTAGTTGGTTGATCTTGACTTTTAACAATCGGCCTTGGCAGGAGGGTCGTTGCGGGCTAATTCCTATCAAGATAAGAGTTGAAGGATAATGAGAACACTAAGGTTGCTCAAAGGAAACTTGAATAATATTTCGATATTGATGATTGAATGGTCCTTACATACAAGTAAGTAGGGGTTTATATACCCATCCACTAGGGTTACTTTACATGTATGAAAAGACAAAAAGGGTATTCTTACAATTAGATTACATAAAACATATTAAAAGGAGTAAAAGAGACAAAGAGACAAAGAATATTTAATACAAAAAAGTAAAGAATCCTTTTGGAACGTTGTGTCCAAAGATATGTGTCGCTTGGTGGCTGGATGTCAGAAATATGGTATAAGGTGGCGAAAGAGGGGTTGTAGTTAGGGGCCGACCTAATTTGGATTTGGTCGGAGCCCAATCAGTCTTGTTGTAGAGTAGTTAGCTTAAGTTAAGGTCGGGTACTTGTGATTGGCTTGGGAGTTCAGCTCAAATAGTCTCAGAGCTGCCTTCTCGGATGTCTTGCCATAGCATAGCTGTTGGGTAGGAGTAGGTTTGGCAAATGTGAGGGTCTAATAGTCAAGTTAGCAAAGGATTAGTTTGGAATAGGAATCTTTGTCTTGGATATGGCTTTGAGCTAGTATCCTTCAAATGAATCCTTTGAGTCTTGTAGCTCAGCTACTGGTAATCGGTCCAAGGGGTTGATTCCTATCATTTGCCTGGTTGTCAGAAAGATTTGTCCTCAAATCTAGAGTGGTCCCTAGTTGTCCTTCTAGGGCATTTGTGAGGCCTTCTTTGGGTTAGTGCGGAATTAGGTCGGATATATTGAAGGTTGAGGAAACACCGTAGTCATTAGGTAACCCAATCTGGTAGGCATTACGGTTGACTTTCTTCAGGACTTTGAAAGGACCATTAACTCGATAGGATGGCTTGTTCTATCACAAGTGTAGGAATCGCTCTTGGTTGAGGTGAATCTATACTAAGTCTCTTGGTTGAAAAGAAACAGTTTGGCGGCCTTGGCTACTAATTTCTTGCTATCTTTGATTGAACTTGGTGATTTTATTAGTTATAGATTGGTGTAGTTCTTGAAATTCTTAAGCTTGGTCAACTCCGGATTGACTCTCTTCAGCAGCTGCAGGGGTATTGATCATATCTAGGGGGATAATAGGATTGAAGCCACAAATGACCTCGAATGGGGGTCTTCCCCATGGTATTGTGGATAGTTCGATTGTATGCGAATTCTACAATTGGTAGATACAGATCCCAGTCTCTTAAATTCTTTCCCACAACAGCTCTAAGTAAGTTTCTTAGCATCATGTTCACCACTTCAATCTGGCCATTAGTTTGAGGATGGCTACTAGAGTTGAACACAAGTTTACTTCAAAGTTGTCTCCAAAGAGTTTTCCAAAAATAGCTCAAAAATTTTGTATCCCGATCTGAAACAATAGTCTTTAGCACTCCATGTAGTCAAATAACTTCCTACAAAAACACATTAGTAATGTATAAAGCATTATTAGTTCGATGGTGCGGAATGAAGTGTGCCATTTTGCTGAAGCGGTCCACTACAACAAATATGGAATATTTTCCTCTGGATGTTTGGGGCAACCCTAGGACAAAGTCAATGTTGAGTTCGGCCCAATGTAAGGTTGGCGTTAGCAAAGTTATGTACTCTCCATAAAGCTTCCTTTTCCCCTTAGCTTGCTTGCACACCTTACAACTTCTAACTACTTTATGGACATCCTTAGCCAAACCTAGCTAGTAAAAGTTCTCCTTCAATAGGTTGGTTGTCTTTGTCTCCCCAAAGTGACCTGATAATCCTCTGCTATGAGCTTCCTTGACCAATAGCTCACATGTGGAATAGTTTGGTATACATAGCCTACGATCCTTGAACAAATAGCCATCTTTAAGATAATATCCTCCAACAACTACTCCTTTTCAGTACTGTTCAACAATGGGACCAAAGTAAGGGTCATTAGTATACTACTTAGTGATGAGTGAAAATCCCAATAATTTTATCTGCAAAGTGTTCAATAAGGTTTATCATTGTGATAGAGCATGGGCGACCACATTTTTGCTTCCCTTCTTATGTCGAATCACATAAGAAAATCCTTCTATAAACTCTAACCACTTAGCTTATCTTTTCAAGAGTTTATTCTGACTCCCAAGATACTTTAGAGACTTATGGTTTATATAAATAACAAACTCTTGTGGCAGCAGATAGTGTTGCCAAATAGTGAGGACTCAGAAAAGAGAATAGAACTTCGTACACATAATAGTTCAAGGCAACACCACTAAGCCTTTCACTGTGGTAGGTGACAGGTCATCGCTCTTACATCAGGATGGCACCAATTTTAATTCCTAATGCATCACATTCTAACTTAAAGGGCTTGTCAAAGTTTGATAGTGATAGGACATAGGCAGAGGTGAGCTTTTTCTTGATTTCCCTAAAGCTCTGTTTAGCTCATTCGTTCCACTTGAACCCTTTATTCTTCTTTATTAGCTCAGTCAATGGGGTGGCTATTGTATTGAAGTCCTTAATAAATTGCCTATAGAAAGAAGCTAGGCCGTGAAAGCTTCGGACCTCAATGACATTCTTTATCGTTGACCATTCCAAAATAGCTCCGATCTTTTCTTCATTTGCTCGGATTCCTTCTCCTAACACTATAATCCTTAGTAAAATCACCTCATTCTGGTAGAACTTACACTTCTTCACATTCCCATACAACTACTTAGTTTACAAAATGTTAAATACTTCATAGAGATGTTAAAAATGGTTGTTCAAGTCGGCACTATTTGCCGGTATGTCATCAAAGCACATGACCATACATCTTCCAATAAGAGGGCACATCACATGGTTCATTAACCACATGAATATACTTGGCGTATTAGTAAGTTCGAACGGCATAACCAGCCATTTATAGAGACCATGCTTGGTCTTGGAGGTAATCTTTCACTCATCACTCGATTTCATGCAAATTTAGTGGTAGTTGTAGATACCTAATTTTTGCCCCTTTGTAATCCTAATTTTTTATTATTATTATTT
The DNA here is from genome assembly GCA_024138015.1 of Lumnitzera littorea. Classification (NCBI taxonomy): domain Eukaryota; kingdom Viridiplantae; phylum Streptophyta; class Magnoliopsida; order Myrtales; family Combretaceae; genus Lumnitzera; species Lumnitzera littorea. The sequence continues at coordinate 90,618,122 of JAMXBB010000008.1, forward strand.
GATTTTATTTTATTTTACAAAAAGGGTCTTAATTAAAAAATAAAGAAATAATAAAAAAATAATAATAAAAAAAACGAAAATTAAAAGAAAAAATAATAATAATAAAAAATGAAATAAAAAGCGAGTCGTGTCGTATCACATCGAGTTGCGTCGTATCGCATCGATCACATCATATCGCATTGTGTCGCATCATATCGTGTCACGACGTATCATGTCGAGTCACATCGTATCGTATAGAGTCGCGTCGCAACAAATCAAGACAAGTCGAATTATCTTAAGCCGAGTCGTGTTAAACCAAGTCATGACGGATCATTTAAAATGAAATCGGGTAATGTGTGTGATTAATTAAGTCATTCGAGAAGTTGGGATTCATTAAAATAATTTTGGTCTAGTTTGATATAAAATAGATTTTTTTTTTATCTAAATTATATTAGGTTAGATTAAATTTATAAAGTGGACTCATTGACTAAATCAAATTGAATCAGATCGGGCCCGATAAATAGAGAGCCTGAATCAAATAGGCTTTCTAAAAACTAGGTCAAATCATTAAAGAAGCGTTATCGTATCTTTCGTATCTTGGAATCGAATCTATTTTTTTTTTTTAAAAAAAAAAAAACGATATGAAAGGTTTGATTAGAGGTTTTATAAATTGATAGGTAAAGTTGATGAGAGGGATTTTTTTTTATGGATATAATTCATTCACTTAAATCACAAATTCCATAATTCATTCATTGGAACTCCATCTGGAAACACTTCATATACAATCTGAAGACAAAGCCGGAAGCCATCTTCAATCTATAATCTTTGAAGTCGAACTCCACAAAGCAATCCGAAGACAACTCCCCATTGCTGCAAGCTTACGAATCCGGAGACCACTTCACATTGCCGCAACGCCAACGAATCTGAAGTCCGATAAATCTAAACACGTCCCCAGCATCTGACGTCTCCCAATTCACGTCGATCTAATCAACTGACCAACGACCAGCCAATGTCCCTCTGAGTCCAACAACACCGTACGTTGTAATTTGCCGATCAAGTACGCCACCGATCCAATGCATTGCATACACTAACCAGATCACGTGACACTCATCGAGACACACATCTTATGCCCCTACTTCCTTGCATGTTTAGGACGGTTCTGCACCGTTACACAATCCTCGCGTACGACATCCAGCAAAGTACACACAATCTGAAATACGATACACACGACAGCGATCACTTATTATTCGATACATAGGTAAATTTTTCTTTTTAATTATTTATCTGTTTTATTAGTCAATTTTATTGTTTTTTTTAATGATCTTTTTAAGTGTAGGTCTATTATTGTTTTTGCATTACATCTTTATTTTCTAGATGATCTTAATTTTCCTTAAAATTTAGTTAATTGAAAATTGTGTTTTTTTAATAAAAATGATTTTTTTAAAAACGTATATTCAACGTATCTTCAGCGTATCTTATGATTAAGATTTGGTTGAGATATGTATCGAGATATGTATCTTACAATTCGGATTTAAAAAGATACGTATCGAGATACGTATTTTATGATTGAGATTAAAAAAAGATACGTATCTAACCGTATCTTTAACATATCTTATAATTAGAATTTAGAGAAGATATTTTTTATGCATATTGGTTTTAAAAATATAAAAGATCTTAAATTGAGTTTTTTTAAAATGATTTATTTAGTTTGTTTTTTAATTTAGAAAAATTAGATTTCTTCGGTCTCTTTTAAATAATAAATTGATAAAAAAAAGTAGACTTGGTTTGGTTTTTCAAAATAAAAATAAACCACCCACTGAAAATTTTATAATAAAGAACTACGATCGTCTGATCTCGGTTAGTGGGTACGTAGGTACGTGGGTACGTAGGTACGTAGGTACCTTCGGGGCAACGATAAAATTTGTAGAAACTTAGGTTTTTTTTTATTTTATTTATTTATTTTTTCTTTAAAAATATTATAATTAGAAGAATAATTCTAATTTCGGTAAATTAGATAGTGGTACCCATTAGGGTTTAATAGGTTAGCTCTCGAACTCGGAAACCTCTGATTCTTCATTCAAATTGAAATCAGAGACCGGTAGTCAAATCGTAATCAATCTACCTAATTGGTTACGGTTTCTTTTTCTTTTCCCGACCCCGGTAAGGTGGCGACTCCAAAAATTATTTTCAATAAAAACTAAAATTTCTCAATTTCTTTAGTTGAGGATTAATATTAAATAGGTTAGGGTTTAGTATTAATCGAAAAATAAGAAATTAATTTTAAATAAAAAACCGAAAAATCAAGCTCGATAGTTTTGCGACTCCACTAGGGAGCACTAGAGGGCTAGCCACTAGAAGTTACCGAAAATAAGATTTTTTTTTTCAAAAAAATAAAAAATAAAAAGATTAAATAATAAAAATATAAAAAGGAACTTAGGTATGTTATTCTATTTATTATATATATTTGTTTATTTTATTTCTTTTTTACTAACATTTTTTATTGCAATTTATTTAGGGGGGTAATTTTGGGGGCTTACTTTATTTTTATTTCTTTGCATCATAATTGCATGGTAGACATGGTCAGAATCAGGCCATCGTAAGACCTTAGGAGGGGGGCCATTATGTAAGCTTTGGATGTTGTGGGGTAACCATCTTCTACAGTCGATCAGGTTACCTCACTTAAGTTCAAATACGACCATAAAACCATTACTTTGAAAAAACGTAGTAGTTGCAGAACTTAAGAACTTTTAGAACCCACCATTTTTTCATTATACGAAACTTTTCTTTCAAAAAAATCGCAAGAACCTATGATGTGGCGAACCTAAATGGTCAAGGGCAGTTGTGAAGTTGCAGTTGTAATATTTCTCCATAAATAATTTGTAATAATTCTATGTAAAGTTAAAATAGGTGATGATTGTAATTTTGATTTTTTTTTTACATAACTATGGTTAGATCGAGTTAAGGGGCTTCTAAACAAATCCACGTCTACTCACCTCATTGGCTTTAAAAGATACTCCAGACATGGTCTTAACTTTTTAGCCCAAATAAGTAAGAATTTATTAGGAACAAAATTGGGCTTATCTTGCCCCTATAGAAGAGCCCTATAAATATTACCTTAATGTAGGCCTTAATACATCTATGGGAGCTCAAATCTATCACTTTTTGTTTGGGCCCACATCAACTGAGCCCAACCCTCATGAAGTAAATAGAAAACAAAAATAAAAATAAAAAAAGGAAGGCAAACGAAAAGAATCAAACCTGTAAAATAATAGGTAATTATCATTGTGCCTAGTATTCTACCAACCAGAAATATTCATTCTTTTAGGAAAATTTAGCATTTTGCAAATAGCCTTCTTCATTTGGAATAAAAAAGATTTAGATATTTTCTTCATTTAGTCTTTTATTCTTTAGAATTCCTCACTTGTAAATAAACCTTCAGTAATAATAAGTTGTATAGGCTTGTATATAGAATTCTATTAAAGCAATCCTCTGTAATCATCCATTTACAATTCCATCATTCGGTCTTTATAACACAAAAGTCATAACTTTTCCTCTCTCTCTTTCAAAAAAAAAAAAAAAAAAAAAAGAAGAAGAAAGAGAAAAGAAAGAAAAAAGAAGGAAAGAAAAGAAAAGAAAAAGAAAGAAATTTGTTAACGGTTACAAATCCTTATAGGGTTTGGGACAAACACAATCACTTGGCCCATTAAGGCAGCTAACCTAAACAGACCCACTTAGCCCGAGAAAATAACCAACCAAACCTGAGCCCTAGCCCATCAAGATAGTTGAACTAACTTAAGGCTTGAGCCATCAAGTCTACCCATGAACTGAGCCAAAACACAAAGCCATGAAACACTATCCTAAGCTTGATCCCCGATACAAACAAAAAGGGCAATTCATTAGTCCCTTCTACTTCAAAAGTTGTCAGTTCCAGCCCATTCAAACTCTAAAGAACCTAACCCAAAATCACATATGGAAGCTCAAGGGCGTTAAGACCTATAAGTCTGGGCCATGGGGCATTTAGTCTTTGAAATTTCACAACCGGAGCATGTTCCAAGGAATTGGGGAGTAAGGTCCGTCATCACCTTAAGGTCAATCCATCCTTATGTAAGGAATTGGTAACTCACTTTTAAAAAGTTTTGAATGAAAAGAGGCGAGTTATATCCTATACACTAACCCTTAAACACTTTGAGAGTTAAGAGACATCATGGTGAGGATATTTTGGACTCATTCCTTAAAAGAGGTCCATTTTGAATTTGATACATAGACCGAAATGAAGTTAGGCATTCATTTTTAAATCCCAAACACAATTATCCTTTGATAACCCTGTTGGACTAATCTTGAGTCATTTCAAATGTAAACCCTATCAATAACCACTCTATAGTGGGGCAATTCGGAGGTTAGAGTCATTGATTAGGAGGGATGGATAAAACTGATTTGTGCTTGCCTCAGTAATAACAATTCAAGGATAATTTTTGTTTTTGATAAATTGTTCCCTTCGAAGAAGAGCTAACATTTTTCCAAATACCCCAAAGGTCGCACATACGTTACCTAAGCCAATACACTCTGAACCTACAGATTTAAGGCCTTAATTCATCTAAAGACAAAAGCTTGACAAAAGAGATAGTTATTTTTTGGGAGAGAAAAGAAATGAAATGAAAAAAAGAAAAAAGAAAAAAAAGAAAAAAAAAAACTAGGAAAAAGGAAAATAAAGAAATACCTAAATATCAGGCTTGAGAAAATCCCCAATCAAAAAAGGCTTAAGTTGCTCAAAAAACACAAGGCCTTAAATTGCATTCCCAACCAAAAACACAAAATCGCATATTCATTCAGAATCATATTCTCAACCACAAACCAAAAACTCTATATTCAGTTCAAAACCATACTCCAAATCACGAATATAAACCCTTTCTACCCACTCGATTCTCAAACACAAGACCTTCCTACCCACATTACCTCCCTACTCAAAGCTCTTCCAATTTTGAAGAATAATTTATCTAAGATAAAAATTATTTTTAAAACTGGGGCAAGCGCACATCTAGTTCATTCCTAAGGGTTCTTGACTTGTACCCCCTGGGTTGGACAAAAGCACTTCTTTCAAAATAGGCCTTCTCAATTAACTTCTTTTGAAACCATTTGACGAAAAGCCCAATTTACAATACTGAACCCAAAAAGACCTAACAGATTGATCAGAGTGTATCACTTCCAAACTGGATTATAATTTCTGGAATAGTAATCAAGAGTGAAATCCAAATCGAAAGTGCGTAAGGAAGTCCTCTTCAACTAAACTAATCGTGAGTTACCTTTTTCTTATGAAATGAATGTTTAAGGCTTATCTAAGAAGCTTATTGTCTAGGTTACAAACTAAGGTGGATATGAGATACCCTACATGATTATAGCGTTTGCCTTTTAAATAGGAATTTGTATCTATTAGCAAACTTTCAAGGAAAAAGAAGTAAAAAGGAAAATGAAAAGACATGAAAAGAAGAGAGAGAAAGTGGAGGCTTGTTACAGATTTTTCCATTCATTTTCCAGTCCATTTCATCCATAGTAGCCAAATTTTCAATTCATGTTATAAACAGTTTTCACCAAATTCCTCATTTGTAAATTTCTCAAATCAAGAGTTTTTTTTTCGAGTCGACTATGTTCCTTGGTTTTACTTTCAACTGTCAATAGAGTTTAAGCGAGTCTGAAGGGTGCTTAGACTTTATCCGTTTTCTCAAGAATATAGCCAACTCATAGAGCACTGTTCCTATCCAGATCTTCATTAGCACTTTAGTCAGCTTATGGAGCGCTATCCAGATTCATATTTTCATTTAAGGATCTAGCTAGCTTATAGAACGCAGTCCTAATCTAAAGCTTCTTAAGCTTCTGGTTGACTCCTAAAATAGTCCTAATTTGTAATATCCTAGAGAGCTAGCCAGCTCATGAGTGTAGTCCCAATCCGGAGTTTCACAGGCTCTCAATTGTCCAACTCATAGAATGTTGCCCAACTTAGAATCTCTTAGGGATTTAGCAAGCTCATAGAGTGCTATCCTAATTCAAGTTTTTGTTTTTAGGTCTTAGCCAGCTCAAAGGGCGCTTTGACAGCCTTAGTTAGTCAGCTCATCAGGGCACGACCAAGTTTCCTTCATTTTTAGGTTTTAGCCAGCTCAAAGGGTACTTTAATTACCTTGGTCAGTCAGCTCACTAGGGCACGACCAAGTTTTCCTTGTTTTTAGGTCTTAGCCAGCTCAAAGGGCGCTTTGACTGCCTTGGTTAGTCAGCTCATCAGGGTACAACCAAGTTTTCCTTGTTTTTAGGTCTTAGCCAGCTCAAAGGGCACTTTGACCGCCTTGGTTAGTCAGCTCATTAGGGCAGGACCAAGTTTTTTTTTTGTTTTTAAGTCTTAGCCAGCTCAAAGGGCGCTTTGACCGCCTTAGTTAGTTAACTCATTAGGGCACGACCAAGTTTTCTTCATTTTTAGGTCTTAGTTAACTCAAAGGGCGCTTTAATCGCCTTGGTTAGTCAGCTCATTAGGGCACGACCAAGTTTTCCTTGTTTTTAGGTCTTAGCTAGCTCAAAGGGCTCTTTAACCACCTTGGTTAGTTAGCTCATCAAGGTACGATCAAGTTTTCTCATTTTTAGGTTTTAGCCAGCTCAAAGGGTGCTTTGAGCGCCTTGGTTAGTCAACTCATTAGGGCACGACCAAGTTTCCTTCATTCTTTAAGTCTTAGCTAGCTCAAAAGGCGCTTTAACTGCCTTGATTAGTTAGCTAATCAGGGTACGACCAAGTTTTCCTCATTCTTTAGGTCTCAGCCAGCTCAAAGGGCGTTTTGACCACCTTGGTTAGTCAGCTCATTAGGGCACGACCAAGTTTTCCTTGTCTTTAGGTCTTAGCCAGCTCAAAGGGCACTTTGAAAGCCTTGGTTAGTCAGCTCATTAGGGCACGATGAAGTTTTCTTCATGTTTTTAAGTCTTAGCTAGCTCAAAGGGTACTTTGATCGCCTTGGTTAGTCAGTTCATTAGGGCACGACCAAGTTCCTTCATTCTTTAGGTCTTAGCCAGCTTAAAGGGCGCTTCGACCGCCTTGGTTAGTCAGCTCATTAGGGCACGAGCAATTTTTCCTCGTTTTTAGGTCTTAACCAGTTCAAAGGACGTTTTGACTGCTTTGGTTAGTCAGCTCATTAGGGCACGATCAAGTTTTCCTCATTTTTAGGTCTTAGCCAGCTTAAAGGGCGCTTTATCTGCCTTGGCTAATCAGCTCAAAAGGGCACGACCAAGTTTTCCTCATTTTTAGGTCATAGCCAGCTTAAAGGGCGCTTTGACCGCCTTGGTTAGTCAGCTCATTAGGATACGACTAAGTTTTCATTCTTTAGGTTTTAGCTAGCTTAAAGGGCACTTTGACCGCCATGGTTAGTCAGCTCATTAGGGCATGACTAAGTTTTCCTCATTTTTAGGTCTTAGCCAGCTCAAAGGGTGCTTTAACCGCCTTGGTTAGTCAGCTTATTAGGGCATGACTAAGTTTCATTTTTTAGATCTTAGCCAGCTCAAAGGGTGCTTTGACCATCTTAGTTAGTTAGCTTATTAGGGCACGACCAAGTTCTTATTACTCTTTTTAGGGATTCTTATCTGCTCACAAGGGCGCTACCTTCGCTATTTTTCATTTTAAACTAATCGTCATCAAGTGTCTTAAAGCTCCTTAGGATAAAATTGTCCCGAGGTGAAAACGGTGTCTCTTTTGTCTTTGTGGCAAAGTTTTACTCAAACTTCACCACAAAGAGAGGCAATTGTAGACACCAAATTTTTGTCTCTTTGTAATCCTAATTTTTTATTATTATTATTTGATTTTATTTTATTTTACAAAAAGGGACTTAATTAAAAAATAAAGAAATAATAAAAAATAATAATAATAATAATAATAATAATGAAATAAAAAGCGAGTCGCGTCGTATCGTATCGAGTCGCATCGTATCGCATTGGTCACATCATATCACATTGTGTCGCATCATATCGTATCACGACGTATCATGTTGAGTCACATCGTATCGTATAGTGTCGCGTCGTAACAAATCGAGAGAAGTCGAATTATCTTAAGCTAAGTCGTGTTAAACCAAGTTATGACGGATCATTTAAAATGAAATCGGGTAATGTGTGTGATTAATTAAGTCATTCGAGAAGTTGGGATTTCTTAAAATAATTTTGGTCTAGTTTGATATAAAATAGATTTTTTTTTTATCTAAATTATATTACGTTAGATTAAATTTATAAAGTGGACTCTTTGACTAAAGCAAATTGGATCAGATTGAGCCCGGTAAATAGAGAGCCTGAATCAAATAAGCTTTCTAAAAACTAGGTCAAATTATTAAAGAAGCGTTATCGTATCTTTTGTATCTTAGAATCGAATCTATTTTTTTTTTAAAAAAAAAAAACGATACGAAAGATTTGATTAGAGGTTTTATAAATTGATAGGTAACGTTGATGAGAGAGATTTTTTTTATGGATATAATTCATTCACTTAAATAATAAATTCCATAATTCATTCATTGGAACTCCATCTGGAAACACTTCATATACAATCCAAAGACAAAGCCAGAAGCCATCTTCAATCTATAATCTTTGAAGTCGAACTCCACGAAGCAATCCGAAGACAACTCCCCATTGCTGCAAGCTTACGAATCCGGAGACCACTTCACATTGCCGCAACGCCAACGAATCTGAAGTCCGATAAATCTAAACACGTCCCCAGCATCTGACGTCTCCCAATTCACGTCGATCTAATCAACTGACCAACGACCAGCCAATGTCCCTCTGAGTCCAACAACACCGTACGTTGTAATTTACCGATCAAGCACGCTACCAATCCAATGCATTGCATACACTAACCAGATCACGTGACACTCATCGAGACACACATCTTATGCCCCTACTTCCTTGCATGTTTAGGACGGTTCCACCGTTACACAATCCTCACGCACGACATCCAGCGAAGTACACACAATCTGAAATACGATACATACGACAGCGATCACTTGTGATTCGACGCATAGGTAAATTTTTATTTTTAATTATTTATCTGTTTTATTAGTTAATTTTATTGTTTTTTTTATGATCTTTTTTAGTGTAGGTCTATTATTGTTTTTACATTACGTCTTTATTTTCTAAATGATCTTAATTTTCCTTAAAATTTAGTTAATTGAAAATTGTGTTTTTTCAATAAAAATCGTTTTTTAAAAAATGTATCTTCAACGTATCTTCAGTGTATCTTATGATTAAGATTTGGTTGACATATGTATCGAGATACGTATCTTACAGTTTGGATTTAAAAAGATACGTATCGAGATACGTATTTTATGATTGGGATTAAAAAAAGATACGTATAAAGATACGTATCTAACCGTATCTTTAATGTATCTTATAGTTAGAATTTAGAAAAGATATTTTTTATGCATATTGGTTTTAAAAATATAAAAGATCTTAAATTGATTTTTTTTTAAAATGATTTATTTAGTTAGTTTTTTAATTTAGAAAAATTAGATTTCTTTGGTCTCTTTTAAATAATAAATTGATAAAAAAAAAGTAGACCTGGTTCAGTTTTTCAAAATAAAAATAAACCACCCACTGAAAATTTTATAACAAAGAACTACAATCGTCTGATCCCGACTAGTGGGTACGTAGGTACCTTTAGGGCGACGATAAAATATGTAGAAACTTATGTTCTTTTTTTATTTTATTTTATTTATTTTTTCTTTAAAAATATTATAATTAGAAGAATAATCCTAATTTCGATAAAATAGATAGTGGTACCCGTTAGAGTTTAATAGGTTAGCTCCCGAACTTGGAAACCTCTGGTTCTTCATTTAAATTGAAGTCAAAGACCTGTAGTCAAATCGTAATCAATCCACTTAATTAGTTACGGTTTCTTTTTCTTTTCCTGACCTCGGTAGGGTGGCGACTCCAAAAATAATTTTCAATAAAAACCGGCATTTCTCAATTTCTTTAGTCGAAGATTAATAATAAATGGGTTAAGATTTAGTATTAATCGGAAAATGAGAAATTAATTTTAAATAAAAAAATCGAAAAATCAGGCTCAACAGTAGTTACTTTGCAGATCAATCTTCAAGAATATTTTTACACCATGAAACTCATCCAACATGTCATCAGGCCTTGGTATCTGATATCTGTACTTGATAGTAATCTGATTGATTGCTTAGTTGTCGATGTACATACGCCTTGAACCATAGTTCTTTGGAGCAAGCAGTGCTGGTACCACATAAGGATTTATGCTCTCTTTCACATACCCTTGCTCTATGAGTTTGTTTACCTACTTTCTTAACTCAACAGCCCATTCAGGGTTCATTTTGTATGCGGTTGGTTCGGTAGGGCAACGCCTGGTTGTAAATCAATACAGTGTTCTATACCTTAGACTGGGGTAATCCTCTAGGCAATTCTTTAGATAATAGATTGGAGAACTCATTTAACAAGCTTTAGATTTCATCTGGAACATTCTCCAAATCTCTCACTTCTAACAATCTTCTAACCAACACAAACATAAGCTCTTCAGCCTTCTCAACAGCGCGAAGCTTGCTTCGGCTCATTACTAAGGTTTTCTTCTTGCTGGCTTAGGTGAGTTGATTATAAGTCTCATTCACTTGGGACAAAGTCATGAGCTACAACATAATCTTCTTCTTATCCTTAACAAAGGCATATGTGTTCTTATACCCATCATAAGTAATATGTTGGTTGAATAACCAAGGTTGTCCAAGTAGCAAATATGAAGCTCCCATAGGGACAACATTGCAAATTACTTTGTCTCTGTACACATTTCCAACATTGAACGGCATAGTTACTTGCTTAGTCATGGGCAAAGCACCTTTATCATGAAGCCAATGCAACTTGTAAGGTTAGTGATGTTTTAAGATAGGCAGACCTAACTTCTGCACAAAGGACTATACAACTACGTTAGTACAACTTCTCCTATCCACAATGATGATGCATAATTGGCCATTGACGGTACATTCTCTGGTCTTCCTAAGAGTTCAGTAAGGAACTTAGTGCTCATCTCAAAACTAGGGTCATCACTTCTCTCTAGTCGGCATAGACACAAGTTTCCTCTTCTTCCTCGGCTTCGGGTTTTCTAACATCCTTTTCCTCCTTAGGTTTACTCTTGTTGGTGCTATCCACTATATCTACTTGGAGCACCATGATACATAGGTTTGGACATTCAACGGCCTTGTGTTTGAAGCCTAAGTATTTAAAGCACTTTGCCTCATTAGTCTTCTGTCCAGAGTCTAACCTTTCTCATATGTCCTTAGGGTTGGCCTAAACTCAGTTTGGCCGAGCTGACTGGCTCAGCTTTGTTGGCCTATTCGGTTATTATTAGGTCAATCATTGCTATCCTCGGTTAGTATGGCTTCATTGGCTTAACTTAAACAAGTTGATGCAATACAGGGGCTCAGGAGAATGTTGGCTTAAGTTGGCTTGGAACACTTCTCCTTTATTTTTCTACCCTCTGCTCCATCTTAATCGTCTCTTCGAAGGTATAAAACCCTTGTACTTCTACGATGTTGCGAATCTCATACTTAAGCCTAAAAATGAACCTCGATACTGTACAGGCCTCTGGTTCTTCCATGTTGGCTCGAATCATAAGCATTTGGAACTCTCTTACATAGTTATCAATAGATCGGCTTCCTTAGCAAAGCTCTTACAACTTTGCAGATTTATCTTGTAGGTAGGTTTCGAGCACAAATCTACTTCTTAACAACTTTTTCATCTCATCCTAAGTTTTAACACCTCGTCTTCTATCCCTTGCTCTGGCTGCATTTAGATTCTTTCACCACATAGTGGCATACCCAGAAAACTCAAGTACAGCAAGTCAGACCTTCATAGCTTCTATATACCCATAACAGTTAAATACCTTCTTGACCTTCTCTTCCTACTCTAAGTATTCATCTGCATCTACATCTTCACTTCTACTGTAGGGCGAGATTTGAACCCTGACATTGTCTAGCCCTCGAGGAGCTCAACATCCTTGTCCCTGTGTTTAGTAATAGTTAGCTTCTTCTTCTTCTTCCCCAAACTCTTCAACATCCAGCTCCTTATCATCATCTTCCTCAATCTCCTATAACTCCAGTCTTCGTCTAACAGCTCGATCTACTACTCCTCCGGCTTACTGTAGTTGAACTAGGTGATTGGTTCGATTACCTTGGCCATAGTGTTTCATAAGGGCATTTCCTTATAGGTTATGGTGTTGTACACCTTGAAGTTGTTGTCTGTTAACTTGCATTGTTGTGACTAGACTCTCAATAAGGTTTATGAGTCTATCAAGTTTGTTGTCAACTAACCTCGGGGCGTTACTATCATTCTGACCATGACTAGGTTAAGCTCTATTACTGTAGTCACCAATAACCCCCTAAACAGTCGAATCTAACATGGTATAATACTTCTTGAACAGATTAACAACTCACTAATAACTTTAACACCTAATAATCACTTAAACAGAGTAGAAATAAACTTGCTCTATTTTCATAACAAAAAACAAAGTAATAATAAAACCATACTTATTAACACATAAACACATTGCAGTAGCTATAGAAGGAATACAACAACCACTAACAGTAAAGTGAACCAAAACTTTACTATAACTTCACATACTTCTTCTCGGAATTGTACTCTGATACTAGTGAAGTTAATGTATCTCTAGGGTAAGACATACAAAAGGGCACTACAATGAAGCAAACCTAAACGGAACAAAAGAAAAGCTAACAAAGTCTGGGCAACTATTGAAGGGATATGATACACCACTCAATCCTATTTGGCCTACAATTCGCTAAATATTATACACCAATTCGAACTGAAAGGTCAGTCGCCACTACTCCTTGCTAACGAAAATAAATAAGAGTTAAAGGAGAATGATAATACTAAGGTTGCTCAAAGGAAGCTTGAATAATATTATGATATTGATGATTGAATGATCCTTGCATACAAGTAAGTGTGGGTTTATATACCTATCCATTAGGGTTACTTTACATGTATGAAAATATAAAAAGGGTATTCTTACAATTAGGTTACATAAAACATACTAAAAGGGCTAAAAGAGATAAAGAATATTCAGCATGGAAAAGTAAAGAATCCTTATGGAATGTTGTGTCCAAAGACATGTGTTACTTGGTGGCTGTATGTTAGAAATATGGTATAAGGTAGTGAAAGAGGAGTTGTAGTTAGGGGCTAACCCGATTTGGACCAAGTTAGAGCTTAATTAGTCTTACTATAGAGTAGTTAGCTTGAGTTGGGGTCAAGTGCTTGTGATTGACTTATGAGTTCAGCTTAGATAGTCTCGGAGTTGCCTTGTTGGATGTCTTACCATAACATAGTTGTTGGGCAGGAGCACGTTTGGCACATGTAAGGGTCTAATAGTTAGGTCGGTGGAGGATCGGTTTGGAATAGGAATTTCTGTCTTGGATATGACTTTGAGTTAGTATCCTTCAAGTGAGTCCTCGGAGTCCTCTAGCTCAGTTGCAAGTAATTAGTTCACGGGGTTGATTCCTATCAATATCCGATAAGCTAAGTTAAATCTAACTTAATGTTTAATATAGAAAATCCGAATTAAGTGGACACTAACTTAGTTTTATTGTGTAAAGATGTAGTAGGGATAAAGTGATATAGATCAATAAGTTTAATTATTCCCATAAAGTATATTTATAGATATTGCAACTATTGTGCAAACAAAGGAACAAATGACAAAAAGTTTTGTTTATAAAAGTGTTGTAGTCACTACCAAAGTTAGTCATTTCATCCTTCTAGCGATAATATATCATATCAAGTACTTCTAGTAAAATATATAATGAGAGGTAAGCATTGGGTGAATACATGATTGGTAAGGTTACAACTACAACATGCCGAGACTAATAAAGTTAGTCCTTTCATTTGACAAAAGTATTATTAAAGTACCCAATTGAGAATACTTCTACTAATATGGGTCTAAAACCCTACTTGATTATAATGAGAGCCCTACTTCTTTTTATTAGATTCCTAATATTGGGGTTTAAGGGATAACAAGTTACTATCATCAAGTGTGAACTTATTAATCAATAAATCGAATGACGAGATATTGAAATATCTCCTTATGGAACAATGTGTATTTGAAATTCAAATTAGTTTTGGATGACATCCACCTATTTGCATATAGCAGGTGTTGCTTTTAGCGAGAGTTGATAAACTTATTTCTTATAAATATTCAGGAAGTGAAGATGAGTGTAGGTTGTAAAAGCATTAGTGAAAAATCCACTTGGTTTGCTAAAATAATGGAAATATGTATTGTTTCATCCAGTTGTAGGTTTGCAGCACAAAGCATGTAGGTTCAAGTAAAAAGTCATCTAATAACTTATTGCAACTTTGAGAGACTTGTACTAAGAAATGTTTTGTACCTACGGATGTTCTTCTTTATGCATTTTCATAAATTTGAAAAAACTTACATAATTGATAATCTAGTAGGAGAATATTAAATAGATCTCCAATAATTTAAATGGAGTCAAATAATATAATAGGTAATATAGAAATATTGGAATTCAACTAAAGTATGAAATTTCCAAATGAGATCAAGCCAAATAGGAGAGAGAAAATTCAAATTATTATAAATGATGTGTTATTTAGTTTTGATTGATGACTATACTCATTGTTTCATTTATTGTGTCTATTGGTTAATTGAGTTGTAATATTTTTATATTGGATGGATCAAATTTACCTATAACTATTTTAAGGATAATGTAATGATAAAAAAAAACATTATTTCAATGGTCATCATCCTTGAAAGAGTCATAACTCATGGAATTAGTGAAAAGTCATAAAATCTATACTTCTTCTTTTAGAAAAAATTTTTTACACGAATTTTTACGCATTTTCTTCTTCCTCTTTTTTTTTTTCCCATCTCAACCTTATCAAAATATTAATAATCTTCTGAATATTCTGAAACTTGTGTAGTCATTAATAATAAAGGATTGTTACTTTTGTTCTTGATACACATTTAGTTGTATCTTAGGAAGAGTTATGAATTGCTTGACAAATTTTGTATATAACTCGTAAAACTCTTTAAGAAAAGTATCCTTATGTACCTCTAATGTGTCTTTTGTTTCCTCATTTTTGTTAGAAGTTTCTAATATACTATATAAGGATATGTCCATGCCATAAAAGGCATTTCTTTCATATATATCAATAATCACCAGAATGACATTCAGCCTTTCAACTTATGTCAACCTTCAATAGAAATTATTGTAATACTCCTTGAATGATCATTTATTAAAATCTACAATTGTGGTAAGAGGCCTAGAGTTACTATATTTTCATATTTAAATGGTTTGCAATCTTTAAGTTCTTTCTCAAATCATTGCATTCATTTGTAGTTCCTTCCATTAAGAGGAATTTTCATGTTTATCGATCAAATAGATAAATATTGTAATACCAACTATATAAAAAAAATTTATGTAAATACTAATGCCATATCTCATGTTGAAAATGCAATGGTGATTTTCTACGTTTGTTGCACTTGCAAAATGTAACATAGTCATTATAGAAGGTCATAATTGAGAAATGCAGCACTAGTATTCTATGAATGTCACACTTCAAACATGTAATATAGCTATCGTATTAAATTTTGAAATCATATTTTAGATATGTGACATCCTTTGTGATTTTAATATTTCACTTAAGAGATGTCGATTTAGTAATAGTATTTATATAATTAGAACTATCTAATTTATTGTCAAGCATGAATTTTTGGTCTCTTATTCTATTTTCCAATTAATGCTAAACCTTAACCCATTCAGTATTAATCCTCTATTAGAGAAATTGAGAAATTTTGGTTCTTTTAAAATTAAAAACTTTTGGAATCACTACCTGACCAGAGTCAGGAAAAAGAGAAATCGTAATCAATTGGGTAGATCGACTACGATTTAGCTACCAGTCTTTGATTTCAATTTGAATGAAAAACTAGAGGGTTTCAAATTCAGGAGCTAACCTATTAAACCTTAACGGGTACCACTATTTATTTTTTGAAATAAGATTTATTCTTCTAAATTGTCCCTTTTTAATATTTTTAAGAAAAAATAAAAACCAAAAGAAAAAAATAAAAACCTAAGTTTCTATAGATTTTAACGTCATCTCGAAGGTGCCTATGTATCCATTAGTTGGGATCAGATGATCGTAGTCCTTTTTAAAAAATTTTTTCAAAAACTTTAGTGTGTTGATTGATTTTAATTTTGAAAACCAACTGGATTTACGTTTTAATTGATTTAGTTTATTCAAAAAAAAAAATCTAAAGGGGTCCTAACTCTTAAGTGTTAAAAAAATCCCTAAAATGTCTTAAAGATTTTATTGATTTTTCATTAATTTTTACTTTTAAAAAAAATGATTTTCTATGTGAGAAATCCTAAAAAAACTAATCCTGAAAATTCCTAAACTACTACATATATGTATATACCCATACTATTATTACTAAACAACTATTTCCTAAATAAATTAATAATATCAGTTAATATACTTAATATAAAGACTAATAATAAAAGTTTCCAAAACTAATATGTTCATATATATATATATATATTACGTTAAATAACTAAGGAATATAACAATAAAAAAAAATTGTAAAAGAAACAGAACCTGAACTTATTCGGCTGTATGGACCAGGGTGTTGTGCATGGGCTGTTGGACGAGGATGGTAGTGATCAGTAGTGAGCTTACGCTTGCTAGCCAGAATTGACGTGGATTCATATGTGGCTGATTTGTGTACACTATTGAGGATACGAGTGAACAAATAGCAACGGCGTGCAACCTTGGACGTGCTCGGATGCGATGTGTGCGCGTGGGAACGTCGCTACTACTGTAGCATGTAGATTGTATTGTGCAACAGTGGTATATCAGCTGTTGCGTGAAGTTCTGGTCTGGTTATGGTGCACTACTATTTTGATGGTAGAGTTTGTTTGGTGTTGTGTTGGATTAATCACTACTGTAGTTTAGTTTAGTCATGTGTCAGTGCTTGATCGGTTTGTACTGAACGTATATGCAGCAACGTAGCCAAGTGTATGTTCGTAGCTATTGTGCTGTCGTGGATAGGTTGTGCTTGGGCGTGTATGGCTACCATCGGTTAGTATGAAGTGAGTTTGGGCATTGTATTTGGTCGGTGGGCTTCAGGTTGTGTGACAAGTGCTGTATATGTGAAGTTGGAGTTGCAACTACGTGAAGAGGAAGGTGTTCACGGCATAGTGGTTGGAAATTTGTTGCAGTGGACATGCGAGTACTGTAGTAGCTTAGATCGTACATAGACAGTGGGGACGTTGGGATGGAGTAGTAGGCTATAGGTTGTGATTGAGCAGTCACTATTGTTTTTGGCTGTAGCGTTGGATGAGTGATATTTAGTCAACAATAGATGTGATTTGTAGCATAGTGATCGGCATAGTGGCTTGTCCAACATTGGAAGTGTTGGTCAGTGATTGTGCAAACAATTGGAGTGTTTGATCAGTATACCTTACTATGTATTGGAGAGGTTACGAGTTATGGGGCTAGAAAGGAACTTGGGGTTTATTGTCCTCTACATGCATGGGAGGAAGTCGTATATATATAGTTCGGAAACAAATCAATCTTAAATCATATAAAATCCTAATTTAACAGAGATTTAAAATCAAGTCATATCTGATTTGATAAAAATCAAATGAGATTTGAATCTCTTATACCGATTCAAATCCGATTTGATAAAAATCAAATGAAATATGAATGTCACAAATTTTTATTGCGTTAGATTAAAGAAAATTGATTAGATTTAAAATTAGATTTAAATTACGTATGCTCAACCGATTCTTGCAAACCAAAAAGGACATTTATGTCTAGTGAGATTTGAACCCATAACCGCAAGTTAAGCTAATGTCAATATTCTAATACTTATCTATTAGACCGCTGACTTATATCTTAATATTTAGTACAATTAAATCGTACTTAAATTATGTGATTCTCTAAAATAAGTTATTTGAACTGAACTAAAACTAAAATGATTAACCTTAAAACATTTTCTAAAAATCTAAAAAATATTTTATAATTTTTTATTTTCATCATTTTTCAATTTTTTTATTTTTTATTTTGGAATTAGGACCCTAAAAAAAACTTAGAACTATGAGAGGCAAAAATTGGATGTCTACATTTATATTCATAAAATTTTTTTGATAAGGACATTAGATATATTCCATTGATAAGCAAAGTTAAGCCTTTTGTATATAAGTGGTCAATACATCCACTTAGCCACTAACCATACTATTATTAAATTTAAGTAGAGAATTCATAAATTTTTATCAACTTCAATCACAATATTTTCTTCATTTGAATACCTTATTAATGGGACAAAAATCTTGCTAAGCTTCTTTCTTCTACATCCCTCTCAATTAACTTATTCATTTTTACATAATGGCCAAGATATCCCCTTACCTACCAAGCATGCTACTATTAAATAATGTAAGCAAATGATTCATAAATTTTTATTAGCTAAAATCACAATATTTTCTTCATTAGAATACCTTATTGAAGGGAAAAAAAACCTTGCCAAACCCTATGCTTTAACATCATTCTCAATTAACTTCTTCATCTTTACACAATAGCCAATATACCCTCTAACACACCAACCATAATCCTATTAAATATGAGCTGGTCTATAAATATTATGGAGTAATCGGTGTTAATTTAATGATTACAAAGTGGATTTAGTATTATCTTGGAGCGTGTAGGTTTTCAGAGAAGTTTTTAGAAGAGTTTCAAGTTCAATGCATGGATTTGTAAGAGGTAACTACTCTAATTATGTTTGAATTAGTATTTTAGTAATAAATCTTAATGTGAACTGTGGTTTTGATGATAAGAATTAATTAAATTTATTATAAAGATGTTAAATGGTTTTTAGAGATGTATATAGGTAGGATGAATTGTACCTTGTGGTACAATGATGAATTGTTTTGATTTCTTGAAGAAATAGGTATTAATCTTGGTATACGTTGTTGATATGGAGTTTGATGTTGAAATTAAGCATGTTTAGTTGTTAGATTTAGTACCTCTTGAGTGTTATTGATTTTTAGGGGTTGATAAATGCATATTTTTCATGTTTTAATGTGCAAATTAGATAGAATTATTATTGATTTTATAGAAGTCATTAAGAAATGGTACTTAATTATTTTTATTTGGACATTTTAGGAATTAAAGGATTCAAAGTGGAAATATGGACGATTTAGAGGAGTTTTACGCAAACAAAGAAGTCTAAAATGAGCTATGGCATGATTGGAATTCAATATAGTTGGCTTAGGCTTACACTTACACTAGCGGCCTTTGGAGTCTACACCATCGGCCTTGAATCTTACACTACTGGCCTTCATGAAAAAGAAGTTTTACATGAGCCAACCCTAGTTTTCTCTATAAATAGCCTTATGTTTCATCGTTCGAGGGATTTTTTTTTAGATACACATATTTTCCTTAGACTTAGAGAGTCGTAGAATAGTCATTAGATAGTTCTTGAAGAATTCTTCTGTAGAATCGCTTGGATCATTGAGAAGATTTTACTTTTGCTGTGGAGACCAAGTTTTGGGGTTGTAATTGAAGTTTATCTTTTGCAATTACAAAATTGGTGACATCTATTTTAATTATATTTATGCAATTCTGTTAATTATTCATGTTTTCAATTATGAATTTCCTTGCAATTTTAATTAGTAGTTGTGCTTTTATTTCAAATTCCATGGTTGGCTAAATTTATTTATGGGAATTGATAAAACCCTAGATAGCTAAGATGATAATTGTGTTCGTATTCTAAGATTGATAGATATAGGGATGATTTATGATTGCAATTTCTATGATTGCAATTATAATTGTAAGAAACCTTGTGCTACAGGAGTTGATATAAGGTTTGTTAGAAATTCTTGATTAATTTGGTTAACTAATGTGGGAGCAGTGTTAATTAGATTAATTAGAAATTATCCAGAGATTAATGCGATGTTTGGTGTTTGATTATTTACTAAGACATTAGAGATAATTGATTTAAAGCATTAGACAATCATAGTATAGGGAGATATATGATTGTAATTTAGAATCTATTGTTAATTGGAGATGCGAGAGTTGACTGATTAATTAGAGGTTTAAGTCTTTAAGTTTTAAGGTATAATAACTTCACTTGAATGACCATATAGCTATTAATCTATCTAATATGATAACAATTTGATTTGCATAACTAGGGTGGATTTTGTTTTCCCACAATTCTCAATTGATTGCTTAGTTTTAGAAATTTTATAGTTATTTTCTTTTCAATAGTTTTAATGTAATTATTAGATTAGTTAATTTATTTTTGATTGCTTGAATATCGATAAAAACTATCATAGGTTTAATAACATTATAGTCTTGGAGGGATTGACAACCTTACTTGCTTTGTATAACTTAATTTCGACTCAGTATATTTGTTGGAGTATTCATAATTTAATTTATATATATACATATATATATATATATATATATTAATAGGATAGGTTAATTAGATTATTAGAAGCTACATTTATCAAATAATTGAAAGTTTGATTTGAATTGCATAAGAACCAGCTTTAGCATAGAGTATAGATCCAAAACTTTGATGTTTTAATTATATTTTCAATGGTTAAATATTGGTCTAAAGTTTCAAAGAAGTTTGTTTGATTTGGAGTTGTTTAAAGGGACATAGGATGTAATTTGATTGCATTTAATGATAGTTTGTATTTGTTTGGATTTCCAATATTTTTTTTTCTAAAATCTTGCTTATGTTCTTGATGTTTTTTAAGTGTTTAAAGTTGGTTTTGAAAATTCATGATGAGTTTCTTGAGTATATTCTTGATTTAAAAGTTTTTGATGCATTATAGGTGAAGCTATATAAAAGAAAAATATCAGTGTTATTAATTTTCAATAATTATGATTGAGTGCATTCAAATATTTTTTATGTTTATTATGGATATTCAACTTGTTCGTTGTGAAAT